>JAPDPM010000013.1:15447500-15875000 GCA_032173925.1 Heritiera fomes
ATCGGGTCTACTAGCAGTTAAATATAGCAATGAGCCAATCATAGACCTATATAGTTTAATGTCTACACATTTTCCTCCATCCTTATCAAGCTTAATATTTGTGCTCATAGGTGTAGAGAACGGTTTAGACTCATCCATTCCAAATCTTTTGAGCAAATCTTTAGTGTACTTAGCTTGATTTATGAAAATACCTTCTTTGCATTGTTTAACTTGAAGTCCTAGAAAGAAGGTTAATTCTCCCATCATACTCATTTCAAATTCACCTTGCATTAGTTTAGAGAAATTTTTGCACAATGACTCATTTGTAGATCCAAAAATGATATCATCTACATAAATTTGAACTACTAATAAGTCATGACCCTTAGATTGAATAAACAAGGATGTGTCTACCTTGCCTCTTGTAAAACCTTTTTCGATTAAAAACTTTGAAAGTCTTTCATACCAAGCTCTAAGAGCTTGTTTTAATCCATATAAGGCTTTTGAAAGTTTGAAAACATGGTTAGGAAATTTTGGATTTTCAAAACCGGGAGGTTGCTCAACATAAACTTCTTCATTTATATAACCATTAAGAAAGCACTTTTCACATCCATTTGATATAACTTAAAATCCTTGTAGCATGCAAAAGCAAGTAGCATCCTAATGGCTTCTAATCTAGCTACCGGAGCATAGGTTTCATCATAGTCAATCCCTTCTTCTTGTCTATAGCCTTGAGCCACTAACCTAGCCTTATTTCTAACAATAATGCTATTTTCATCCATCTTATTCTTGAATATCCATTTGGTTCCAATGATGGGATAATCTTTAGGTCTTTCTACTAATGTCCACACTTTGCTTCTTTCAAATTGATTTAATTCTTCTTGCATGGCCATAATCCAATTTTCATCATTCAAAGCCTCATCCACTTTCTTTGGCTCAAATTGTGACACAAAGGCTACATGTTGACATATGTTTCTATAGGTTGACCTAGTCCTAACTCCAATGGTAGGATCTCCAACAATATCATTATCTTTAACATATCCAAGTTCTCTAGGACACCTAGATTCCTTCTCAATTATTTCTTGTTCCATGGACTCCTCATTCTTGTTAATAGTAAGATCTTCTAATTGTTCCCTAACATCCTTATCTTGAGATGGGTCAACTATAGGTTCATCAAAAATCGCCACTTCATCATCAAGATTGGTTCTACTAGAAATATTTGATTCATCAAAGATTACATGTATTGACTTTTCTACAACAAGTGTTCTCTTATTGAAAATTCTATAAACCTTAGAATTTAAAGAATAACTAAGAAAAATACCTTCGTCACTTTTAGCATCAAATTTTCCTAGGTTATCTTTACCATTGTTTAAAACAAAACATTTACATCCAAATGGGTGAAAATAACTTATGTTAGGCCTTTTTCCTTTATAAAGCTCATAAGGAGTTTTCTTTAAAATAGGCCTTACCATAGCTCTATTTATAACATAGCAAGAGGTGTTTACTGCTTCAGCCCAAAAATATTTAGGTAAGTTATTTTCACAAAGCATGGTTCTAGCCATTTCTTCTAAGGTTCTATTTCTCCTTTCAACTACCCCATTTTGTTGAGGAGTTCTAGGAGCTGAAAAATTATGGCTAATACCATTTTCATTGCAAAATATATCAAAACCAAGATTTTCAAATTCTTTTCCATGATCACTTCTAATACTTGAAATAGAGTAACCTTTTTCATTTTGAACAAGTTTTGAGAAAACAGTGAATTTTTCTAAGGCCTCATTTTTAACACTTAAAAAGAACACCCAAGTAAACCTAGTGTAATCATCAACTATCACAAATCCATAGTTTTTACCTCCTAAACTAGTTGTCCTAGTTGGTCCAAAAAGATCTAAGTGAAGAAGTTGAAGTGATCTAGAGGTAGTGACACACTTCTTAGGTTTAAATGAAATTCTTTTGTGTTTTCCTCTTACACATGCCTCACAAACTTTGTCATTTTCAAATTGAAGCTTAGGCAATCCTACTACTAAGTCTCTTTTGGCTAACTTTGATAAAACATGCATGCTAGCATGGCCTAGTCTTCTATGCCATAACCAAGGTTCATCTTCTCTAGTAGCCATAAAGCATACATTTTTGCTGTTAAGTTCATTTAAATCCACAATATAAATATTTCCTTGTCATGTCCAATAAACACAATTTGATTAGATTTGGCATTAACAACATTGCAACACAAATCATCAAACATAACTTTAAATCCCTTATCACACAATTGACTAATACTAAGCAAGTTATGTTTCAAGCCTCTAACATACAAAACATTTTCAATGGTTGAGGAAGAGTTACCAATGGAGCCAATTCCTTCAATTTGTCCTTTGGAGTTGTCTCCAAATGTGACCTCTCCACCACTTTTGTGCTTTAAGTACTTGAATTGGCTCTTGTCTCCCATCATATGTCTAGAGCATCCACTATCAAGGTACCAATGCTCCTTGGACTTAGCCTTGTAGCAAAACTCTTCCTCCTACAAACACATCAAGCTTTCATCTTAGGTACCCAAATTTTCTTGGGTCCTTGAGAGTTAGTATTAATAATTTTTGATCCTTTAGGGATCCACTTCAACTTTAAAGACTCATCATTTGAATTCAAAACATGTTTAGGCACCCAAATCTTGATAGCCATTTTTCCTCTAATTATGGTCTTCCTAGAAGTGCATGCTTGTGAAGAATGTCCTAGTTTGTTACATAATGAGCACAAAGCAAATTTTCTATCTTTAACTAGGAAGTTTTTAAGATGAGTCTCTTTGTTAGATGCATTGTAGCCTAACCCTTCTCTATCAAAGAATGCTCTTTGAGTTTCTAACATTTGATCAAGTTTTTGTTGACCCATGTAAAATCTAGAAAAGGAGTTATGCAAATTAGTGTTCTTCTTATTTAATTCTTCAATTTCTAGATTAGCATTTTCTAATTTCTTCTCACATTCTATCTTAACATTCACAAGCATTTCATTTTCCTTTTTCAACTTAGAGATCATTTTCTTATATTTCAAGTTCATGCATTCAAATTCATTGGCCAATTCATCAAATGCATCTTGTAATTCATCAAAAGTGTATTCATGAGTATCTAGCAAGTTAGAAGTTACCTTCTCATCTTCAAAAGCCATGAAGCAAAGGTTAGCTACTTCATCTTCCACATTCTCTTCATCAGAGGAGTCACTATCACTCCAAGTAGCCACCATTGCTTTCTTCTTTTGATTCTTTTCATTTTGCTTCCTATACAAAGGACAATCAAATTTAATATGGCCAGGTTTTTGCATTCATAACATATAATTTGGTTCTTATCTTTCCTACTAGTTTCACCTCTATTTAACTCTCTCCTAGGGGGTCTCCTAGAGTTTCCACTAGCTCTCATCCTCATGAATTTATTGAACCTCTTGGCGAACATGGCCATTTCTAAATCTTCTTCATCACCACTTACATCACGATCATCTTTTGATTCCTCACTTGTGGTGGATTTTAGTGCTACTCCAACTTTCTTTGGGGGATCTTGATTTCTCTTAATTTTCATCTCATAAGTGAGCAAGGATCCCATAAGTTCATCTAATGAGAGTGTATGAGGGTCCTTGGATTCCTCAATAGCAGTGACTTTAGCTTCCCATGATTTGGGTAAGCTATTGAGAATCTTTTTCACCGTCTCTACATTAGAGTACGTCTTCCCTAAAGCTTTAAGACCATTTATTATGTTCGTAAACCTAGTAAACATGTCACTAATTGACTCATCATTCTTCATTCTAAATAGTTCATAGTCTTGTGTGAGCATGCCTACTTTGGTTTCTTTGACTTGTGTGGTTCCCTCATGTGTGATAGCTAGTTTATCCCAAACTTGTTTAGCATTCTCACATTGTGACACTCGATTATACTCATTTGGTCCTAATGCACAAAAGAGTGTGTGCATTGCTTTAGCATTAAGTTGTGCCATCCTAATATCATTAGTATCCCATTCATCTTCTTTCTTAGGCACATCCGTTCCATCTACTTTCTTAATAGGGATAAGGGGACCTTTAACAATAACTCTCCATACTTCATAATCATTAGCTTGAATAAATAGCATCATTCTAGTCTTCCAATAAGCATAGTTTTCACCATTAAAGAGTGGAGGTCTAACCGTATAGTGTCCCTCTCCTACCAAAGGTGTAGACAAACTAGTTTGAGCCATTAGTGATCGTTTATACTCGATAGATGTTAATCTAAGTCACTCTCGAGCCCAAGCTCTGATACCAATTGATGGCTCTACCGAGAGGGGGGTGAATCGGTTTTTCTAGTTATTTTTAATTTTCCTAACTCTTAATGCACAATCAAAGTCAAATAAGCAACAATGAAATAAATGCAGTAAATAAGAGTAAGGGAAAGAGAAGCAAACACAAGTTTTATAGAGGTTCGGCCAATCTCTTGCCTACGTCCTCTCTCCTTGAACTCCTTGTCAAGGTTTTGATTCACCTCTTCCTTGAGAATGCTTACAAACCACTTGAAAGTGTGGCAAGACCTCTTACAATTTCTCTTGAGACTTTAGAAATCTCCTTCTAATCCTCTACCCTTGTAGTATTCCCACACTCTACAATATCAGACCTTACAAGGATAGCTCACCCCTTTGAATATCTAATTTTTTCAGTGAATGGGTGAAGAACACAGAAAACACTCTCACAAAATGGAGTTACAATAAAGATTTTCAGATTTCAGTTTCTCTCTTGAAGCTTGAATACTTTGGAATACTTGTTCTTGCTTCAAACTTCATAAATGCTTCTATTTATAACCCACCAAACGAATGGAACAGTTGGTGAAGCATTTAATGCATTTCTTCCCGTTGAAACCCTCAAAAACTAGCCCTTACTGCAGGTCTAGTGCAAAGGGATCGATCCCTTTACCAAAGGGATCGATCCCTTTACCAAAGGGATCGATCCTCTTTATCCAGAACCTATTCCAACTTGTTCCTGGAGCTTGTCTACCTTACTGCCAAAATGGGATCGATCCGTTTTCCAAAGGGATCGATCCCTTTTATCCAGAATGCCTTCCTGCACGTCTTTAACTGCAATTTGAGATGGTTTATGGTTGTTTGTGATTCTAAGTCAGTTCAAAAACTTCTAGCACTTTTCTTAAGAGTATTTACTGACTTTTTTAGTTGAAATCACACTTCAAAACTTGTTTAAAATATTTTCTATCTTTGAGTTCATTCAAAGCAAATTTACTTAGAAAAATCATTTTTAAGCTTACTTGAATTTTGTCATTTCAAAATACTTGTCAATTTAAAGCTAACACAATGGAAATGTATGTGTACAGTTCCAATGAGCATTACATGTGATAGGAGTCTCTGAATTGCCATATGTTAATGAGAAACAGCAAAAGGCATTAAGATCCCAAGTGTACTTATAGCACCGCTCCGTACTGATGAAAATACTCGAGCGTAATATGTGGACGCTTGAAGATATATTGAGAGAGCATGTGCATGAGATATGAAAGCTACTGGGACAATTACATACAACTGATTGACATGTGTACACAACAGTACCAAATTATATCGGCTTGGCACTAATGGAGGAAAATGGATGATGAACAACATAGATCCGCTGTGATATGAAACATGGGGTGAATGGACTTTTATTTGAAAAGAAGAATGAAATTGATAACTCCCAATTGGTAAGGAATAAACCTACAGGAGTATAAATATATACTATATGATGAAAGACAGATATAGTGGTCTAAAATACTTTTGATGTTTAAAGTGTACTGGCAGTATTACTTAAAAGATGACCTAGAGGTCCGAAGTCGTAAGTATACAATGTACCACCTTTTGGACTTAAGTTAAATTCAAAGGACCAAATTATATCGTTTTGAGAAAAATTAATATAATACTCTCTACAGTTGCTTTTAGGTTCCAGAACAAGTCAGGTATTTTAAAATACCTGCCTTGCTCTATCTGGATCCCTAGCTGACTGTAGTATCCTTCCTACATGTGAGCCTAGAGTCCATCTAGGAAAATTTAAAGAAAGTGAAAAAAAATATTTTCAACATATAGGTAGCTGAATATCAAGTGTGACATATAACTCTCTTACTGAGCCATGGTTTGCTCACTCCCCAATTTTAACATTTCAAGTTTTTTACATGATTGTGAGATCCGAGGATTGTGGATCATGGCTGTACACAAAGGACAATGTTACAGACCGACTGAGATATATGAGGTACGATCATTTATTTTTTGTATTTAGACATGTATACAATACTACATTTTTATAAATAAGAGAGGGGATTGTATAATGTTAACATTGTTGTACAAAAATTGTTTAACATTAAGTGTAAAGTGAAGTATCACAGACAGCCCAACCGGATAAGTTATGTAGAATAACGTGAAAAATGTGGTAACGGGTCATTACAAGATCAGAGCTGACAAAAAAGTTATGCAAATAATCGGTGTAGACCCTTTGAGTTTGCTGTTAGGGATTCGATATTTTTAAAGGTTTCTTTGTCAAAGGGGATTATGAGACTTGGTAAGAAGGGAAAGTTAAGTTCTTGCTACATCAGGCCATTTGAAATCTTAGACCGAGTGAGAGATGTTGCCTACAGGTTCGCATTACCAACCAAGCTAGCCGGAGTGCATAATGCCTTCCATGTGTCCCTACTTCGTAAGTATCATCCATATGAACCATTAGAGATCCGAGAAGACATGAGTTATGTAGAGAAACCGATGTGGATTATAGATAGAAAAGAGAAAGTGTTAAGGTCTAAGACAATTCCATCAGTGAAGGTTTTCTGGCAATATCATTCAATGGAAGAAGCTATGTAGGAACTGGAGAGCCTAATGAAGAGAAGTACCCGGAATTGTTTAATCAGTAGCCCGACTTAAATTTGGAGGACCAAATTTCTTAAGGTAGGGAGTATGTGAGATTCCTAATTTTCCTTATTCCTTATTCCTTTCTTACCAATATAGTAATTTAAGTTAGAATGATTTGATAAATTGTGATGAGAAGTTGCACTATGTCATTCAGGTAAAGGAGTAAACTACAAGGTAGGCCCCATAACAATATGTGTAAACCGAATGGACATAGAAGTGGCAAATTCTTAAATTTGAGCTTAAAATACATAATCGGTAATGAGATCATTTCTTGAAATTCCTTTAATTAAGCATTCTTAGGTTTACGTGCAATAAAAAAATGATGATTTTGTCCATTGGTCAAAGAATTTTAGTGAATATTGGTCAACCTTGTTTGACTTTTGAATTACAAATTGTCATAGTCAAATCACTGTGTGAAGTTGTCTTAGGCAATCCCAAGCCATAAACTAAATCATTTGAAAATATCAAAAATTACATGATCATACCTTTAGGGGTATTTTGGTAATTTCAGCCTATTACCGCCCAACATATGCTTCTAAAAGTCAAAGATTTGACTTCTTCTATTATTAGAGGGCCATAATTGTGGAAAATGAAAGTAAATGAAAATTGAATAGATAAGATAAATCGATATTGTATTACCAAGGTCATAAGTGGAATTAAAGGAAATTTTAAGGGGTAAAATAGTCTTTTGGCAAGGGATGATATCTTAAATAATAAAATAACCATAAAATAAAGATAGTTGGATCATCTTCTCTACAAGGGCCGGCCACCTCCATTGGAGTTCATTTTCTCTCAAAAATTTTCCTAAGTTCTAGTGTGAGAGAGCTTAAGAAACAACCCTAAACCTTCATCCAATCAACTTACACCCTAAAGAAAAGTTATTCCTCTTGCTTAGCTCTATCTATACCTGAAGTATGGAAGCTTGAATCAGTCATATGGGGATTGTTTTGTTTGCTGAAATATTGGTCACTATTGAAGGTGAGAAGAAATGAAGTTCTACTTGTGAAACTAATTGTGCGTTTGGTTAATGAAACTATAGCAATTTTCTATTTTCATTTTCATAGAAAATGGAAAACACAAGAGAAAACATGTTTGGTTGAAAAAATGGAAAACAAAATTTTGGAAAATGAAAATGAAAATAGACCAAATTTAGAAAACAAAAAAAATATGTTTTCAACGTTTTCAAAGAAAACAACTTGGAAAAATGGAGAATAGGAAAACGCAGGTCTCTTGATTTTTTTTGTTTTAAATATATGTTAATGTACAATAAGTCCCGAGTTCGAATCATAATGAAAGCTAAATTATCTCTTCTATTCTTTTTAGTTTAGGTTGATATATAAAGAGGGTCCTCTTTTTTTTTTCCAGCCATCAATCCTCAATCTAATTCCTACTCTTTTGTCTTGTTAGCCACTATTGTTCATCAAATTAGTTCTTTTTTTGCTACCTTTTTTGTTTCATTTTTTGTTTGTTTTAATATAAATTATACATGATAAAATAGGTTATTTATGTTATTTTGTGTTTATATTTTTATTGCTTTTTCCTTTGAACTTAACACCTTGGCTTCATCTTCTTTTATATTTAAAAAAAATGAATTAGCTCTTTAAATAAAAAAGTTGAATTTATACTGAATTTATTTTTTTTACTCACCTGTTATTATTACTAACATAAAATATATATCTCATAAGCATTTTTTATTTATTAGTGTATATTATTTGCATATATGTTTTGTGTTAATAATATTTGTCGATTGATTTGTTTGTATAATGCATGAATACTTTCTTATACAGTTGTAATATTTGTGATTATGATTGTGGCATTTTCTTAAAGGTTTGTCAAAAAATTTGAATTGCAATAATACTTGTGATTAATTTTTTTTTGGTTAAAAGTTGTAACTTAATTTAATTTAATTTTTTAGTTATTTTTTTATATTTTTTGTTTTTAAAATATATATACCAAACGCGTTTTCATGATTTTCATTTTCGAATACAAATTTTTATTTTCATGTACCAAATAAGTTTTCCAAAATTTATAAAACAAAAAATAAAATTTTTTTTAGAAAATAAAAATAGAAAATATTTTTATTAACCAAACGGAACCTAAAGTTCTTGGTTGTTTTATGATATATAACATGGGAATAGCTTTAAAATGAAGCAAAACCAAGTGTAGAAGTCCCTTAGGGTTTCGGTTGAGAGAGGGTTTGTAAAATATCATATAATCTTACATGCATAGGGTTTCTGTTGAGAGAGGGTTTGTATGATATCATATAATCTTACATGCATGGATGGGGTAGAATGAAAGTGGTGAGCAAAAGAAAGATGGCCAACGTGTTAGTATTGAAAGAAGTTGAGTTTAACACTTTGGGTGCACTTAGTTTGATAAGAGTGAAATGTTGGTATTGAGTTTAGTGGCTTGAAAGTTATAGGATGATGTTTAAGTGTTAGAAAGGTGGTTGGTAGAGTTAGATTTAAAAGAGAATGAGATTTGATTGAAGTGTTGTTGTTTTGCAGATATAGCCTTGGGTAACTAAAAAGGGTCTTTGGTGCTGCAAACTATTGTGATTTTGTGATATTTGAGGTAAGAGATATATGTAAAAAGGCATAGGGGTACTATGCTTGTATGTGGTTTATTGGTTGGTTGCAAAATGGAACTATTTTATAAGTGTAAGAAGTTCAAAATTTGGTTTAACTCATAGTATTGATTCTGTCTAGAAGTAGCCGACTGCCCTGAAGGGCAATTAACTGCCCAAACACAAGCACGACGTACTTATTTTCAAAATTGACTTAAACCAACCAACTGCCCTGTATAGTAATCAACTGCCCATTTCTATGACCAACTCAAACCACCCGACTGCTCTGAAGATAAGTCGATTACATTTTTCCAAAAGCATTCTATTTCAAAACCAGTCAACTGCCATGTAGGCTAGTCGACTGCCATTTTTCCAGAAGCATTCTGTTCAAAACCAATCGATTGCCTAAATGACCAGTCAACTGCCTCTCTTTGTAATTGATTTTCAAATATTTTGAAATTAATTTTAGAAATTTAATTAGTTTTTTTTAAGAAGTGCATAGCAATCGACTATCTTAAAAGAGTAGTCAACTGCCCCCTTTTGAAATATTGTTTTGAAATCTTTTTTGGTACGTATGTAATAGTTTACAACTCCTATATTTTAAAAGGGATTTTATATATATTTATGATTTTAAAATTAATTGATTTGCTAGAAATGTTTAGAGATTATCGACTCACGTATTATGTATTCAAATTGTATTAATTGATAGCTGTATGACCCTAGTCAAGTCATCAGCTCCCACAGATGTCACATAACTAGTGCACATTGTGTGATTGTTCGACGATGGCCATTAGTCTCTGTTTTGTAGGATTGGTGTAATAGCCATTTCCTATAGTGTATTGCCTATGCATGATTATACTAGGATGTTGATGCCTCCACTAAATGTATACCACTTTATCTAATTATAAATTTGAATGCTTTATGTTTAAAGAATTGTTAAATCGATTGAAATGCCTTATGACTGAAAGAAAAGTGACTTTACTAAATTAAGTGTATTTGAGATATATGTATTTATATACACTGAATTGCATTAATAATCAAATGATTGTTTTAAATCCTATTATAACACTTCAATATTCTTCGAATATCTTATTGCTTCCCTATAGTTGAGTTTAGGTCCCGAGACACGTGAGGTGCTCCAAAGCATCCTTCCGCACTCAGCCTGGTTATCCTAATTTGCTATAAAAATTCGTTATCTGAAAAGCTTATATAGATATAGACCCTTTGTATGTCATTGTAGAGCCAAGTAAGTATCATGCATCATAGTTGCGTAGTATCGTGCTTTTATATATATACTCTTACTGAGCGTAAAGTCACCCTTTCTTTTCCTCCCAGACTATTTGCAGTGATCTAGCTCATCGATAGAAGAGCTTATACTTTTGGATTCAAAAATCCCTTCGAGGCATACTTGGGAACCCTTGAAGCTATATTATTTTGTTGTATCTTCAGACTTTGTACAGTACTAGTATATGATGTAAATATAGTGGGTATGTAAATTGATAAGCATAAATGTTGTGTATAGTAAATAGAATGTTGAACTGGATTTGTATTGATAATGTTAATGTTATTACAATCTTGAGGGGGATGGAATTCTTATATTGATACTGAATGTGATAACTGCAAATTTTCCAATTATTGGAAATTATTAATATTGGAAATTAATATTTAAGAAAATAGATAAAAGGGAACAAATAAATTAAAGTAAATATTATTTTTATCAGAATTTATATATATATATATATTGTAATACAATATATATCTATAAATACATATATATATGAAATATATATTAATTCAAATTAAAATTTATATATATATGTATTTTGTGTAAAAAAAATATATATGTGTGTTATATTATGTTTGTATATATAATATAATATATATATAAAAGAAATAACAGAAACGGGAAACACTCGTTCCCGTTTCTGTGTTAATATCACAGATTTTACCTCCCTCGTTAGCAACCGCCGGAGAAGGAAAGGAGAAGAGGGAAGAGAAGCGCCGTCGTCGGCAAAGGAAGAGGAGAAGAAATCGACCGGCGACGGAAAGAAAGAAACCAAAACAGGAAAAGAAATCGACGAAAAAGCCGGAAGAGAAAAGAAAATAGGAGATGGCGGTGCCGACGGAATTGGCCACCGCCACTGCCACCGAAGCATCACCGGAGGAAGAGGAAGAGGAAGAGGAAGAGGAAGGAGGCCACCCAAGGCGCGGTGAACGGCGGAGGAAGGCCGACGGAGGATGAGAAGAAACTGAGGCAAAACCGAGTAGATCCGCCGCCATGCCGTCAATCCAGGCCGAACGAAGACCACCAGTAGACCCGCCGTGCTGTCAGCCAGCTGTGGAGCCCTTGAACCGCCGGAAAACTGGCCGCCGACGAAGAACAGACCGCCGGCGAAGAACCGACGAGGAAGAAGGCTGAATCGGCTGACGGGAAAAAGGAAAAGAAAAAGAAAAAGAAAGGAAAGAAAAGAGAAAAAAAAGAAGAAAAAGAGGAAAAGAAGAAAAAGAGAGAAAAAAAGGAGAATTTCGGAATTAAGGGAAATCCCAAGAATTCGAAAACTCAAGAATTACGGGAATCGGTAAGAAATCCCGGAAAGTATTAAATTATTTAAATAATTTATTTATTTAAATAATTATGGAAAAATTCTAAATTTTAGAATTTAATTTCCAAAAAATTCCCTCGATGACCAAGCCGATGGAATCGGGCGAGGTGAACACGGGCGCAACCTTCGAGAGTCAGTCGCCGACCCGAAACAGGTAAGGGATGCATGTGCAGCATTGTAAGGATATTCAGTCTGCATGTTTTAATTACGAAATATTTTATGAAAATATTTTATGAAAATATTGCGATAAATGATTGGTTGGAAAATTGTGGTGATTTATTAGTTGGAAATTTGTGATGATGTACTGGCTGGAAATTATAAACAGTATTTTTCGTGTAGGAGGCTAGCCAATCGGCAGCCGTTATACTGCCGAAAAATTATAAAAAATTACTGAAAATTTCATAAAATCATAATAAATGATTTTATTTCACGAGAAATGATTTTCAATCATGAAAATCGAGAAAATAAATATTTTCCATAAAAACATGAATAAAATGAAAGTGATTTTAAAATTTTCATGTTTTCGAGAATGGTGATAATGAAATCACCGAAAATTCTCTTGATATGTAAGTTACACGTAATATGAGATGAAAAATAAAAAAAGGAAATAAAGTGAATATTTTTATATAATTCTTAAATATTCACTAAATGGTTTTATAACCTTTATGGTTTTAAATAATGAAAATATATATATTTTTATAAATTCCATAAAGGTTTTCTGATGATGAAAAATATGGTTTTTGAGACTAGTTGGCACCTATCATGCTGATATGTGATATGTGACATGTAATATGTGATATGTGATATCTGATATGTAGTCCCGGCCGACACCTGATCAGTGATCCGTCGAGGACAATTATAGACTATGGCCATAGATCTGACATGATGATTTTATACCCTTCAGGGTCTATAGCATGATCCGAGTAACGACCCAGTGGACGGGCTGGGCGTGTGTGCCTAAGTCTCCATATATAAAAATGTTTTATATGATATGTGATATGTGAAATGTAAATGTTTTACATGATATGTGACAAGTTAAATGAAAGAGATTTACAGCATTTTACAAAATGCTTATTTCAGTACTGAATTTAGTACTACGAGATGATTTCATATGATATGTGATACGAATATGTAATATGTTTTCAAAAGGAAAAAGAGTTTATAAGTCTAATATTCTTACTATGATTTAAATTGAATATTAGACTACATGTGACATGAATACGTGATATGTTTTTCAAAAAGGAAAGATGAGGAAAATAAATCTAATATTCTTATTTTAATTTTTAAATTGAATATTAGATTTAAATGATATATATTATACAAAAAGGATTTAATAGCGAATTTTGCTATTTAAAGTACTATACTAATTATGGTTGTACAGTAAAAACATGAAATGAGTTTTAAATGAGAATGATGAGAATCTAACTAATATTCTTTTCAAAGAATATACGAATATTAATTAATTTATTTAAATGCTTTATTTTATAAAAGCATTATTTTGAAAAGAATATGAAAATGTTATGGAATAAAAAGGTAAAAGGGATTAAAATTCCAAACGAAAAGAAAATTATTCTCTACAGTTACTTCTAGGTTTCGGGACAAGATAGGTATTTCAAAATACCTACCTTACTCCATCCGGATCCCTAATCGACTGTAGTATCTTTCCTACATGCGAGCCTAAAGCCCATAGGAAAAATGAAAAAGTTTTCAGCATATAGATAGCTGAGTATCAAGTGAGGCATATAATTCCCTTACTAAGCCGTGGTTTGCTCACCCCTTAATATTAACATTTCAGGTTTTCGAGGACTAAGAGTCTGACATCTAAAGGACTTCGGCTGTGCATTTGGGGCCGATGCGACAGCTTGATTTATTTAATAAGGTATGATCATTTATTTTCGGTATTTAAACTTATCTACAATACCACTTCCTTATGAATTAAAATAAGGGATGTAATTTCATATTATAATTTAATATGTAATTGTTTATATGTAAAAGAAAAACAAAGTATCGCAGACAGCCCAACCATATAAGATGTATAGAATAAGATGACAAATAGGATCACGGGCTGTAACAGATTTAATGGTATCAGAGCAAGGTTGGTTTGATGTCTGTCGATACTTTTGGAAAGAAAATGTGTTGAAAAGGTTAACATCCCCTGTAGTACTGTGTAGTCTAAATACATAGAGAAAATAAATGGTTGCAAATTGAATTAAGTGTTTAGAAGGGGGTGAGAATTATGAAATAAGGAATGCTAAAAAGGGAAAATGGCTCAGGAACGTTACCTGAAATGGTGATCTTATAATCTAAATGAAGGTCGGTTCGGTAAGGAACAGAAACGGACTCGGTGAGGGCCCCACCAGTACTTTTCTGGTCGGATCGAACTGAGATCTAAAAGTGATGATATAAAGGAGGGGAATGAAATATTATCATTAAATAGACTTTAAGATCATCGATTGAAGGTATTTTGAAAAGAGATAAAATTTTTGACCAAAAATGACCTAAATACCCCTACCTTTGAAATTTTATCGGGAGTTAAAATAAACCAATAGAGGTTGGAATTGACTGATTTGACAGAGTAAATAATGATGTAAAGCTGAATTACAAGCAAAATACTCCAACTGTGGATTTTAATGAACTTCTCTGTCGAAATCGAATGACATCTAAATTGCTGATATTAGTATGAGAAAGAATACTATCAGCACATGGATAATAAGATCCTTGGTTAAATGTATATTAAGGCGAAAGAAATAAATGTCGAAATGACGAAAATGCCCCTATGTTGGGCGATGTGCTAAATAGTGATGAAACCAAGTGATTTCAAATTCCTTGATGATAATGGAATTATTAATGGCATAGAGGATGTCAAATGGATATATCGATCCCTATTACTGATTCCACTTACACTTCGATTATGGATGCAAATTGTGAGTGACCCAGTGAAAGGGCTAGGCCTCATGACGAACCTCGAGGGGTGACCCAGTGAAAGGGCTGGGCATTCTCAAAGAGGTTAGTACACATATGTAAAGGCGGACGGTGGATGGGCCAAGGCCTTATATGATGCGATCCAATAAGAGTGTATAGTGGAAGGTTATAAGATGATTGGCCCGGCTATTGACGGTAAGGGCCTGAATTACTAGTGTATCAACTCGGATAATTATTACGGGATCGTGGATATTATGAAAGTGAAATGGATACAGAAACTGATTGAGAAAGTAGATAGTACAGATAATGAAATCCATAATAGTACGATTGATCGAGGTTCTATACACTTATACTATTTTTGAGGTATTAAATGAATATTTATTTATAGAACCGGAGCATTTGGAGACATGCATTGCAGATTGATGTACTGTATGGAGTATTGTAAATTGGAGAATATTTATAAGAACAATAAAGTGATAAAAGGAAGATGACAGCTAACCTAAGTTCTTCAGGACCCTTGAGACAAAATGAGACGGGCGACCCAATGATGGGCGACCCACAATGGACAATATGATGTGAGATGTGGGTTAACTATGTGGTCGCCGACTCACTTGTAAGGGTAAACCTGGGGCAAAAAGACTGCCTAGGGGATGCTCGTCGACGGCCGATTCGAACGGGCGGGACTCTTACAATTATTTCAATGGTAACACGAGTGTAAGGAACTAGGTACGTACGAGTACTAGGGTTCAAACCTTGTGGATAATATGCTTAAGGGAGTTAAACTTGAATTTATTAAATGAACTTGATTCCAAAGTAAATTACAGTGGTAGTAAATTGGTTAGCTGTAACATGTGTTGATAACTGTTGTACTTACTACAGCTTACTGGAATGAGATTTGTAAGGCTGTGAAGTATGAGGAAATAAATGAATCAAGGTAGAGTACGTGTTAAAATGATTTGAATATTAAATGTCTCTGCCTTGAGGATATACAGTGAAAATGATAAGACATAGCAATGAAATGTCTAAAAAAGTACGAGATATGTGATTAAAGAAAGTATCAGATGTGATTCCCGATAAACTTTCAGAGTTATATAGAGTGGAGGATTTGAGATAACATTGACTCGATTTTGAATATGAAATCTGATTCTAAGCTTATATCGGAGAACTTAAGAAAATCCGAAAACTTAAGAAATCCACTATGGAATATGTGAGAATAATGAAATGCACGTGTATAAGGTGTGATTGAAGGAAATACAGATAACGTAAATTAAGGATAAGAAAGTTATCTGTATAAGTGTAAGTGAGAGAAGCACTGATGATATTGAGATGTAGATGAAATAAAGTGATATAGTATATGTTTACTATCTAATAAAGTTCTCATGAAGAACAAGTATTCATCTACATGAAAATAGACGCTTTATTGATCTGATCACAGATATATGAGGAGTTAATAAGACTAACCTCAATATAAAACGTCCTTAGATAAAAGATTGGAGACTAATGTCCATAAGATGATAATAATTAGAACTCGATATAATTTTTACGAGTTCCTATTGAGGTTTACAGGATCAACGAAATACCTTGTAAGGTATATAAGCCTAATGAATGAGGCACCCGGATATGGATAAAGTAATGATATACTGATACAATATAAGACACAAATGGAGAATGAGCAGCATAGTGGTATAATCCTACGGACTCTTAAAGACTGTGATGCAGCATAGTGGTATAATCCTACGGACTCTTAAAGACTGTGATCTATATGTTAAGATTGGCAAATAAGAGATGTGGCTAGACAGTGTCTCTTTCTGAGATAGATAATCTTGAAATGACAGATGACAGTGAACCTGTCGATGATATAGAGATAATGATTGAGATACGAAAGTAATGAGTCTAGCTAAATATTATTGCCAGTCTATAAAAGAGTTCTGGGTTAGCTGCTCTATAGATGTGACTGCTAATTAAAGAAGTCAAAGTGGATGAGTAAATATAAAGATGGCATACAAGATGTTAAAAGAGGTAACAGTGGCATATGTTATCACTAAAGAAAAGTGATTGAAATGATGATGAAGGAAAAGATGAATATGTCATAAGCGGAAGGTACATGATGTAAAGGGAACACCAATATGAAGTAGTTCCCGAATTCAAAACTAAAAGTGATTTTTGTGGTTATCACATGATTATGGTTAAATGTAAGATCAAGCCAAACTCGATAGAGGAAAAGTAATTATACTCAAAAGAGTAAAGAAGTGATTTACATTTTACTGCCAGTTATGTAAATGGAACAAAAAGGATATATATATACCAACTCGAAATGATGGAAGTAATGGATTTATATGGATAATGAGGTGATTAAATTGATAATGATAGATTCAATGATGAAGCTAAATAATGAGAAGATTAAATTATAATTTGATTATGCCATTATGGAATCTAAATTATCAAAGGAGTATATTTTCAGGTATATTCTAAAACCTAAGTGATATAGAGTATACCATAAGAATAAGAGATGTAATGATGAGATTACATGGAAAGACGATATGGAGAGAAAATGGTTGTCTCCTGATTCAATTATGGTAAAAGATGGTAAATAGTAAAGTCTGCGAATGTGTGGCAGCATTTGTTAAAGTAAATGTGAAGAAAATGAATATTGTGGATAATGAGGGATCCAAAAGAGATATGATGATATGAAAGTGATTATAGACTGATAGTCTAGACGGAATCACTTATCCATTTTCAGGCTCTTGAAGTCTATAGTGCCATAGTCGAAATATGATTATAAAATGATGAGAATGTATGTGAAGTTCCAGTGAGCTCTATATGTGATGAGAATCTCTGAGTAGTTATATGTTATGGGAAATAGCAAAAGGCTCTGAGATTTCAAATTTATAGACAGCACCACTCCGTACATGATGTAAAAATATCTGAGCGTAGAATAGAAATGTTCAAAGATATGTTGAGAGAGCGGATGCACGAGATGTGAAAGCTACCGGGACAATTACATACTATTGATTTAAAACGTGTAAATGATAGTTATCAAACTATATCAACTTGGCACTAATTAAGAAAACAGATGATGAATCATATGAGATATGAAAAGGAGTGGAAATGGATAACTCCCAATTGATAAGCAATTCACAGGGAGTATAAAAATATGATGAGAAATGATATATAGTGAAAATGATTCCGAGGCTAATGGCATATTAGCAGTATTAATTAAAAGATGATTGAAAGGACAAGAATGATAAGTATACAGGATGCTACCACCTTATGAATTAAGTTAAATTCGGAGGATCAAATTTCTTAAGGTGGGGAGAATGTGATAACCGCAAATTTTTCAATTATTGGAAATTATTAATATTGGAAATTAATATTTAAGAAAATAGATAAGAGGAAATAAATAAATTAAAGTAAATATTATTTTTATCAAAATTTATATATATATATATATTGTAATACAATATATATCTATAAATACATATATATATGAAACATATATTAATTCAAATTAAAATTTATATATATATGTATTTTGTGTAAAAAAATATATATGTGTGTTATATTATGTTTGTATATATAATATAATATATATATAAAGAAATAACAGAAACGGGAAACACCCGTTCCCGTTTCTGTGTTAATATCACAGATTTTACCTCCCCCGTTAGAGGCAGCCGGAGAAGGAAAGGAGAAGAGGGAAGAGAAGCGTCGTCGCCGGCAAAGGAAGAGGAGAAGAAATCGACCGGCGGCGAAAAGAAAGAAACCAAAACAGGAAGAGAAATCGACGAAAAAGTCGGAAGAGAAAAGAAAATAGGAGACGGTGGTGCCGACGGAATTGGCCACTGCCACTGCCACCGAAGCATCACCGGAGGAAGAGGAATAGGATGGAGGCCACCCAAGGCGCGGTGAACGGCGGAGGAATGCCGACGGAGGAGGAGAAGAAACTGAGGCAAAACTGAGTAGATCTGTCGCCGTGCCGTCGATTCAGGCCGAACGAAGACCACCAGCAGACTCGCCGTGCCGTCAGCCAGCTGTGGAGCCCTTGAACCGCCTAAGAATCGACCGCTGGCGAAGAACCGGCGAGGAAGAAGGCTGAACCGGCTGACGGGAAAAAGGAAAAGAAAAAGAAAAAGAAAAAGAAAGGAAAGAAAAGAGAAAAAAAAGAAGAAAAAGAGGAAAAGAAGAAAAAGAGAGAAAAAAAGGAGAATTTCGAAAATTAAGGGAAATCCCGAGAATTCGGAAACTCGGGAATTACGGGAATCGGTAAGAAATCTCGGAAAGTATTAAATTATTTAAATAATTTATTTATTTAAATAATTATGGAAAAATTCTAAATTTTAGAATTTAATTTTCAGAAAATTCCCTCAATGACCAAGCCGATGGAATCGGGCGAGGTGAACACGGGCGCGACCTTCGAGAGTCAGTCGCTGACCCGGAACAGGTAAGGGATGCATGTGCAATACTGTAAGGATATTCAGTCTGCATGTTTTAATTACGAAATATTTTATGAAAATATTTTATGAAAATATTGCGATAAATGATTGGTTGGAAAATTGTGGTGATTTATCAGTTGGAAATTTGTGATAATGTACTAGCTGGAAATTATAAACTGTATTTTTCGTGCAGGAGGCTAGCCAATCGGTAGTCGTTATACTGCCGAAAAATTATCAAAAATTACTGAAAATTTCCAGAAAATTTCATAAAATCATAATAAATGATTTTATTTTACGAGAAATGATTTTCAATCATGAAAATCGAGAAAATAAATATTTTCCATAAAAACATGAATAAAATGAAAGTGATTTTAAAATATTCATGTTTTCGAGAATGATGATAATGAAATCACCGAAAAATCTCTTCGAGAATGGTGATAATGAAATCACCGAAAATTCTCTTGATATGTAAGTTACACGTAATACGAGATGAAAAATGAAAGGAAATAAAATGAATATTTTTATATAATTCTTAAATATTCACTAAATGGTTTTATAACCTTTATGGTTTTAAATGATGAAAATATATATTTTTATAAATTCCATAAAGGTTTTCTGATGATGAAAAATATGGTTTTTGAGACTAGTTGGCATCCTATCATGCTGATATGTGATAAGTGACATGTAATTTGTGATATGTGATATGTAATCCCGATCGACACCTGATCAGTTATCCACCGAGGACAATTATAGACTATGGCCATAGATCTAACATGATGATTTTATACCCTTCGGGGTTTATAGCATGATCTGTGTAACGACCCAGTGGACGGGCTGGGCATGTGTGCCTAAGTCTCCATATATAAAAATGTTTTATATGATATGTGATATGTGAAATGTAAATGTAAATGTAAATGTTTTACATGATATGTGACAAGTTAAATGAAAGAGATTTACAGCATTTTACAAAATGCTTATTTCAGTACTGAATTTAGTACTACGAGATGATTTCATATGATATGTAATACGAATATGTAATATGTTTTCAAAAGGAAAAAGAGTTTATAAGTCTAATATTCTTACTATGATTTAAATTGAATATTAGACTACATGTGACATGAATACGTGATATGTTTTTCAAAAAGGAAAGATGAGGAAAATAAATCTAATATTCTTATTTTAATTTTTAAATTGAATATTAGATTTAAATGATATATATTATACGAAAAGGATTTAATAGCGGATTTTGCTATTTAAAGTACTGTACTAATTATGGTTGTACAGTAAAAACATGAAATGAGTTTTAAATGAGAATGATGAGAATTTAACTAATATTCTTTTCAAAGAATATACGAATATTTGTTAATTTATTTGAATGCTTTATTTTATAAAAGCATTATTTTGAAAAGAATATGAAAATGTTATGGAATAATAAAGTAAAAGGGATTAAAATTCCAAATGAAAAGGAAAATATTCTCTACAGTTGCTTTTAGGTTCCGAGACAAGATAGGTATTTCAAAATACCTACCTTACTCCATCCGGATCCCTAGCCGACTGTAGTATCTTTCGTACATGCGAGCTTAGAGCCCATAGGAAAAATGAAAAAAGTTTTCAGCATATAGATAGCTGAGTATCAAGTGAGGCATATAATTCTCTTACTGAGCCGTGGTTTGCTCACCCTTTAATATTAACATTTCAGGTTTTCGAGGACTAAGAGTCTGACATCTAAAGGAGTTCGGCTGTGCATTTGGGGACGATGTGACAGCTTGATTTGTTTAATAAGGTATGACCATTTATTTTCTGTATTTAGACTTATCTACAGTACTACTTCCTTATGAATTAAAATAGGGGATGTAATTCATATTATAATTTAATATGTAATTGTTTATATGTAACAGAAAAACAAAGTATCGCAGACAGCCCAACCATATAAGATGTATAGAATAAGATGAAAAATAGGGTCACGGGCTGTGACACTGAATTAATTCTAGTAGTGAATGTAATGTAAGAAAGAAAGACTAATGACATGACAAACGACCTAACCAAATTGATAGAAAAGGGAAAAGTTAGCTCGTATTTTGATAAGAACCGGACGTTACACAAGCACATCATTACCTACGCTACTTCCATATACTTTCTTTACCTCAACTACAGCACAATATAGTAATCCGATTGTACCACTTAGCCACTTAATTTCCCAAACTCCAAGCTACAAAAATGATATGAAAATACTTTTAAATTTCAACACTACAATAATAAAGAATTTCCTACTGATTCCTTCCTTCCATTTTAGCCTAATATATTTTCATATCCAGTATAATTTCTACTCGTTGTTAAACGTAACCACCACCAAATGGTATCCTTTCTTCAAACTAATTTCACCATTAATCTTATTAACATTCATACATTATTCTTTAACTTATAAACCTATGAAAACCAACATGAAACCCTTCTCCCAAGGCTTTTCCGAATGCTTCCTCTTGTACAATTTTATCCTTTTCTCAATTCTAACTTCACAATTAATCTTTATTCATTGCCTACATTAATCCTACATCCAACATCATCAAAATTTCATTATCTTCTATAATACCTCACCATGGCCGAATAGCACTCTTGATGCCAAACCCATGATTTTGCTAAGTTATGGTTATGGCTATAATCACCACATCACATGCTTCCATTTTCTTCTCATCATGCATCAAAATCACAATGGGAGCCATGTAAACCCATCCTGGCTGAAACCCTCTTGCTTCCCTACACTTAGTTTTAATTCAAAGCAAGACTATAAACATGTTTTCCATACATTAAACAATCCAAAAGCATGGCTAGAATTTAAAGAAAAACATCAACACCCATTGGCTTAGCGAGGACAAAAAATACCAGCAGCAAAATCAACCCCCAAATGCTGGATTTATGTAATGTCCAGTATTAGAAAAATTTCAAACTAAATTTTGCCTTTTTATTTCTATCTTTCTATTTCACTTATTCGGCTTCAATCGATTTGTGTTTGGTATCAGTGTAAGTATAATTCATCTTTTTCTTTTCAACTAATTCGATATACCATTAATTTAATTGATAATAATAAATTAAATACAAAATGTAATATAATAACTACAATTTCGTTCACAATAAACTTCACATAAGTTACATCCCACTAAATTCATATACATATTTACGCTCTATTTCATAAATACAACTGCTGTGCAAAAACATGTCTGAATATAAATAAACATTTAACAAATACCTGATCAATTGGTACTTCTAACTTCTAGCAATTCCTTTGACTAACTATAAGTAGCGGACTTCTTGTATATTGATAAGCTATCTGGGATGGTAAATAAGGGGGTGACCTTTGAGAAAGCCCGGTAAGAAACATATATAAAAGTTTGGCTATATGCATTAAATAAAATTAAATAAACTTATTTACGTATTGTAAAAATGATGTAAATTTGAATATTAAACTATTTAAAAATCATTTTAAACAAGTATGCATTATGTAAACACTTTATGTTAATCAATTTAGTAAACTATTCAGTATAAAATCCAATAACGGTTTAGTAAACAATTCAGTATGCAATGTAATGAATTGTTCAGTATCAATAAACCATTCAGTATAAGTAAACAATGTAGTAAACAGATCAGTATCGTTAAACAGTTCAGTATCAGTCATCAATTCAGTTCAATAAAATAGTTCAATATAGTGGAGACAATCACATCTAATAGAATCATGAACAATCATGAACAGTATCCCCGAAGGGACGATCAATAACAGTATCCTCATAGGGACGATCAATAACAGTAACGAATGACCATCGTCGAATCAGTGCACACGGTTCGCATTGGTCAGGTGCTCACTATGGAAACCTATGGGTTTGACCATAATCCCACAGTCATATACAACACAATAAACTTGCAGACTGATAAGGTCTCGCAATTATATAACACTATGCATAATCACTAAGGTACGACTATCTCAAAACATTTTCATAAATCATATAATTCAACTGTAGAAATCATTTCAAATAGTGATTCATAGTAGAAATCATTTCAAATAGCAATTTACAGTATAGATCATTTCAAATAGCAATTATATTCAGTAAGTTGAAAATCATGTAAAATAGTAGTAAAATTTCATGTTATGCAATTGAAACATTTCATATAAATAATTTCATGTACATCGTTTCATGTAACTCATTTCATGTAATTCAATGTATGTAAATTATATCATGTAAATCAATTCATGTAAAATAAATATAGTAAATAACATATAATCTTATGCAATTTAAAACATATAAAACTCATATGAATTTGAAATAATCTATATTTTCTTGCTTAGGAAAATCGGATGCGAATTGGGTACAATTTGATTTTTCGAAAATTGACAAATACAAATAAAACATTTCCTAAGCAACTCTTATACATGTTCCTTACTTCTACTCTCATGCAATATAAAAATCTGGTAGTTCTATTTGCACCTCTTTGTTTTTTGTACCTCATATTGCACAGTAAATCTAAATTATATTCAAAATCCTATATTAAAAATTCTAATTCTAATAAATATTCCATCATTTGCTATTTTCTATTTATCACTCTCAACAATTAATTTATTTTATTTTCTATTAAATACCAAATTATATTATATTATATCATAGCTTAAATCCCAATCTTTCTTTAATTCCCCATGTCATCCATAATTTCAATTTGTATTTTAAATTCTCATATATCCCTATAATAGAAATTTTATAGATTAAATTGAAAACCTTTCTCAATTCACCAATAATTTATATTTAAACTCAATAATTATTTTATAAATCAGTTACTCTATTAATCCTATTTTTCTTTATGGATCACTTTTTCTTAGTAAAATATTCTGTTCCTTATTAATTACCATAAATTTTAGCTACCATTAAATTGACTTATTTCTTAATTTTAATGTCATGAAAATTTTATTGTCCTTAGTTTATAAAATTTTCTATCAATTACCAATTATAATCATACTTAAGTTGAACCTCTTGCTAATTTAGCTTCACTACTAGTCCCATTAACTCTTAATTAAGTTCTCTCTTAATGTGATAACCGTAAATTTTCCATTTAATTGGAAATTATAAATATTGGAAATAAATATTGGAAATAAATAAATAAATAAAATTATGAGAACGGGATATTGGTGAAAATCCCGAGAATTGAGAAAGGAAACAGATGGTGGAAATCCGAGTGAAGGAAAATTAAATCGGAAAAATAAGATGAGACATTATGGAAAATAATGAAGGAAAGAAATTTAATTTGGATAAATGGAAATCCAAATTAAATAAGAAAATGAGAAGAAAATATATATATATTGTACATACAATATATATTGTATTATTTCATTTATATAAATATATATATGTTATGTAATTTAAATTCAACATATATGTATATACTAAATATGTATTTTGTTAATACATGAAATATATATACACATTTATATATAAATAAAATATATCTATAGTACTATAATATATAATAATATTATTATATGTATTTTTATATATAATATATATATAATTAAATGAAATAAAATTAAATAAAAAAAGGAAAAGAAAGAAACAGAAACACAAAACGGAAGGAAATGAATAGGGAAGCATCCCGATTTTGCTTCCCGAGTGGCAGCCGGCCACCGCTGTCGGCGAGAAAGAAAGAGAGAGGAAGGGAGAGATGATGTCGCCGGCGAAGAAAGGAAGGGAAGAGGACGACCGGCGAAGGAAAATTGAAAAGAAAACAGAAGGCGAAACCCGGCGGAAGCGAGAAGGAGAAGAGAAGAGAAAGTGGCGGCACCGGCCAAATTGGTCACCGCCATTGCCACTGAAGCTTCGCCGGAGGGAGAGGAAGACGATGGAGGCCACGGTTCAGGCGGAGAACGGCGGAGGAAGGCCGACGGAGGAGGAGAAGGAACCGAACCAAAACCGAGTAGATCCGCCGCCTTGCCGTCGATTCGTGATGAACGGAGGCCAGATCCGGCTTCGCCGTGGTGCCGGCCAGCTGTGGAGCCACCGAACCGCCGGAGAATCGGCCACCGGAGAAGAACCGACGGTGAGGGAGGTAGATCGGTCCGGCGGGAAAAGAAAAAAAGGAAAAAAAGGAAAAAGAAAAAGAAAAGAGAAAAAGAAAGAAGGAAGAAAAAGAAGAAAAAGAAAAGGGGAAAGGAATTCTGGGAATTTGGAAAATTCCCGAGAATTCGAAAATTACGGGAAATCCCGAGAAATACGGGAATCGGTAAGAAATCCTGAAAAATAGTAAATTATTTAAATAATTTATTTATTTAAATAATTGTGGAAAAATTCTAAATTTTAGAATTTAATTTCCAGAAAATTCCCTCGATGACCGAGCCAATGGAATCAGGCAAGGTGAACACGGGCGCGACCTTCAAGAGGCAGTCGCCGACCCGAAACAAGTAAGGGAGACATGTGCCACCTGTAAGGATATTCGGCCACATGTTTTAAATTATGCATTTAATTTATAAAATGCAATTTATATTGATTAGTTTTGAAATTTGTGGTGATTTATCGGTTTCAAATTATGGTGAAATACCGGTTGAAAAATATAAACTGTATTTTCCGTGCAGGAGGCTATCCAAATCGGCAGCCATTATACTGCCGAAAAATTATCGAATAATTACTGAAACTTACCGAAAATCACCGAAAATCATAATAAATAATTTGATTTAACGTGAAATGATTTTCGGGTACGAAAATCGAGAAATTAAGTAAATTTCATAAAACATGAATATAATGATATTTGATTTTAAAATATTCATGTTTTCAAGAATGGTAAAAAGGAAATCACCGAAAATTCACTCTGTATGTGATATTTCACGTGAAACGAGATGAAAATGAAAAAGAGACTAAAGTGAATATTTTTATAAATATTCTTAAATATTCACTTAATTTCATATAAAACCTTTATGGTTTTAATTATGAAAATAATTAATTATGAAAATTCCATAAAAGGTTAAGAAATGATGAATAACTATGATTTCGAGACTAGAGGTCTCTACACATGTTTTTAGAAGAAAACATGGTAATGGGAATTTAAAGTTAGAAAATAAATAATTTATTTTCATAAATTATAAAAATGATTTGTTTGAAATTCAGATAATTATAAAACCATGTTTTCGATTGAATGCACGAAAAAGCGTGCATATGTGTTTTACGGTGAAAAATGGACAATTTTGCCCTTCTATAATTTCAGTAATGATTTATAAACTGTTTTCACCGTATGGAAAATATGATTTATATTTTTATTATATATATTTTAATTTCAATAGTTAACTTATTTTATTTTTTATTAAGTGTTAAAAAAATAATTACCATTAAAGTATATTCTTTCCTAAACTATGTTCCACTTTCTATACGATAATCTTAGTAATTTCTTGTTAATTTTCTATCTTCTATTTCATTAATTTTTATAATTAATTTATTTTATTTCTTATTAAATATAATTACAATAAATTGTATTCTTTTTCAATTTTAATTTCACAATCTATCTTTTTGCATTATTTTCTTTAATTCCATAGTTAACAAATATTAAAAATTACATCATTTTCATTTTTTTAACTTAAGAGTTATTTCTATTCACGTAATATATTTATGATACACTTATTTTGTACTTAAAATTACACTAATTTCATCGTCTAATATCATCATTCTAGAGTCTCACTTCGATCTGGACAGAGAAAGTTCTAGTGGGGCCCTTATCGAGTACCTCTCTGAACTTCATCGAACAAACCCTTTTTTTAAAATGTTTTAACAATTAATATTTTCTTTTTAAATTCCTATACTCTGTAGCTTATATCGAATATTAAAAAATTGGGGTTCTCACAATTTAATTCACCAAACTCCAGGTTTAGAGAGCTCTTGAGATGGGGAATAATTTTTGTTTAGGAAGCTAGCTGATTTGATGAGTGTAGGAAGGGGTTTCACAATGTAGAGGAAGAAGAACACTTAGAGAACTTGTAGCAATGGTGTGGTCGACCAAAGGTGGGAGAACACTAGAATTATTTGGGTTTTTGTTGATATTTTAATGATATTTTATCAGCTCATGTGAGAAATGACTAAACTACCCTTTTAAAATTCTAATATTTTCAAGTTTGTCATTTGTATTATTTTATTATTTTAATTTCAGATTTAATTATTTATTTTTATTAGATTATATTAATTCAGGTCAAATTAAGTCAAATATTGACTAGGAATAAGGTTTGACCAACAGCTACTTGAGAAAAGACCATAATACCCTTTTACAAATTCTTTATTTATAATTCTGTCCTAACATTATTATAATATTTAAATTCCAGATTTTAAATTTTTATTTCTATTATTTTCCATGTATTCAAGTCAAACATGGTCAAGGGTTGACTTCCAAGGTGGTCTGATCGGTCATGGATAGTGAAATTACCAAACTATCCCTAAATGAAGGCTTTTGGCTTTATTCGCGTTGTTTTTGGCATTTTCGTGTAATTCAATTATCGGGGCTAGATCCACGTGAAACTTCTTTACGCGAGGATTTTCCTATAATAGACTGTAGTCCAAGGTCAATTTAGTTTGACCGTTATTCAGAAAAAATCTTCCAACATATGGACAAAATCACGATTTTTTAATTTGTTGCATGCATACCTAGTCGTGCTCATCTTAAAAAATTTCGAAACGTAATATTCTTGCCCTTTAGGTATTTTAAGTCCAAATTTCACATTTTGCCACTTCGCAGACCCTTTGGATTATAGATTGCCTTGTGAGGCCCACTTGATAGTTTCTCCAGATAACTCCACAACATATGGAAATTAGTTTTCGTAACTTGACTTAATATTCTAATTTAGCATCGTCAATAGGTATAGGGAGAATAGAGAAATTTGGGATCTCACACGTAGTGTCTTGGATTCGTTAGAAAGCTAAACTTACATTAGCTAAATCAATATCCATTAATAATTTGGTCCCAATCCAGAATATTCTAATTAAGCATGCATCCATATTTGATTTATATTACTTAATATAATCTGTATCCATCAAATTAGCATGCATTAGTTACAAACTATAAATGTAATCTATACCTCCATTAATTACATCCCCATACTATCTAAGTACTATAGTACAAGTTTAAATATAAAATAAATAACTATACATCATATACTTTCAAGGATGGTACAAAAGCCTCGAAGGACGTGTCATATACTCCTCCTACAGTGAGATCTATTGTAGATAGTCTAGAGGGAGAAGAGGGGGCGAGCTTATAAAGCCCAGTAAGAAATACATATAAAGAGACAGATACCGTAAACTATATGCAAGTTTCTAAAACATATTTTAAATACAGTATTTAAAAGAAAATTCAGAAATGGAGTTCAGAAGGAGTTTTAATCAGAAAAGGAATCCATGAGATTCAAGAAGTCAAATCATGCTAATGCAATGCATAAGAAAATAATTCATTTAAACTTTAGTAAATCAATTAAATTCGAAACATAAATCCAAACATATATGCATTTATCATATTTAATTTTAATATGAATACTTGAAATAAAACCATATCGGTTCCGAAGTTCAAATATCAACATGTTCAGAATTCATATACGAAAACATATACATAAATGCATACTCATACTAAGTAGTGGAGACATATTAATGACTATGTAACAATCATGCAATCCGGATATTCTTGTGAGAAAGAAAATACAAGTCGAATAGACATATGGCCTTAGTTCAAAGGGGGTCGCAGTGAGCACTGATCAAGTGTCAACTAGGTCGGCTATGGATTGGGTCAAGGTCACACAGCTCAAAAGTCATATACTACATGGACTGGATCTGGATCATACAGTAGTCTGAAAGTTCTAATACTGCAGTCATTTTAGTTAGTCATGTCTCAAAACATTTTTATATTCGAAATCTGAAATTCAAAATAGTATTTTCAAACTTCATAGAGGTTCACAAATAAATATATATAATTTCTTTCAAAAGTAAATAATTCATAAATATTCATAAATATTTTCTAAAAATACTATATTTTGGTAATTTCCATAAAAATCATAATTTTGGATAAAAATTCATGAATATTTCAAAATCATGTAAATTAATAATTTTCAAAACAGAATTTCTTAGAAAATTGCTATTTTTAAAACGTCACTTAAATTCTAGCCTAATTTGTAGAAATTAATATTTTTACGAAAGTCTGGCAGCATAACAGTATAATTTTCATAAAACACTACAAGTTAAATATAGTTTATAAACCTAAGGTAACTGATTTTAAAACTATTCAGTATCTCTTATGTTCCTTATATATATAAATATATATATATATATATATATCCCTTACCTAATAGTCACACTTGCTATGTTCCACTAGTCCCGTAACAGATTTTTGGTAGCACATGTGTACCACCAACCAGCCTCCAAATTCACTCTCGGGCTATAGAACATCAATAGAATAATTAAATTCCTAAAATTAAGATCATCGAATATTTATAAACCCTATAGATTTTCTATTTTCCCTAATTAAACCATAATGTCGATCTAAATTGCTCCGATGCCAAAATTACAAGTAGTACCAATTCAGCTTTGTTTTCGATTTTGACTTCACCAACTGTCTTATATTTATTTTTATAATATTTTAGAATCATTTTTGAATTAAATTAGGCTTCGTAAGCCTTTCCTATTCACCTGGCCGAACACATGTTAACATAATCCTTTCATGATTTTGCAAATCTAATCACCTTAACCTTGTTTTTCCTAGCCTTTACACTAGTATAACTTAGGATTTAATCACATTAAGCTTCACCCTAATGAAATCTCAATGTGGTCGAATCTTCCAACCCCTTTTTCACCAAGTAAATGGCCTCTTCTAGATTTGGCTCCAAGGAAGTTGTTATGTTCCTTGAGATGGACAACTTTTCCTCTTTGAAGTTTTTGATTTGAGGTGGTTTTGATAGGGTTTCTTAAGGTGTGCTTACCTAAACTTGGAAGAGCTTTAATGGTGGAAGTGGTGTAGATGGAGAAGAGATGAAGTGCACAGTTTTGGGAATGAAATGAGTGAAGAAATGGCCAACCATTAAGTGATAAAAGTCAAGAAAAATATCTACAATATATAATTACAATGTACATGCCATTTGCTTTAATATATTCACTCAATTTTCTTGTTTTCTTTATTCTCCAACCATAGCATATATTGGGGCATGGAGAGTGGCCGACAATTGGGAGTAAAATAAGAAAATATCATGTGTTTTAGGTGACTAAAATATTGGTGTGAATAAGATACCATGCTTGTATAGTCAATACACTTTCATTCACTTCTCATTTTTTTTATTCTTCCCATTTCTTCTTTCTTTCTAACTCGTGGAAATTGTTAAGGAGTGGTATTTGTGGCCGACAAGATGAGTAAATGTGGTCCAGATTTCTCCATGTTTTAAGGAAAATGTTTTAACGAGATGAAATAAAATATTAGGTATTAGTCATCTCACTTTAACTCATTTTTGTATATCTAGGTGATGTTTGGGATTGTTTTTATTTTGTGTTTTATGTTTTTGTTTTTAGTATTTTTCAAAACTAAAATAAAATAGTGTTTGATGGGTGTATTTTTATATTCAAAACCTAAAAACACGGCCTAATGTTTTGGAAAATTTTGGAAATTATGGAAAATGTGAATTTTGATGTTTCTAATGTTTTGGAAACAATTTGGTTACTGTTGCCGCACATGTACTGTTCATCTGTGCAACTACAGTATGCATTTTTAATGGTAAAAAATCAAGATTTCACTCAAAATAGCTTGCGTTTGGATTCGAACCCTTACCTCTTTCATATCTAAAGCTTTTGCCATCTTCTCTTGTTACTGAAATTTGACAATAAAAACATCTGATCCAAACATATTTACAAATTTAATAAATTGAAAACAAAATAAATATAAAACAAAACAAAATTTTCAAAAACATAAAACACAAAACACACAAAAATCCCAAACAACCCCTTAAACGTCATAGCCTGTGACTACATATTTTTACTTTTTTTACACACACTTTATATGGTTGGGCTATTTGCGATGTTTTACTTTCCACTTTAATTCATTGAAAACTAAATATCCGTAATTTCATAAAAGTAACGGAATCATATATTTACAAATTTATTTGTAAACAATACTAACATCCCCTTATTAATACAATGTCATAGTACTGTAAATCAAAAGTCTGAACATATAAAATAAAATAATTATACCTCAGGAAACAATAAAGCTGTCACATTTCATCCAGATGCGCAGTCGAGATCTTCAAATGCAAGATCTCATAGTCACTGAAAATTTGGAATGTTAAAAATAAGGGGGTGAGCAAACCACGACTCAGTAAAGGAGTTATATGTAACTCTTGATATCCATATATCTATATGCTGTCAAAACCTTTTGCATATTCCTATAAGTATACTAAGCTCATATAGGAAGGATATGATAGTCGGCTAGGGATCCGGATGGAGTACAGAAGGTATTTTGAAATACCTGTCTTGTCCCGGAACCTAGAAGCAACTGTAGAGAGTAATTTATTTCGTGAAATTCAATTCCTTTTCCTTTTCATTTCATATCCCTTTCATTTAATGATTTTCTGAAATAAAGCATTTAAATAAAATAACTAATATTCATATAATCTTTAAAAAAGAATATTAATTTAAATCATCATCCTTCTCATTTAAACTCATTTCATATTTTACTGTAAAATCATAATTAGTACAGTACTTTAGATAGCAAAATAAGCTATTTAAAATCATTTCCTTATAACATTTACCTCCTTTAAATGTAATATTCAATTTAAAATCATAATAAGAATATTAGATTTATAATCTCTTTTTTCCTTTTTGAAAGCATGTCACATGTTCATGTCACATATATTATAAAAATGATTATGTAGTACAGTACTCAATATAGTAATAAACACTGTTGAAAAGTACTGTAAATCATTCTTATTTTTCCACATATCGTATAAAACATTTCTTTTGTAACCTGTCACATGTCATATAAAACATTTCACTTTTTAACATATCACATATCATATAAAATATTTCCTTTTTTTCATATCACATATAATATAAAACATTTCCTTTTAACATGTCACATATCGTCTAAAACATTTCCTTTTAACATATCACATATCGTATAAAACATTTTCTTTTAACATAACACATATCACATATCATATTGGAGACTGAGGCAATCACCAATGTCATATCATGCTATAGACCCCGGAGGGTAAAGAAATAAACATATCAGATCTATGGCCATAGTCTATAATCATCCTCGGTGGATCACTGATCAGGTGTCGATCGAGACCTCATATCACATATCACATATCAGCATGATAAAGGGGCCAACTAGTCTCAAAACAGTGTTTTTCATCATTAATTTACCTTTATGGAATTTATAAAAATACATACTTTCATAAATAAAACCATAAAGGTTACAATAAATCAAGCGAATATTTAAGAAAACATTTATAAAATATTCACTTTATCCATTTTTCATCTTTCCATTTCATATCACATATAGTTCAATATCGAGAGAATTTTTGGTGTTCTCATTCACCAATTTCAATAACATGAATATTTTTAAATAAAATTCGGTATATTCATGTTTTATGAAAAATAATAATTTTCCTCATCTTCGTGTGTTGAAAATTATTTCTCATGTAAGAAAATCATTTTTAACGATTTTACATAATTTTCTAAAATTTTTCGACAGCATAACGGCTGCCTATTGACTAGCCCTCCTGCAAATTAAACACAGATTTATATTTTCACAGCCAGCCATATATCCACAATTTCCAACCAAATTGATTCCACAACATTTTCAACAAAATCCATTCACCAAAATTTTCATAAAATGATGCATATTCAATTCATACAACCTAGATATCCTTACAGGCTACATATGCATCCCTTACATGTTCCGTGTTAGCGACTTTCCCATTAACGTCGCGCTCGTAGTCCACTTCCCTCGATTTCCATCATCTCTAATCACCGAGTATGATTTTCTACAAATTCAATTCCATACTCAATTTAGAATTTTATTAAAATTATTCAATGAATAATAATACTGATGAAATTATAATAAATTTCCTACCCCTTTTCTCTTTCTTTTTTTTTTCTTCTTTCTTTTCCTTTTTCTTTTTCCCTTTTTCTTTTTCTTTTCTTTTCTTCTTTTTCTTTTTCTCTTCTTTTCTGGTCTGAACCGGTTCAGACTGGTTCGGCCAGTTCGACCTCCTTGGCCGGTTCAGCCGCCGTCAGCCATCATCACCGTTGGTTCAGCCACATCACAGCTGGCCGAGGTTGCGCTGAAGCTGTTTTCGATCTCCTTTTCTCCGTATTGGCAGCGGAGAATCTGGAGGTGGTGGCTCAGTCTCCTTTTCCTCCTTTTTTCGATCTCTTTCCTTTTTCCCCTTCACCACCGGCCATCCCTTTCTCTTGGTCTCCCTTCGCTGGCGACACAAGTGGCATAGCAGTGCCCGAACCGCCCGGCACCCCCTTTCCTTTTTTCCTTTCTTTTTCTCTTTTCTGTTTTCCATTTTCCTCTTCTTGCCGTCGCAGTTCGTTTCTTCTCTTCCTCTTCTCGCCGGCGACATCCCTCGCCCCCTTTCTCTTCTCTCTTCTTACTGACGGTGGCAGATGCTGCTGTCGTCGGCTTCTCCTCTGTTTGTAACAGAGGAGAAGGAAACGGGGTCGGGTTATATCCCGATCCTGTTTTCTGTTTTCTTTCTTTTCTTTTTATTTATTTATTTATATATATATATTCATATTTATACATATACTATATTACAATATATATATATATAAGTATTTTTGTATATAAATTTATATACATATCTATACACTTTAATATAAAATAATATATATTTCATATGTATATTTATATAATATTTATAATATACTTATATAAATATACACATTTTTATTTCTTTAACATTTAAAATATATTTATATAATATAATTATATAAATATATATTTATACATATTTTTATTTCTTTAATTTTGGATTTCTTAATATCCAAATTAAATTCCTCAAATTCATCACTTCATCAATTTCAGAAATTCCAACAATATTCCTATTTTCGTAAGTAATTTTATTTATTTACTTTAACTCCTCTATTTGCATAAGAATTTAAATTTACTGATATTTAATACCAAATTGAGAAAATTTACGGTTATCACATTCTCCCCACCTTAAGAAAATTCGGTCCTCTGAATTTCACATAAGTTAAAAGGTGGTACCGTTCCGTATACTTATAGTTCTTGACCTCTAGATCATCTTTTAATAATACTGCTAGCATGCTTTTAAAATCAGAATCACTTTTAGGCCATTACATATCGTCTTTCACCATACATTTATACTCCTTAAAATTTCTTATAAATTTGGGAGTTAACAAATTTCATCTTTCTTCACATCATAACTAATTCACACTATTTATCACCTGTTTTCTCATTTGGTGCCAAGTCGATATAATTTGGTCACCATTATTTAACCAATTTAATCAGTAGTATGTAATTGTCCCAATAGCTTTTAAATTCAGTGCACCCGCTCTCCATATATTTTTAAGCGTTCCCATATTACGCTCAAATATTCATATCAGTACGGAGCGGTGCTATCAATAAATTTGGAATCCTAAAGCCTTTTGCTATTTCCCATAAGCATATAGCAATTCAGAGATTCCATCACATGTAACGCTCACTGGAACTTCACATACATTCTCACCGTTACATAATTATATTTTGACTATGGCACTAGAGAAATCTAGGAGTCTGATAATGGAAAATGATTCAATTAAGCAATCAATCTATAATCACTTCCATAACATTATATTTGTTTTGGATTCCTTATTATCCCACAATACTCATATTCACATTAATTCAACCAAGGCTGAATCTCATTTGCAGACTTTAATATTAATCATCTTTTGCTGTAATTGAAGGAAATCTTTTTCCCTCAATATCTCTTTCATGCGATATTGTCATTACATCCTTTATTCTTATGGTATACTCAATATCACTTAAGTTTTAGAATATACCTGAGGATGTAATCTTCTCATAATTTAGATCCCATAGGTGACTAATCAAATCATCAATGTCGTCACCACATTATCAATACAATTACACCATTTCGAGGTAGGTGTATATATGTATATAAACTTTTTCCTTTCACACGACTGGCAGTAAACAATGTAATTCATTTATTTACTCCATTGAGTATCATTGTATTTCATCTGTCGAGTTTAGCTCGATTTTTCATTTAGCCATAATCACATGATAGTCAAAGAGACATCACTTTTAGTCTTAGGTTTGGGAACTGCTTTATATTAGTGTTCCCTAATCATCATGTAACTTATCTTCTTATTACATATTCATCTTTTCACGCTAATCACTTTAGTCACTTTTCCCCAAGTGGTATAGTACTCTACTGTTAAAATCTTTTAACATCTTAAATACTGTTTTTACACTTATTCATCCACCGACCTTAACTTCTTTAATTATAAATCACATATGTAGAGCAGCTAGCCTCATAAACTCTTCTATAAACCAGTAGTAGTATCTATCTAGGCCCAGTAATTTTTGTATCTCAATCACTATCTTTCAATCATAAACAGATCCATGGTCGCTCTGTCATTCGAGACCATATATCTCAAAAAGAGATATAGTCTAGCCAAATCTCCTATTTGCCAACTTAAGATATAGTTCCCGATCTTTGAGAGTCTGTAGGGTTATACAAAGTACTGCTCATGGTCCATTAGTACCTTAGACTATATCGGTATCTCATCAGTGAACACTATTTATACTTTATCCACAAAATTTGCAAAGTTGTTTCTTAAGCTTTTCGGACTCCTTCTATAGTCTCCGATATAAGCTTAGAAATAGATTCTTTATTACTAATCGAGTCCATGTTAAGCCGATCTCCCAAATCTATATTACTCTGAAAATTTATAGGAAATAACCTTCGATACTTTTTAATCACAAATCTCGTACCATTTTGGACCTTTCATCTCTATGTTCAACAATTCCACTGTATATCCTCAAGACATACACATTTAACATTCAATTCCTTTTAACACATACTCTACCTTGATTCACTTATCTACTTATACTTCACAACATACTAATTAAGACAATTAGCAACGCTGTACCAATTATAACAATTTAACTAACACATTTCACAGCTAACCAATTCATTACTGTGATTTACTTTGAAATCATTTTCATTTAATAAACTCAGGTTAGCTGTCATCTTCCTCTGTTCTTACAGTCACTTTACAGTTATTATACATATTTTCCAAATTTATAATATTCCAAACAGTACACCATTCTGTAAAGCATATTTCACAATATTTAGGTTCTATGAATATCTATTTGATACTTAGGAAACAGAATAAATGTATAGAACCAGAATTAACAGTACTGATATGGATTTCATCAAATATACTGATCGCTTCCTCAGTCACAATCAAAGATTATATCACTTTTCATGGTATCCAACGATCCCTTACTAATTATCCCATCAGTACACTTTTAATTCAGGCCCTTAAGAATCAATAGTTGGGCCAATCATTCTGCGACTTCCCATTATAAACATTTTAAGTTGCATCAGTACCCTAAGTATAGGTGGGATTAGCAATAAGGACTGTTATACACGTGTTACATTCTTTATGCCATCAGTAGCTCCTTCACTATCAATCATTTCAATATAGGGGCATATTTGCCATTTCTCCATTACTTCCTCTCTCTTTAAAATACATTCAACAGATGATCTTAAGATCTATTTACTGATGATATCTCATTCCACTCCTATATCATCATTGTAAGGTCTTAATTCGATCCGGATAGAAAAGTCCTGGTGGGACCCTCACCGAGTCCCTTTCTGTTCTTTACCGAACAAACCTTCGTTTAAGATTATAAGATCACCTATTTCAGGTAAAATTCTAGGGCCATTATCCCTCTTTACCATCTTAGTTCATAAATTCCCAAATCATTTAAGACATTTATTCCACTTTACAGTCACTTATTTCCTTTATATGTTCAAACTATACAGTACTATAGGGGATGTCAACCTTTTTCAACAGTTTTTGTTTCAAAAGTATCGACAGACATTAGGCCAACCTTACTCTGATACCATTAAATCTGTCATAGCCCATGACTACATATTTTTATGTTTTTCCACAAACTTTATATAGTTGGGCTGTCTGCGATACTTTACTTTCCACTTTAATTCATTGAAAACTAAATATCCATAATTTCATAAAAGTAACGGAATTATATATTTAGAAATTTATTTGTAAACAATACTTACATCCCCTTATTAATACAATGTCATAGTACTATAAATCAAAAGTCTGAACATATAAAATAAATAATTATACCACAGGAAACAATAAAGCTGTCACATTTCATCCAGATGCGCAACCAAGATCCTCGAATGCAAGATCTTGTAGTCACTGAAAATCTGAAATGTTAAAAATAGAGGGGCTGAGCAAACCACAACTCAGTAAAGGAGTTATATGTAACTCTTGATATCCAGATATCTATATGCTGTCAAAACCTTTTTCATATTCCTATAAGTATACTAAGCTCATATAGAAAGGATACTAAAGTCGGCTAGGGATTTGGATGGAGTACAGAAGGTATTTTAAAATACCTGTCTTGTCCTGGAACCTAGAAGCAACTGTAGGGATTAATTTATTTCATGAAAATCAATTCCTTTTCCTTTTCATTTCATATCCTTTTCATTTAATGCTTTTATGAAATAGAGCATTTAAATAAAATAACTAATATTCATATATTCTTTAAAAAAGAATATTAGTTTAAATCATCATCATTCTCATTTAAACTCGTTTCATATTTTACTATACAATCATAATTAGTACAGTACTTTAGATAGCAAAATAAGCTATTTAAAATCATTTCCTTATAACATTTACCTCCTTTAAATCTAATATTCAATTTAAAATCATAATAAAAATATTAGATTTATAATCTCCTTTTTCCTTTTTGAGAGCATGTCACATGTTCATGTCACATATATTATAAAAATGATTATGTAGTACAGTACTCAGTATAGTAATAAACACTGTCGAAAAGTATTGTAAATCATTCTTATTTTTCCACATATCGTATAAAACATTTCTTTTGTTACCTATCACGTATCATATAAAACATTTCACTCTTTAACATATCACATATCATATAAAACATTTCCTTTTTTTCATATCACATATAATATAAAACATTTCCTTTTAACTTGTCACATATCGTATAAAACATTTCCTTTTAACATATCACATATCGTATAAAACATTTTCTTTTAACATGTCAAATATCATAGTGGAGACTGAGTGTGATAACTATAAATTTTTCCATTTATTGGAAATTATAAATATTAGAAATAAATATTTGGAGAAAATAAATCAGAGGAAATAAATAAAATTTTACGAGAACGGGATATGGGTGAAAATCCTGAGAAGTGAGGAAGTGAAAGAATCGGGAAATTGGTGTAAAGGAAATTAAATTGGAAGTGAAGATAAAAATAATAGAGAGAGGAAAAGAATTAAATTGGATAAATTAAAATCCAAATCTAATTAAGAAAATAAGAAAATAAAATGAAATATATTTATATAATTATATATTATATAAATGTATTTTTATACAAATACATATGTACGTAAATACTATATCGTATATTTTAATATACGTTGGTATATATATGGAAAAGTATACTATTTCATAAATTTAATTAATACATATGTATATAAACATAATATTTTATGTGTATATATAATTATACAAATACGTGTAGAAGAAAGGTAAATGTGGTTTTATATTAAAGTTTATATGTATAAATATTGTATTATAACATCTATATAATTTGTATATGTAAATGTTATTTATTTTAAGTATATATATATATATATATATATATATATATAAATACTAGATATACATTTTGTAATACTTAATATACATAAATGTATATGTATGTATCTCTTTAAATATATATATATAGTACAATACTATATAAATAAACTAATATTATTATATATAAATTGTATAACATAAATATAAAGTAGATATATTGTTATATTATATCTAGATAAATATTTATATTATGTATGAAATAATATATGTATAGTATATAATATATATTATATGTATAAAATATAAAATATAGTGTATAATAAATAGTGTATTTTATACCAAATATAGAAAGAGAACAAAAATATAAAGGGAAATAAAACAGAAAAAGGAAAGGAGAAAATCAGGGAGGAACCCCGACCCTTCCAGCCAGACCGCCGGTGGTGGAGCTGCCACCGCTGGCGAGGGGAAAAGGAAGGTGAGACGCCACCAGCCAGAGAAAGGGAAGAAGCCGCCGGCGGTTTGAAGAAAACAGAAGCAGAATCGACGGAAACGAAGGAAAGCCGGAAGAGAAAAGGAAAATGGCCGACGGCGGTGCCGGCCAAATCGATGGTTGCCACTGCCACCGAAGCACCGCCGGAGGGAGAGGAAGTCGATGGAGACCACCAGAGGCGCAATGGACGGTGGAGGAGGGCCGGCGAAGAGGGAGGAGAAACCAAACCTATTCCGCCTCGATCCGCTGCCGTGCCGTCGATCCAGGGCAAACGGAGGGCACCGGCAAGTTCGTCGTGCAGTCGGCCAGCTGAAGGACGCCTGAACTGTCGGAGAACCGGCCGCCGACGAGGAACCGACGAGGAATGGCACTGGACCGGTCTGAATTGGTTTGACCGGGAAAGGAAGGAAAAAAAAGAAAGAAAAAAAAAGGAAAAAGAAAAAGAAAAGAAAAGAAAAGAAAAAGAAAAAGAAAAGAGGAAAAAGGAAGAAAAAGAGGAAAAAGGAGGATTTCGGGAATTCGGAGATTCCGGGAAATTTGACAACCCGAAAATTTACGGAAATTCGGTAAGAAATTTCCCGGAAATTTGGTAAGAAATTTCTCGAAAATTTAATTTCAGAAAAATTAAATAAATTATGGAAAAATTCTAAAAATTAGAATTTTTATTTCCAGAAATTATTTTCAGCGATCGGGATAAGGAATCAGGAGAAATGGAGTGCGGGCGCAATCGATAAGAGGAAGTCGCCGACCCGGAAAAAGGTAAGGGATGCATGTGCAGCACTGTAAGGATACTCAGTCTGCATATTTTAAATTGAAATATTTTATGCAGATATTTTATGAAAATTATTATGATGCATGAATTGCTGAAAATTTTGTGATGAAGTAATGGCTGCAAATTTATTACTGTATTTTCGTGCAGGAGGTTAGTAAATCGGCAGCCGTTATGCTGCCGAAAATTTTAGAAAAAAACTTTATAAAATCAAATTAAATGATTTTGATGATTTTATTTCCGAAAGTCGATATTAAATCACGAAACATGAGGAAATTACTAAATTTCATAAAACATGAATATAATGAGATGGAATTTTAAAATATTCATGTATTCGAGAATGGTGACAATGAAATCACCGAAAATTCTCGAAATAGATAATTTACACGAAATACGAGACGAAAGATGAAGTGAAATATAATGAATATTTTTATGAGTATTTTTATAAATATTCACTAAAGGATTTTAACCCTTATGGTTTTAAATTATAGAATTTTATATTTATATAAATTCCATAAAGGTTTATTTTATGATGAAAATACGGTTTTGAGACTGGTTGTGTAACGACCCGTTACCATATTTTCACCTTATTTTACATTATTTATCCGGTTGGGCTGTCTGTGATACTTCACTTTATTTCTTATGTTAAATAATTTCATAAAATATTGTTTATATTACATACATCCCCTATCTTACTTAATAAGCAAGTAGTACTGCATACATGTCTAAATACAGAAAATAAATAATCGTACCTCATATAAAACAGTCGGTCTGTCACATTGTCCTTTGTGTACAGTCATAATCCACAAATATTGGATCTCACCATCATTAAAACCTGAAATGTTAAAATTAAGGGGTGAGCAAACCACGGCTCAGTAAGAGAGTTATATGCCACACTTGATATTCAGCTATTTATATGCTGAAAATATTATTTTTTTTTCATTCTCTTTAAAATCTTCCTAGCTGGCTCTAGGCTCACATGTAGGAAGGATACTACAGTCGGCTAGGGATCCAGATAGAATAAGGTAGGTATTTTAGAATAACATACTTGTTCCAGAACCTATAAGCAACTGTAGAGAATACTCATTTCGTTGTTTTCAAAACGATATAATTTTCGTTTTTCCACAGAGTAAACCACCTGTTCTTTTTCACTTCAGTATACTTTAAAACACATGACAGTTCAGTAATAAAAACGGTGGTTTACTTCTCTTCTCTTCTCTTCTCTTCAGTACAGTAAAAACAGTATAGTATAGTGATGTGTAAATATCCAATCATTGGATAATTACTTCTTCGATTATTTCTGTCTTAGAAATAATTCTTATGTTATTCTTTTAAAATAAACATTTATTTCTCTTTTCAAATCAGTAACTGTATCGTACAGTTCAGTAAAACAGTATATTCAGTAAAACAGTAATTCGATACGGTTCAATCAGTAACAGTAAACAGTAACTACCAACTCAGTAAATAGTATAAGGTAGCTTTCAGTTCAGTAAACAGTAAATGGTAGATTTCAGTCCAGTAAAACAGTAATCAATGGCTACCATTTCAGTAAACAGTACAGTTCAGTAACACAGCGTTTTGGTACGGTTTTTCATAAGTAAACAGTAAATAGTACAGTAATTCAGTACATTAAACAGTACAGTACAGTACAGTAAATAGAATTCCGTAAATCCTTTCAGTAATCAGTAAACAGTAAGCAGTAAGTGAGACTAGGCAACACCCTACAAGTAAATCATGCTATCATCGTCCACTAAGGGACACAGTAACAGTAATGAGATCTATGGCCATGATCTATAATATGTCCTCGGTGTACGCTTGCTAGGCGACAATCCGGGACGCTGATGACTAGCTGGTCAATCAGCCACGGGACAGTAATAGTATATGTGATGCATGAAGGTCGGGGCCTAAGTCTCAAAAAAGTGTAACCGTACCATAGCCTTTATGGATTTTAAACACAGTAAATTAAAATATTTCACAAGTATCCATAAGGCTCACATGTAATAAATCATCACCTTTATGAAATAATTAAATTAAAATAACATTTCTCAAAATATTTTATAAAGATATAAATCATATTTTCCATACGGTGAAAACAGTTTATAAATCATCACTGAAATTATAGAAGGGTAAAACTGTCCATTTTCCACCGTAAAACACATATGCATGCTTTTCCGTGCATTCAATCGAAAACATGGTTTTATAATTATCGAAATTTCAAACAAATCATTTTTATAATTTATGAAAATAAAATATTTATTCTCTAACTTTAAATTCCCATCACCATGTTTTCTTCTAAAAACATGTGTAGAGACCTCTAGTCTCGAAATCATAGTTATATATCATTTCTTAACCTTTTATGGAATTTTCATAATTAATTATTTCCATAATTAAAACCATAAAGGTTTTATATGAAATTAAGTGAATATTTAAGAATATTTATAAAAATATTCACTTTAGTCTCTTTTTCATTTTCATCTCGTTTCACGTGAAATATCACCTACAGAGTGAATTTTCGGTGATTTCCTTTTTACCATTCTTGAAAACATGAATATTTTAAAATCAAATATCATTATATTCATGTTTTATGAAATTTACTTAATTTCTCGATTTTCGTACCTGAAAATCGTTTCACGTGAAATCAAATTATTTATTATGATTTTCGGTGATTTTCGGTAAGTTTCAGTAATTATTCGATAATTTTTCGGCAGTATAACGGCTGCCGATTTGGCTAGCCTCCTACACGGAAAATACAGTTTATATTTTTCAACCGGTATTTCACCACAATTTGAAACCGATAAATCACCACAAATTTCAAAACTAATCAATATAAATTACATTTATAAATTAAATGCATAATTTAAAACATGTGACCGAATATCCTTACAGGCGGCACATGTCTCCCTTACCTGTTTCGAGTCGGCGACTGCCTCTTCAAGGTCGCGCCCGTGTTCACCTCGCCTGATTCCATCAGCTCGGTTATCAAGGATATTTTCTGGAAATTAAATTCTAAAATTTAGAACTTTTCCATAATTATTTAAATAAATAAATTATTTAAATAATTTAATACTTTTCGGCATTTCTTACCGATTCCCGTAATTCTCGGGATCTCCCATAATTTTCGAATTCTCGGGAATTCTCCAAATTCCCGGAATTCCTTTTCCCTTTTTCTTTCTTCTTTTTCTTCTTTTTTTTTCTTTTTTTTCTTTTCTTTTCTTTTTCTTTTTCCTTTTTTCTTTTCTTTTTCTTTTTCCTTTTCTTTTCCCGCCGGACCGGTCTGCCTCCTTCACCGCCGGTTCTCCTCCGGTGGCCGGTTCTCCGGCGGCTCAGTAACTCAGCAGTTGGTCGGCACCACGGTGAAGCCGGATCTGGCCTCCGTTCGTCACGAATCGACGGCACGGCAGCAGATCTACTCGGTTTACCCTCGGTTTCTTCTCCTCCTCCGTCGGCCATCCTCCGCCATTCCCCGCCTGAACCGTGGCCTCCATCGTCTTCCTCTCCCTCCGGCGAAGCTTCGGTGGCAGTGGCGGTGACCAATTTGGCCGGCGCCGCCACTTTCTCTTCTCTTCTCCTTCTCGCTTTCGCCGGGTTTTTCCTTCGATTTTTCGTTTCGATTTTCTTTCCTTCCGCCGTGGGTCGATTCCCCCTCCTCTTCCTTTGCCGGCGACAGCTTTCTCTTCTCCTCTCTCCCTTTCCTTCTCCGGCAGCCGCTGACGGAGGCGGTCTCGGCTTGGAAAGCAGAATCGGGGAATCCCGATTCTGTTTCTCTTTTCTTCTTTCCATTTTTGTTTTTTGTTTCTATTTTTAGCATATAATAAACTATATTATATACTATAATGTATATTTTATACATATACTATATACTATATACTATATATTATACATATAGTATTTCATATATAATATAATACAATATATATTATATATAAACTATATATTGTACATTACAAAATATATGTCTAGTATATATATATATGTATATTTATATATTTTAAAATTAAATAACATTTATATAAATATTTATATAAATGTAATAATTCTATATATATATTGTATTAACAATATATATACACTCAAACTTTAATGTAATTTAATATTTACATTTTCTCAAATATGTATATACTTACATATACATAAAATGTCATACTTGAATACATATGTATTTATATCAAAATATATTTATATAATTTGTAATTATATAAACATATTTTATTTTTATTTCTCATTTTCTTATTTAATTTGGATTTTCCATTTATCCAAATTAAATCTCCCTACTTTCCTTATTTAATTTCCTTCACTTAAATTCCAACTTCATCACTTCCTCAATCCTCGGAATTTCCACAATATTCTAATTCTCATAATTTTATTTATTTATTTATTTCCAATATTTATTTACTCCAATATTTATAATTTCCAATAATTGGAAAATTTACGGTTATCACATCCTCCCCAACTTAAGAAATTCGGTCCTCCGAATTTAACTTAAGTCCAAAGGTGGTACATGCCGTATACTTACGACTTCTAACCTCTAGTTCATCCTCTGAGTAATACTGCCATTACACTTTCAACATCAAGAATATTTTAGACCACTACATGCTGTCTTTCATCATATATGTCTATACTCCCGTAAGTTCATTTCTCAAATCGGGAGTTATTCACTTTTACTCTTTTCATATAAGAGTCCATGCACAATGTTTTTCATATCACAGCTGTTCTATGCTGTTCATCATCCATTTTTCTCACTTAGTGCCAAGTCGATATAGTTTAAAAGTATCAATTACACATATCAGTCAGTTATATGTAATTGTCCCAGTAGCTTATACATCTCATGCACACGCTATCTCAATATCATGGAGCGTTTACATCTCACGCTCATCTATATATATATCAGTATGGAGCGGTGCTATCAGTACACTTGGGATCTCAAAGCCTTTTGCTATTTCTCATTAGGCATATGGCAACTCAAAGACTCCCATCACATGTAAGGCTCACTGGAACTGTACATACACATTCACACCGTTTAACACTTATACTTCGACTACAGCACTAGAGAATCTAAGAGTCTGATAATGGAAGGTGATTTTATTCAGATCATCAGTCTTTAATCACTTCCATATTATCATTTCTCTTTTGGACTCTTTATTATTCACAATATTCATTTTCTCTTTTATTTCATTAAGGCTGCATCTCACTTGTAGACTTTACTATTGATCATCTCTTACAATCATAAATCATGAGACAATCATGTTCTCTTCATGTAGTATGGTCTTTACATTTCTTTTCATAATTTAGATTCTAAAATTGAATCCTCAAATGCCCATTTAATCACCACATTATCTATACACTTCCATCATTTCAAAATGTGGATATGTGTATATATCATTTTTGTTCCATTTGCATAACTGGCAGTATAATAACACGTCATTCATTTTACTCCTTTGAGTACCATTACTTTCACTTATCAAATCTGGCTTGATTTTACATCTTGCCACAGTTATGTGATAACCAACACTAATCACTTTCAGTCTTACCTTCGGGAATTGTTTCGTATTGATGTTCCCTTCTCATCATGCAACTTATTTCCTTATTCCACTTTCATTTTCGTTTTCATATTTCCACTTTTATCTCTTCATATTTTTACTCTCATCCTTTTAGTCGGTTTTCTCAATTGGTATGGTATTATACTGCTAAGATCTTTTAAAATCTTGCATACCATCTTTTCTCTGCACTTATTCATTTACCGACTTTAACTTCTTTCTTTAATTACTTCACATTAATAGAGCAGCTAGTCTCTAATCTTTTATTTAAGGACAATTTATACTGAGGCTAGTCTTATTAACTCCTCATGTATCTCTGATCATATCATAAAGCATCCATTTTCACATGTAAATGAATACTTATTCATCATGAGAACTTTATTAGATAGTAAACATTTACTATATCACTTTATTTCATCTACATCTCAATATCATCAGTGCTTCTCTCACTTACACTTATACAGATAACTTTCTTTTCCTCAATTTACGTTATCTGTATTTCCTTTAATCACACCTTTACACGTGAATTTCTTTATTCACACATTTTTCAGAGTTATTTTCTTAAGCTTTTCAGATTCTTTCTATATTCTCTGATATAAGCTTAGAATCAGATTTCATATTCAAAATCGAGTCAATGTTATCTCAATTCCTACAATTTATATAACTCTGGAAGTTCTATCGGAAATCAATTCCGATACTTTCTTTAATCACACATTTCTTATCAATTCGGACATTTCATCCTCATGCCCTATCACTTACACTGTGTATTCTCAAGGCAGAGACATTTACTATTTGATTCATTTCGACTCATACTCTACCTTGATTTCATTGTTTACTCATACTTTACAGCCTTACGAATCTCATTCCAGTAAGCTGTAGTAAGTACAACAGTTATCAACCCATGTTACAGCTAACCAATTTATTATCTCTGTAATTTGCTTTAAAATCAATTTCATTTAATAAGTTCAGGTTTAATTCCCTTGAGTATGTTATCCACGAGGTTTGAACCCTGGCACCCTTACGTACCTAGTTCCTTACACTTGTGTTATCACTAAGCTCCTTATAAAAGTCCCGCCCATTCGAATCGGCCGTCGGCGAGCATCCCCTAGGCGATCCTTTCGCCCCAGGTTTACCCTTACTAGTGAGTCTGCGATAACATTGTTCGCCCACACCTCACAACACATGATCTACTACGGGTCGACCATCATTGGGTCGCCCATCACAGTTCTGTCTCAAGGGTCCTGAAGATCTCTAGGTTAGCTGTCATCTTCTTTTTATCACTTTACTGTTCTTATATATTCACCAATTCACAGTACTCCACATAGTACCTTATTTTGTAGCACATATTTCAAGATATTTCAATTCTATATAAGAATATCTGTTTGATACCTCAAAGTAGTAAAATATATAGAACCGTAATTAACCACACCAATATGTATTTCATTATCTGTACTATTCACCTCATCAGTCAATTCCTGTAATCATTTCACTTTTCATAGTATTCAACGATCCCGTTCAATACAATCTTAATTCAAGCTCTTACAATCAATATTCGGGCCAATCATCCGATGACATTCCACTACACTTTTATCGGACCACATCATATAAGGCCTCGGCCCGTCCGCCGTCCGCCTGTACACATCTGTACTGTCCTCTTTGAGAATGCCCAGCCCTTTCACTGGGTCACCCCTCAAGGATCTATCGTGAGGCCTAGCTCATTCACTAGGTCACTCGTAATTCGCGTCCGTAATCTAGGTGTTAGTGGAATCAGTAATAGGGATCGATATATCCATATGACATCCTTTATGCCATTAATAACTCCATTTCTCTCAATGGATTCCCAATTCAGCTCGGTTTTATCTCCGTTTCGAACTTCACCCAACATAAGGGCATTTTCGTCATTTTGACATTTTTTTCTTTCCCCTCAGTATACCTTTAAACCAAAGGTCTTATTATCCATATGCTGATAGTATTATTCCGCATACTAATATCAGCACTTTGAGGTCTTATTCGATTTCGACAAAGACGTCCACTAGAATCCATAATTGGATTATTTTCCATGAAATGCAGCTTTACATCATCAATTTCTCTGTCAAATCAATCAATTCCAACCTCTGTTGGTCTATTCTGACTCCCAATAATATTTTAGAGTCAGGGGTATTTTGGTCATGTTTGACCAAAATTTTCTCTCTCTTCAAATTACCCTCAATCGATGATCTTAAAGCCTATTTAATGATGATATGTCATTGCCCTCCTTTATATCATCACTTTCAGGTCTCAGTTCGATCCGAATCGAAAAGTACTGGTGGGGCCCTCACCGAGTCCTTTCGGTTCCTTACCGAACAGGCCTTCATTTAGATTATAAGAATCACAAATTTTCTGGAAATTTCTGAACCTAATTTTCTCTTTAACATTCTCAATTTACAATTTCTCACTCCCTTCAAATCATTTTACTTAGTTTACAATCATTTATTTTCTCTATGTATTCAGACGACACAGTACTGCCGGGGATGTTTAACACTTTTCTTTCCAAAAGCATCCACAGACATCAGGCCAATCATGTTCTGATACCATTAAATCTGTAACGACCCGTTACCATATTTTCACCTTATTTTACACTTATCTGGTTGGGCTGTCTGTGATACTTCACTTTATTTCTTATGTTAAATAATTTCATAAAATATTGTTTATATTACATACATCCCCTATCTTACTTAATAAGCAAGTAGTACTGCATACATGTCTAAATACAGAAAATAAATAATCGTACCTCATATAAAACAGTCGGTCTGTCACATTGTCATTTGTGTATAGTCATAATCCACAAATATTGGATCTCACCATCATTAAAACCTGAAATGTTAAAATTAAGGGGTGAGCAAACCACGGCTCAGTAAGAGAGTTATATGCCACACTTGATATTCAACTATCTATATGCTGAAAATATTATTTTTTTTCATTCTCTTTAAAATCTTCCTAGCTGGCTCTAGGCTCACATGTAGGAAGGATACTACAGTCGGCTAGGGATCCAGATAGAATAAGGTAGGTATTTTAGAATACCATACTTGTTCTAGAACCTAGAAGCAATTGTAGAGAATACACATTTCGTTGTTTTCAAAACGATATAATTTTCGTTTTTCCACAGAGTAAACCACCTGTTCTTTTTCACTTCAGTATACTTTAAAACACATGGCAGTTCAGTAATAAAAACGGTGGTTTACTTCTCTTCTCTTCTCTTTAGTACAGTAAAAACAGTATAGTACAGTGATGTGTAAATATCTAATCATTGGATAATTACTTCTTCGATTATTTCTATCTTAGAAATAATTCTTATGTTATTCTTTTAAAATAAACATTTATTTCTCTTTTCAAATCAGTAACCGTATCGTACAGTTCAGTAAAATAGTATATTCAGTAAAACAGTAATTCGATACGGTTCAATCAGTAACAATAAACAGTAACTACCAACTCAGTAAATAGTATAAGGTAGCTTTCAGTTCAGTAAACAGTAAATGGTAGCTTTCAGTTCAGTAAAACAGTAATCAATGGCTACCATTTCAGTAAACAATACAGTTCAGTAACACAGTGTTTTGGTACGGTTTTTCATCAGTAAACAGTAAATAGTACAGTAATTCAGTACAGTAAATAGTACAGTACAGTACAGTAAATAGAATTCCATAAATCCTTTCAGTAATCAGTAAATAGTAAGCAGTAAGTGAGACTAGGCAACACCCTACAAGTAAATCATGCTATCATCGTCCACTAAGGGACACAGTAACAGTAATGAGATCTATGGCCATGATCTATAATATGTCCTCGGTGTACGCTTGCTAGGCGACAATCCGGGACGTTGATGACTAGCTGGTCAATCAACCACGTGACAGTAACAGTATATGTGATGCATGAAGCTCGGGGCCTAAGTCTCAAAAAGTGTAACCGTACCATAGCCTTTATGGATTTTAAACACAGTAAATTAAAATATTTCACAAGTATCCATAAGGCTCACATGTAATAAATCATCACCTTTATGAAATAATTAAATTAAAATAACATTTCTCAAAATATTTTATAAAGATATAAATCATATTTTCCATACGGTGAAAACAGTTTATAAATCATCACTGAAATTATAGAAGGGCAAAACTGTCCATTTTCCACCGTAAAACACATATGCACGCTTTTCCGTGCATTCAATTGAAAACATGGTTTTATAATTATCGAAATTTCAAACAAATCATTTTTATAATTTATGAAAATAAAATATTTATTCTCTAACTTTAAATTCTCATCACCATGTTTTCTTCTAAAAACATGTGTAGAGACCACTAGTCTCGAAATCATAGTTATTCATCATTTCTTAACCATTTATGGAATTTTCATAATTAATTATTTCCATAATTAAAACCATAAAGGTTTTATATGAAATTAAGTGAATATTTAAGAATATTTATAAAAATATTCACTTTAGTCTCTTTTTCATTTTCATCTCGTTTCACGTGAAATATCACCTACAAAGTGAATTTTCGGTGATTTCCTTTTTACCATTCTTGAAAACATGAATATTTTAAAATCAAATATCATTAGATTCATGGTTTATGAAATTTACTTAATTTCTCGATTTTCATACCCGAAAATCGTTTCACGTGAAATCAAATTATTGATTATGATTTTCGGTGATTTTCAGTAATTATTCGATAATTTTTCGGCAGTATAACGGCTGCCGATTTGGCTAGCCTCCTGCACGGAAAATACAGTTTATATTTTTCAACCAGTATTTCACCACAATTTGAAACCGATAAATCACCACAAATTTCAAAACTAATCAGTATAAATTGCATTTATAAATTAAATGCATAATTTAAGACATGTGACCAAATATCCTTACAGGCGGCACATGTCTCACTTACCTGTTTCGGGTCGGCGACTGCCTCTTGAAGGTCGCGCTCGTGTTCACCTCGCCTGATTCCATCAGCTCGGTTATCGAGGATATTTTCTGGAAATTAAATTCTAAAATTTAGAACTTTTCCATGATTATTTAAATAAATAAATTATTTAAATAATTTAATACGTTTCGGCATTTCTTACCGATTCTCATAATTCTCGGGATCTCCCGTAATTTTCGAATTCTCGGGAATTCTCCAAATTCCCGGAATTCCTTTTCCCTTTTTCTTTCTTCTTTTTCTTTTTTTTTTTCTTTTTTTTCTTTTTTTCTTTTTCTTTTTCCTTTCTTCTTTTCTTTTTCTTTTTCCTTTTCTTTTCTCGCCGGACCGGTCTGCCTCCTTCACCGCCGGTTCTCCTCCGATGGCCGGTTCTCCAGCGGCTCAGTAGCTCAGCAGTTGGCTGGCACCACGGTGAAGCCGGATCTGGCCTCCGTTCGTCACGAATCGACGGCACGACGGCGGATCTACTCGGTTTCTTCTCCTCCTCCGTCGGCCATCCTCCGCCGTTCCCCGCCTGAACCGTGGCCTCCATCGTCTTCCTCTCCCTCCGGCGAAGCTTCGGTGGCAGTGGCGGTGACCAATTTGGCCGGCGCCGCCACTTTCTCTTCTCTTCTCCTTCTCGCTTCCGCCGGGTTTTTCCTTCGATTTTTCGTTTCGATTTTCTTTCCTTCCGCCGTCGGTCGATTCCCCCTCCTCTTCCTTTGCCGGCGACAGCTTTCTCTTCTCCTCTCTCCCTTTCCTTCTCCGGCAGCCGCTGACGGAGGCGGTCTCGCCTGGGAAGGCAGAATCGGGGAATCCCGATTCTCCCCGATTCTGTTTCTCTTTTCTTCTTTCCATTTTTGTTTTTTGTTTCTATTTTTAGCATATAATAAACTATATTATATACTATAATGTATATTTTATACATATACTATATACTATATACTATATATTATACATATATTATTTCATATATAATATAATACAATATATATTATATATAAACTATATATTGTATATTACAAAATATATGTCTAGTATATATATATATGTCTATTTACATATTTTAAAATTAAATAACATTTATATAAATATTTATATAAATGTAATAATTCTATATATATTGTATTAACAATATATATACACTCAAACTTTAATGTAATTTAATATTTACATGTTCTCAAATATGTATATACTTACACATACATAAAATGTCATACTTGAATACATATGTATTTATATCAAAATATATTTATATAATTTGTAATTATATAAACATATTTTATTTTCATTTCTCATTTTCTTATTTAATTTGGATTTTCCATTTATCCAAATTAAATCTCTCTACTTTCCTTATTTAATTTCCTTCACTTAAATTCCAACTTCATCACTTCCTCAATCCTCGGAATTTCCACAATATTCTGATTCTCTTAATTTTATTTATTTATTTATTTATTTCCAATATTTATTTACTCCAATATTTATTTTCAATATTTATAATTTCCAATAATTGGAAAATTTACGGTTATTACAGGTTGGCATTCCTATCATGCTGATGCATGATATGTGATATGTTTAGTCCCGGTCGACGCCTAATCAGTGATCCACCGAGGACAATATAGGTTATGGTCATAGATTTGACCGGTGTATTTCCTTACCCTCCGAGGTTTATAGTATGATAAGATTGATGTCTATCTTAGACTCCATAAATGATAGGTGATATGTTAAAAAGGAAAGTATTTTACATAAGATGGAATATGCCAACCGGAAAATGTGATACATGATGGGTGACATGTGAAAAGAACATGTTTTATATAATATGATAAGAGAATCAATTGAATTATAGCATTTTTACAAAATGCTCATTTAGGTACTGATTATAGTACCGTGAGATGATTCTCATAAGACATGAGATACAAACATGTAATATGTTTTCAAAAAGGAAGAAAGGATAATTCTAATATTCTTTCTATGGTCTTAAATGAAATATTAGATCATAAGTACTACATGAGATCTGATAAGACAGTGGAAAGTACATATGGCATAAAGGCCAACCGAGCAAAGAGTCGATGATTGTACCGTGTGAGCCACCTCTAGAGTCCTTCAGGAACTAAATGCTACACGTGTTCTGATGTGGTAGTAAAGGCCAAACCGAGCAAAGACTCGATGATTGTACCGTGTGAGCCACCTTAAGAGTCCTTCGGGAACTAAGTGCTACACGTGTTCTGATGTGTTAGTAAAGGCCAAACCGAGCAAAGACTCGATGATTGTACTGTGTGAGCCACCTCTAGAGTCCTTCGGGAACTAAGTGCTACACGTGTTCTGATGTGTTAGTAAAGGCCAAACCGAGCAAAGACTCGATGATTGTACTGTGTGAGCCACCTCTAGAGTCCTTCGGGAACTAAGTGCTACACGTGTTCTGATGTGGTAGTAAAGGCCAAACCGAGCAAAGACTCGATGATTGTACCGTGTGAGCCACCTCTAGAGTCATTCGGGAACTAAGTGCTACACGTGTTCTGATGTGTTAGTAAAGGCCAAACCGAGCAAAGATTCGATGATTGTACCGTGTGAGCCACCTCTAGAGTCCTTCGGGAACTAAGTGCTACACGTGTTCTGATGTGTTAGTAAAGGCCAAACCGAGCAAAGACTCGATGATTGTACCATCTGAGCCACCTCTAGAGTCCTTCGGGAACTAAGTGCTACACGTGTTCTGATGTGTTAGTAAAGGCCAAACCGAGCAAAGAGTCGATGATTGTACTGTGTGAGCCACCTCTAGAGTCCTTCGGGAACTAAGTGCTACATGTGTTCTGATGTGTTAGTAAAGGCCAAACCGAGCAAAGACTCGATGATTGTACCATGTGAGCCACCTCTAGAGTCCTTCGGGAACTAAGTGCTACACGTGTTCTGATGTGGTAGTAAAGGCCAAACCGAGCAAAGACTCGATGATTGTACTGTGAGAGCCACCTCTAGAGCCTTCGGGAACTAAGTGCTACACGTGTTTTGATATATTAGTAAGAAATTTCTGTACCGTGGGAGCCACCTCTAGAGTCCTTCGGGAACTAAGTGCTACACGTGTTTTAATATGCTAGTAAGAAATTTCTGTACCATGTGAGCCACCTCTAGAGTCGTTCGGAAACTAATTGCTACACGAGTTCTGATGTGTTAGTAATCAGTCTAAGTTCTAATGGGGATGCGACAAATGTCGAAGGATGAAATAGATCTTGTGCATATGACATATGATGTGTGTGATATATCGGATTATGTTTATATATGCCACTCAAACATGTGCTACTTGAATGTTCGTCTCTTTCACACTTAATCATACTGATAAAAAGAATGATGCCTTGTGAACTTAAGAATGGAATGAAAGTATGAACAAGTTTGAGACGTCTGTGTGCGTACAAAATGAGTTTTAAAGAAAAATAATAATGATTTAACTAATATTCTTTTCAAAGAATATATGAATATTAGTTATTTTATTTAAACCCTTTATTTCATAAAAGCATTATTATGAAAAGAATATGAAAAGGTTATGAAGATTAAAAAGGAAAAAAGGATTTATTAATTCAAAACAAAATGAAAATTTCTCTCTACAGTTGCTTCTAGGTTCCGTAACAAGTATGGTATTCTAAAATACCTACCTTATTCTATTCGGATCCCTAGCCGACTGTAGTATCTTTCCTACATGCAAGCCTAGAGCCCATAAGAAAAATGAAAAAGATTTTCAGCATATAGGAAGCTGAATATCAAGTGAGGCATATAATTCTCTTACTGAGTCGTAGTTTTGCTCATCCCTTAATTTTTAACATTTCAGGTTTTGATGAATGTGAGTTCGGTGGATTGTGGATCCTGGCTGTACACGAAAGACAATGTGTCAGACCGACTGATTATTTGGGGTATGATCATTTATTCTCTGTATTTAGACACGTCAACAGTACTACTTATATGATTAATTACGATAGGGGATGTGTATAATATAAACAATATTATGTAAAATTGTTTACCAGTCAGTACAAGTGAAGTATCGTAGACAGCCCAACCGGTTAAGTTGTGTATAAGAAGATGAAAAATGTGGTCACGGGTTGTGACACTGAGGCAATCACCCATATCATATCATGCTATAGACCCCGAAGGGTAAAGAAATAAACATATCAGATCTATGGCCATAGTCTATAATCGTCCTCGGTAGATCATTGATAAGGTGTCGACCGGGACCTCATATCACATATCACATATCACATATCAGCATGATAAAGGGGCCAACTAGTCTCAAAACAGTGTTTTTCATCATTAATTTACCTTTATGGAATTTATAAAAATACATACTTTCATAAATAAAACCATAATGGTTATATAATAAATCAAGTGAATATTTAAGAAAACATTTATAAAATATTCACTTTATCCCTTTTTCATCTTTCCATTTCATATCACATATAGTTCAATATCAGGAGAATTTTCGGTGATCTCATTATCACCAATTTCAATAACATGAATATTTTTAAATAAAATTCGGTATATTCATGTTTTATGAAAAATAATAATTTTCCTCATCTCCATGTGTTGGAAATTATTTCTCATTTAAGAAAATCATTTTTAATAATTTTAAATAATTTTCTAAAATTTTTCGGCAGCATAACGGTTGCCTATTGACTAGCCCTCCTGCAAATTAAACACAGATTTAGATTTTCACAGCCAGCCATATATCCACAATTTCCAACCAAATTGGTGAAGGAAACCGAAAACAAACATGCAGCGGAATTTAAATCATTCGGCCTCTACCAGGATCGATTCGGAGGGTTGCCTGATTAGGGTTTCGAGATTTTACCTAACGTTTTCTCAGATTTCTGTCGTTGGTCGAGTCACAAGCAACAACTATTCGTTCCTGCCTCTATGGTATCCACACGAACGGATCTCACGACTCTTGAACGTTTCATGATCAAAAGCCTTAAAGAGCGTTTTTGATTCTTATAATCAATTTGCTAGCTTCGATTAAAAGAATACCTTTTTTGTTTTTAATTGTGCCGCTCTGTTTTAGAAAAAAACACCCTTTTATAAGCAGTAAATTTTACCCTAAAATTTACTGCCAAACAGAACTCTAATCCTACTTAGAATAGGATTAACTATATCCTTAATCCAATTCAGAATAGGATTAGATATATCCTTAATCCAATTCAGAATAGGATTAGATATATCCTTAAGCTCCTCATTGATCCGTTCTAAGTGTGCGACCCAATAGGTTCTCAAAAAAATGGCAATGACAAAATTGTCATAGGCAATGAGCGGTATCTAGCAACACATCATTGCTACCCATGTAACGAGAATGTCAATGACTCGACATAACCTTACTCGTGATAGATGTTACCGTGTAGTCTAATCCCTTTATCCTTTGATGTCTTGATTAGACACAAGTCATGGAATGTGTCACACTTGTATAGTCTAATCAGCGTTTCTTGATTCCTGAGTAGACTAATTAAACAAATAAAATCAATATCTCATATTGACTTATTCGAGCACGGCCATGCATTTCTTAGTCTCACTCTATCAAAGGGCCCAAGACATCACTCTTGTTATATAAGAGGGATAAATCCTATCTTGATTACTCAACATCCCTCTACATAGATCAAGGCATACCCAATTACTACCTTTATAGTCCATCCTGTTACGAATGACATCTAGTAGCATTAAAGTATGCAATTCTCTATGTTGGGATCTCTGATGATCTCAAGTCAAAGGATCACATACACCATCATCACTATGAGAATCGCTTATGACACTCATATAACAATCCATGTAGCGTTCTCATGGAGGTTCGATCCAGTATATAGTTCTCTAACATGTACCTATGTAATGACTTGATATCCTATATCTATGACAATGGTCATCAGTCAACCACATACTAGTCTTATCGTATCATTGTTATCCTTGTTCACAATAATACTTGACTAGGGATATTTTAAGAATAGTGTGTTATTACTATTCTAAGGACATTATCAAATAAGATTACATTACGCAGTTATAAGACAAATATAATAATGAACTATAAATAAAATGTCATGATACATAAAAATGCCAAAGTCAATCATCTAATGAATGGTTCTAAGGGCATAATCCAACAATTGTTTCCACAACATTTTCAACAAATCCATTCACCAAAATTTTCATAAAATGATGCATATTCAATTCATGCAACCTAGATATCCTTACAGGCTACATATGCATCCCTTACCTGTTCCGTGTTAGCGACTTTCTCATTAACGTCGCGCCCGTAGTCCACTTCTCCCGATTTTCATCATCTTTAATCATCGAGTATGATTTTCTACAAATTCAATTCCATACTCAATTTAGAATTTTATTAAAATTATTCAACGGATAATAATACTGATGAAATTATAATAAATTTCCTACCCCTTTTCTCTTTCTTCTTTTTCTTCTTTGTTTTCCTTTTTCTTTTTCCCTTTTTCTTTTTCTTTTCTTTTCCTCTTTTTCTTTTTCTCTTTTTTCTTCTTTTTTGGTCTGAATCGATTCAGACCGATTCGGTCGATTCAGACCGATTCGGCCGATTCGGCCTCCTTGGTCGGTTTAGCCCCCGTCGGCCGTCATCACCACCGGTTCAGCCACTCCACAACTAGCCGAGGTTGCGCTGAAGCCATTTTCGGTCTCCTTTTCTCCAGATCGACAGTGAGGCGACGGATCTGGAGGTGGTGGCTCGGTCTCCTTTTCCTCCTCTTTTCCCTCTCTTTCCTTTTCCCCCTTCACCACCAGCTATCCCTTGCTCTTGGTCTCCTTTCGCTGGCGACGCAGGTGGCAGTGCCTGAATCGGCCGACATCGCCTCTTTCCTTTTTTCCTTTCTTTTTCTCTTTTCTCTTTTCCGTTTTCCTCTTCTTGCCATCGTCGTTCGCTTCTTCTCTTCCTCTTCTCGCCGACGACGTCCCTCGCCCCCTCTCTCTTCTCTCCTCTCACCATCGGTGGCAGCTGCTGCTATCGTCGGCTTCTTTTTTATATATATATTTATATTTATAAATATGTATAAATATACTATATTACAATATATATAGATATGTATTTTTGTATATAAATTTATATACATATATATACACTTTAATATAAAATAATATATATTTCATATGTATACTTATATAATATTTATAATATACTTATATAAATATACACATTTTTATTTCTTTAACATTTAAAATATATTTATATAATATAATTATATAAATATATATTTATACACATTTTTATTTCTTTAATTTTGGATTTCTTAATATCCAAATTAAATTCCTCAAATTCATCACTTCATCAATTTCAGGAATTTCAACAATATTCCTATTTTCGGAATTAATTTTATTTATTTACTTTAACTCCTCTATTTGCATAAGAATTTAAATTTACTGATATTTAATACCAAATTGAGAAAATTTGCAGTTATCACATTAAAGTTTACAATTCTTTACCATTTCGTACACCAAAGCATGAAAGTGGTGAGAAAAATGGGTGAATGGCCGGCTATGGAGAGGGAAATAAGGAGAAGTGTCTTGTGCTTGAACATTTAAAATAAATGAAAAGAAATAACTTATTACTAAAAGCTATTCCTACTTTTTCTTATATTTATATATTTAAATTCTATAATTTCTCTTTTATTTTCATAGACAAAATGTGAGGATGGTGAGTGGAAAGTCAAACGGCCGCCAATCCATGAAGAAAATATGGAGGAAATCTAAGTATTTTAATATTAAGTTGACTAATGTAGGAATAGGTGACTATTTAAATCGTATCTTACACTTTTTTTTGCTATAAATCATAAGTATCCTCATCCGTTTTAATGGTCTAAAACTACTCCTGTTCGGGGTTTAGTCACAGTTAAAGCTCTTCACCCCTCTCCCAAGGTGTGTTTAGTGGAGATCGAACCTAAAAGCTCTTTCCACAAACTCAACCTGTGCTGCCAACTAGCCACAACTCATGGGTAATGGTATCCTACACTTTATTATTAATATTCATGTATTAAATTCAATATATTCATATTTTAGATTAATTTATTATTTCAATTAATATTTTTAGCACTTATTATTTAATAATGTCCAATTTGACTCAAATTAATGGTAGGACCGGCCATACTTGTGAAATTACTAAACTACCCTTCTTAATTCCTTTAACCCACTTATATCCTAGCCTTTTACAAAATGATTCAAACCAATTTATTAAATTTTCAAATATTCTTATTTACCTTCAAAATATGCTTAATTAATATTATATAATTCATGATTTGGCTTTCTAAGGGATTTGATTAGTCTAAATAATGAAATTATTAATATACCCCTATTTAATCTCCTATGGTACTTAGAATGATTTCGGTCTACAATTTGAAACTGGGCGAGATGTCATCACATGAGGGTTCATCTATTATGTTCAATGTGTCCAAATTTATCGTCAGCAATATTCGATAGTTCTTTCCCGACCTAAGGTCAAAATCGTTTTTGCACAACTTTTGGTACATTTCCCAAGGCATGCACTAAGGAAAGAATTCAAGGTGTGAGTACTTACCATATTTGTGATAACAGTAAATTTTTCCATTTATTGGAAACTAGAAATATTGAAAATAAATATTAGAGAAATTAAATAAGAGGAAATAAATAAAATTTGCGAGAAATGGGATATTGGTGAAAATCTCGAGAAACGAGGAAGTGAAAGAAATTGAAAAAAATTCGTATAAAGGAAATTAAATTGGAAGTAAAAATAAAAATAATAGAGAGAGTAAAAGAATTAAATTGGATAAATTAAAATCCGAATTAAATAAGGAAAACGAGAAATAAAAATAAAATATGTTTATATAATTTCAAATTTTATATAAATGTATTTTATACAAATACGTATGTATTTAAAATACTATATAATATATTTTAAACTACGTTGGTATATATATGGAAATATATACTATTTCATGAATTTAAATAATACATATATATATATATATAAAGATAATATTTTATGTATATATAAATATATACATACATACATACATATATAAAGAAAATGTAAATGTTATTTTATATTAAAGTTTATAGGTATATATATTGTATTATAACATTTATGTAATTCTATATATATAAAGGTTATTTACTTTAAAGTATATAAATATACATATATACATATATATATATATATATACTAGATATATATATATATATACTAGATATATATATACACTAGATATATATATTTTGTAATGTACAATATATATAATTTATATATATTATATTGTATTACAATATATATGAAATAATATTATATGTGTAATATATGGTAAATATTATATGTATAAATTATATGATATAGTATATAGTATATAATAAAACATATACTAAATATAGAAAGAGGATAAAAACCAAAAGAGGAAATAAAACAGAAAAGAAAGGAGAGAATCGGGGGGAAATCCCGACCCTCCCCGGGCAGACCGCCGGTGGCGAAGGTGCAACCGCCGGTGAGGGAGAATGGAGAGGATGTCGTCGCCGGCCAAAGGAGAAGTCAAGGAAATCACCGGCGGTGGAAGAAAGTAAGAAACGGAGGCAGAAAATGCGACGGAAGCCGCGGAAAGATAAAAAACCAGATCTGGCGGTGCCGGCCGATCCAGGCACCGCCACTGCCACCGAAGCTTCACCGGAGGAAGAGGAAGCCGATGGAGGCCACCGGAGGCGCAATGGACAGCGGAGGAACGCCGGCGAAGAGGAAGAAGAAACCGAGGCAAAACCACCTCGATCCGTCGCCGTGCCGTCGATCCAGGGCAAACGGAGGGCATCGGTAAGTTCGTCGTGCAGTCGGCCAACCGAGGGACGCCTGAACCGCCGGAGAACCGGCCGCCGGCGAGGAACCGGCGAGGAAAGGAGATGGACCGGTCTGACCGGGAAAGGAAGAAGAAAAAAGAAAAGAAAAAGAAAACAAAAAGGAAAAAGAAAAAGAAAAAGAAAAGAAAGAAAGAAAAGAAAAAGAGGAAAAAGGAAGAAAAATGAAGAAAAATAGGAAAAAGGACAATCTCGGGAATTCGGAAAATTCCCGTAAATTCGACAACACGGGATTTTACAAAGTTTGGTAAGAAATCTTCCTGAGATTTAATTTTCAGAAAAAATTAAATAAATTATGAAAAATTCTAAAAAATTAGAATTTTATTTCCAGAAATTATTTTCTGCAATCGGGATAAGGAATCGGGAGAAATGGAGTGCGGGCGCGATCGATAAGCGGAAGTCACCGACCCAGAAAAAGGTAAGGGATGCATGTGCAGCACTGTAAGGATACTCAATCTGCATATTTTAAATTGAAATATTTTATGCAAATATTTTATGAAAATTATTATGATGCATGATTTGCTGAAAATAATTTGGGAAGAAGTACTGGCTGAAAGATTTAAAACTGTATTTTTCCGTGCAGGAGGTTAGCAAATCGGCAGTCGTTATGCTGCCGAAAATTTTAGAAAAACTTTATAAAATCATATTAAATGATTTTATTTTCGAATTTCGATAGTAAATCACGAAACATGAGGAAATTTCTAAATTTCATAAAACCTGAATATAATGAGATGGAACTTTAGAATATTCATGTATTCGAGAATGGTGATAATGAAATCACCGAAAATTCTCGGAATAGATAAATTACACGAATTACGAGACGAAAGATGAAGTGAAATATAGTGAATATTCTTATGAATATTTTTATAAATATTCACTAAAGGATTTTAACCCTTATGGTTTTAAATTATGAAATTTTATATTTATATAAATTCCATAAAGGTTTATTTTATGATGAAAATACGGTTTTTAGACTGGTTGGCATTCCTATCATGCTGATGCATGATATGTGATATGCTTAGTCCCGATCGACGCCTAATCAGTGATCCACCGAGGACAATATAGGTTATGGTCATAGATTTGACCGGTGTATTTCCTTACCCTCCGAGGTTTATAGTATGATGAGATTAATGCCTATCTTAGACTCCATAAATGATAGGTGACATGTAAAAAGGAAAGTGTTTTACATGACATGGAATATGTCAAATGGAGAATGTGATATATGATGCGTGACATGTGAAAAGAACATGTTTCATACAATATGAGAAGGAAAATCAATTGAATTATAGCATTTTTACAAAATGCTCATTTCGGTACTGATTATAGTATTGTGAGATGATTCTCATAAGACATGAGATACAAACACGTAAGATGTTTTCAAAAAGGAAGAATTGATAAATATAACATTCTTACCATGAATAGAAATGGAATATTAGATTATAAGTGTCACACGAGTTCTGATAAGATAGTGGGAAATATATGGCATAAAGGCCAACCCAAATAAATACTCGATTTCTGTACCGTGTGAGCCACCTCTAGAATCCTTTGGGAACTAAGTGCTGCACGTGTTCTGATGTGTTAGTAAAGGCCAAACCGAGCAAAGACTCGATGATTTTACCGTGTGAGCCACCTCTAGAATCCTTCGGGAACTAAATGCTGCACGTGTTCTGATGTGTTAGTAAAGGCCAAACCGAGCAAAGCCTCGATGATTTTACCTTGTGAGCCACCTTTAGAATCCTTCGGGAACTAAGTGCTACACGAGTTCTAATGTGTTAGTAATCAATCTAAGTTCTGATGGGGATGCGATAAATGTCGAAGGATGAAATAGATCTTGTGCACATGACATATGATGTGTGTGATATATCGGATTATGTTTATATATGCCACTCAAACATGTGCTACTTGAATGTTCGTCTCTTTCACACTTAATCATACTGATAAAAAGAATGATGCCTTGTGAACTTAAGAATGGAATAGATTTTAATAGCTTATTTTGCTTTTTAAAGGACGGTACTAATTAAGAGAGTACATTAAAACATGAAATGAGTTTTAAAGAAATAAGATGATGATTTAACTAATATTCTTTTCAAGGAATATACGAATATTAATTATTCTATTTAAATGCTTTATTTAGTGGAAGCATTGTTTTGAAAAGAATATGAAAAAGGTTATGAAAGTTTAAAAAGGAAAAGGATTTATTAATTCAAAACAAAAAGAAAAAATTCTCTCTACAGTTGCTTCTAGGTTCCGTAACAAGTATGGTAGTCTAAAATACCTACCTTACTCCATTCGGATCCCTAGCCGACTATAGTATCCTTCCTACATGCGAGCCTAGAGCCCATAGGAAAAAATGAAAAAGATTTTTAGCATATAGGAAGCTGAGTATCAAGTGAGGCATATAATTCTCTTACTGAGCCGTGGTTTTGCTCACCCCTTAATTTTCAACATTTCAGGTTTTGACGAATGTGAGTTCAGTGGATTGTGGATCCTGGCTGTACACGAAGGACAATGTGTCATACCGATTGATTATTTGAGGTATGATCATTTATTCTCTGTATTTAGACACGTCAACAGTACTAATTATCCAATTAATTATGATAGGGGATGTGTATAATATAAACAATATTATAAAAAATTGTTTAACAGTCAGTACAAGTGAAGTATCGCAGGCAGCCCAACCGGTTAAGTTGTATACAATAAGGTAAGAAATGTGGTCACGGGTCGTGACAGATTTAATGGTATCAGAGCAATGGTTGGCCTGATGTCTGTGGATACTTTTGGAAGGAAAAGAATTAAACATCCCCTGTAGTACTGTGTAGTCTGAATACATAGAGAAAATAAATGATTATAAATGGAGTAAAATGAATTAAAGGGAGTGAGAAAGTATAAATTGAGAATGTTAAAAAAGAAAATAGGCTCAGAAATTACTGAATTATTGATGATTCTTCTAGTCTAAATGAAGGCCTATTCGGTAAGGAACAGAAATGGACTCGGTGAGGGCCCCACCAGTACTTTTCTGTCCGAACCGAACTGAGACCTGAAAGTGATGGTATAAAATAAGGGAATGAAATATCATCATTAAATAGACTTTAAGATCACCGATTGAGGGTAATTTGAAGAGAGAAAATTTTTAGCTAAAAATGACCAAAATACCCCTACCCCCAAAATTTTACCGGGAGTCAAAATAGATCACCAGAAGTTGGAATTGGCCAATTTGACAGAGAAATTAATGTTATAAAGCTGAATTACAAGTAAATTAATTCCATTGTGGATTTTAGTGAACTTCTTTGTCGAAAATCGAATGAGATCTAACTTGCTGTTATAAGTATCAGAAAGGATACTATCAACATATAGATGATCAGTTCATTGATTTAAATGTATATTGAGGAGATAGAAATAAATGTCGAAATGATGAAAATGCCCCTATATTGGGCGATGTTCGGAATAGTGTTAAAACCGAGCTGAATTGGAATCCATTGATAGTAATGGAATTATTAATGGCATAGAAGATGTTATATGAATCTAACGATCCCTATTACTGATTCCACTAACACTTAGATTACGGACGAGAAAGAAAAACCCCGAGTGGACTGTGGGCCATAGGGGATAACAGTACGGTTGAGTGAGGTGGCCAGGGCCCCCCCACGAGTGGACTTTGGGCCATAGTGGTAAATCCTGGGCTTTACAATAAAACAATTCGTGAGGGACTAAGTGCCACGTCTGTGTGACGGGGGCCACTTTTAGAACCCAGAGCGGACAGTACGGATGAGTAAGGCACTGGGGTGGTAAATCCCTGGTTAACGGAGATCCAGGCACTCCCGGTCCTTACAATAAAACGAGTACGGATGAGTGAAGTGGCTCGGTAAATCCCTGAAAGAAACGGTAAATCCGGGGCTTCACAATAAAACAGTATGATGCGATCCAAAGAGTGTAGTGGAATGTCATCAAATGTTTGGCCCGGTTATTGACTGAAAGGGTCGAAAAATTAAGAGTGTACTGAACGGGATCGTTGAATACTATGAAAAGTGAAATGATTACAGGAATTGATTGATAAGGTGAATAGTACCAAAAATGAAATACATACTGGTGTGGTTACTTATGGTTCTATACGTTTTCACTACTTTGAGGTGTCAAACAGGTAATCTTATATAAAACCGACATATCTTGAAATATGTGCTAAAGATTGAGGTACTGTTTTGAGTACTATAAATTAGAGAATAATTATAAGAACAGTGAAGTGATAAAAAGAAGATGACAACGAACCTAAATTATTCAGGACCCTTGAGACAGAACTGTGATGGACGACCCAATAATGGGCGACCTGTAGTGGATCATGTGTTATGAGATACAGGCGAACTATGTCAACGCCGACTCACTAGTAAGGGTAAACCTGGGGTGAAAGGAATCGCCTAAGGAATGCTCGCCAACGGTCGATATGAACGGGCGAGGCTCTTACAATTATCTTAATGGTAACACGAGAGTAAAGAACTAGGTACGTAAGAGGTGCCAAGGTTCAAACCTTGTGGAGAATATACTCAAGGGAACAAAGCCTAAATTTAGTAAATGGAAATGGTTTTAAAGTGAATAACTGAATTGAAACAGGTAGCTGTAAAGTGTGTTGAGAACCGTTGTACTTGATACAGCTTACCAGAATGAGACTCGTAACGCTGTAAAGCATGACTAGGTGATGAAATCAAGGTAGAATATGTATCAAAATGAATTGAGTATCGAATGTCTCTGCCTTGAAACTACATTGTGAAATGATGGGACACAATGATAAAGGTCCAACATGATAAAAGAAGTGTGATTAAAGAAACTGTCGGATGAGAATCCCGATAAATTCCAAAGTAACATAGATTGAGAAATCAGGTTAATGTTGACTCGATCATGGATATGAAATTTATTCTTAAGCTTATATCGAAGAATATGGAAGAAATTCGATAAGTTTAAGAAAAGAATTTTTGTAAAATATTGTGGATGATGAAATTCACAAGTATCGATGTAAAGGATGGAAATACAAATGATATGATTTGAGGATGAATTAAATGATGTATTAAAATTTTTGGTTATACACTAAAGTTCTTATGAAGAACAAATAAATATCATATGGAAGTGATGTCTTAAATATGATTTAATCGGAGATGTATAAGGAGCTTATAAGGGCAATCTTTGTAAAAGGCATAATCAGATGAAAAGTTGAAGAACGATGGTCACAAGATGATAAGAAATGTATGATTAAAGAAAATATCAGATTTGATTTCCGATAAAACTTCCAGAGTTATATAAATTAGAGGAATCGAGATAACATTGACTCGATTTTGAATATGAAGTTAAATTCTAAGTTTATATCGGAGGATGTAGAAAGAATTCGAAAAGTTTAAGAAAATAACTCTGAAAATGGTGTGAATAATGAAATTCACGTGTAAAGGTCTGAATGATGAAAATACAGATAATGAAAAATTGAGAATAATGAAATTGTCTGTATAAGTATAAATGAGAGAAATACAAATGATATTGAGTTGTAGATGAATTAAAAAGGATGTATTAATGTCCTATCATTGATAAAGTTCTGGTGAAGAACAAGTATTCATCTACATGAAAACAGATGCTTTATGGAGCTGATTAGGGATGTGTGAGGAGTTAATAAGATTAGCCTCAGTATAAAAAGTCCTTAGATAAAATTTTGAAGATTGGTGTCCATAAGATGATGATTTGAACTCGGAGTGAATTTTACGAGTTCCGATTGAAGTTACAAGGGTAATGAGTTGCCTTGTAAAATATATAAGCCTAAAGAACGAGGCATCCTTACATGAGTAAATTGATGAAATATTGATAGAGTCTAAAGTATAAATGGAACATGAGCAACATTGTGATATGATCCTTAAACTCTTAAAGGCTGTGGAATTATGCTAGGATTAGCAACTAAGAAATTTGGCTAGACAGTATCTCCTCTTGAGATATAAGATCTTGAGATGATAAGACGACAGTGAACCTGTCTATGATATAAAGATAATGATTGAGATACGAAAGTAATGAGTCTAGCTAAATACTATTGCCAGCCTATAAAAGAGTGATGAGACTAGCTGTTCTATAGATGAGATCTAATTAAAGAAATTAAAGTCGGTAGATGGATAGTGTAAAGAAAAAGATGGTATGCAAGATTTTAAAAGATCTTAGCTGTATAGTATCATACCAATCGAGAAAACCGACAAAAAGGGATGAGAGTAAAAATATGAAAACGAAACTGAAAGTGGAATAAGGAAATAAATTGCATGATGAGAAGGGAACATCAATATGAAACAGTTCCTGAAGTTAAGACTGAGAGTAAAAAATTGTGTTGGTTATCACATAACTGTGGCAAGATGTAAAATCAAAGCCAGGATTGATAAGTGAAAGTAATGATACTCCAAGGAGTAAGATAATTGATATGTTTACTGCCAGTATATAAATAAGAAATGTTTGTACATATAACCACCTCGAAACGATAGAGATGGTGGAATTGTATAGATAATGTGGTGCTTAAATGGATAATTCGAGGATTCAATCACAGAATCTAAATTATGAAAAGAGATCTAAATACCATACTACATGAAGAGAATATGATAGTCTCACAATTTATTTCCGTAAGAGATGATTAATAGTAAAATTTGCAATGAGATGCAGCCTTGGTGGAATAAGTATGAAAATGAATATGGTGGACAATAAAAAGTTCAAAAGAGAAATGATGATATGGAAGTGATTAAAGACTGATGATCTAAATAGAATCACTTTCCATTATCAGACTTCTAGATTCTCTAGTGCCTTAGTCGCAGTATAAGTGTTAAACGGTGTGAATGTGTATGTACAGTTCCAGTGAGCCTTACATGTGATGGGAGTCTCTGCGTTGCCATATGCTAATGAGAGATAGCAAAAGGCTTTGAGATCTCAAGTGTATTGATAGCACCGCTCCATACTGATATATATATTTATATATATATGAGCGTGAGATGTAACCGCTCCATGATATTAAGAGAGCGTGTGCATGAGATGTGAAAGCTACTGGGACACTTACATATAATTGATTGACACGAGTATATGATAGTACCAAATTATGTCGACTCGGCACTAAGTGAGAAGAATGGATGATGAACAGCATAGATTAGCTGTAATATTAAAAATATTGTGTATGGACTCTTATATGAAAAGAGTAAAAGTGAATAACTTCCGATTTGAGAAATGAACTTACGGGAGTATAGACATATATGATGAAAGACAGCATGTAGTGGTTTAAAGTATTGTTGATGTTGAAAGTGTGCTAGCAGTATTATTTGGAGTATGAACTAGAGATCAGAAGTCGTAAGTATACGGCATGTACCACCTTTGGACTTAAGTTAAATTCGGAGGACCGAATTTCTTAAGGTGGGGAGGATGTGATAACCGTAAATTTTTCCATTTATTGGAAACTAGAAATATTGAAAATAAATATTAGAGAAGAGGAAATAAATAAAATTTGCGAGAAATGGGATATTGGTGAAAATCCCGAGAAACGAGGAAGTGAGAGAAATTGAAAAAAATTCGTATAAAGGAAATTAAATGGGAAGTAAAAATAAAAATAATAGAGAGAGTAAAAGAATTAAATTGGATAAATTAAAATCCAAATTAAATAAGGAAAACGAGAAATAAAAATAAAATATGTTTATATAATTTCAAATTTTATATAAATGTATTTTATACAAATACGTATGTATTTAAAATACTATATAATATATTTTAAAATACGTTGGTATATATATGGAAATATATACTATTTCATGAATTTAAATAATACATATATATATATATATAAAGATAATATTTTATGTATATATAAATATATACATACATACATATATAAAGAAAATGTAAATGTTATTTTATATTAAAGTTTATAGGTATATATATTGTATTATAACATTTATGTAATTCTATATATACAAAGGTTGTTTACTTTAAAGTATATAAATATACATATATACATATATATATATATACTAGATATATATATTTTGTAATGTACAATATATATAATTTATATATATTATATTGTATTACAATATATATGAAATAATATTATATGTGTAATATATGGTAAATATTATATGTATAAATTATATGATATAGTATATAATATATAGTAAAACATATACTAAATATAGAAAGAGGATAAAAACCAAAAGAGGAAATAAAACAGAAAAGAAAGGAGAGAATCGGGGGGAAATCCCGACCCTCCCCGGGCAGACCGCCGGTGGCGGAGGTGCCACCACCGGTGAGGGAGAATGGAGAGGATGTCATCACTGGCCAAAACAGAAGTCAAGGAAACCACCGGCTGCGGAAGAAAGAAAGAAACGGAGGCAGAAAACGTGGCGGAAGCTGCGGAAAGAGAAAAAACCAGATCTGGCGATGCCGGCCGATCCAGGCACCGCCACTGCCACCGAAGCTTCACCGGAGGAAGAGGAAGCCGATGGAGGCCACCGGAGGCGCAATGGACGGCGGAGGAACGCCGGCGAAGAGGAAGAAGAAATCGAGGCAAAACCGCCTCGATCCGCCGCCGTGCCGCCGATCCAGGGCAAACGGAGGGCACCGGCAAGTTCGTCGTGCAGCCGGCCAACTGAGGGACTCCTGAACCGCCGGAGAACCGGCCACCGGCGAGGAACCGGCGAGGAAAGGAGCTGGACTGGTCTGAATCGGTCTGACCGGGAAAGGAAGAAGAAAAAAGAAAAGAAAAACAAAAAGAAAAAGAAAAAGAAAAGAAAGAAAGAAAAGAAAAAGAGGAAAAAGGAAGAAAAAGGAAGAAAAAGAGGAAAAAGGAGAATCTCGGGAATTCGAAAAATTCCCGGAAATTCAACAACTCGAGATTTTACAAAGTTTGGTAAGAAATCTTCTTGAGATTTAATTTTCAGAAAAAATTAAATAAATTATGAAAAATTCTAAAAAATTAGAATTTTATTTCCAGAAATTATTTTCGGCAATCGGGAGAAGGAATCGGGAGAAATGGAGTGCGGGCGCGATCGATAAGCAGAAGTCACCGACTCGGAAAAAGGTAAGGGATGCATGTGCAGCACTGTAAGGATACTCAGTCTGCATATTTTAAATTGAAATATTTTATGCAAATATTTTATGAAAATTCTTATGATGCATGATTTGCTGAAAATAATTTGGGAAGAAGTACTGGCTGAAAGATTTAAAACTGTATTTTTCCGTGCAGGAGGTTAGTAAATCGGCAGTCGTTATGCTGCCGAAAATTTTAGAAAAACTTTATAAAATCATATTAAATGATTTTATTTTCGAATTTCGATAGTAAATCACGAAACATGAGGAAATTTCTAAATTTCATAAAACATGAATATAATGAGATGGAACTTTAGAATATTCATGTATTCGAGAATGGTGATAATGAAATCATCGAAAATTCTCGGAATAGATAAATTACACGAATTACGAGATGAAAGATGAAGTGAAATATAGTGAATATTCTTATGAATATTTTTATAAATATTCACTAAAGGATTTTAACCCTTATGGTTTTAAATTATGAAATTTTATATTTATATAAATTCCATAAAGGTTTATTTTATGATGAAAATACGGTTTTTAGACTGGTTGGCATTCCTATCATGCTGATGCATGATATGTGATATGCTTAGTCCCGGTCGACGCCTAATCAGTGATCCACCGAGGACAATATAGGTTATGGTCATAGATTTGACCGGTGTATTTCCTTACCCTCCGAGGTTTATAGTATGATGAGATTAATGCTTATCTTAGACTCCATAAATGATAGGTGACATGTAAAAAGGAAAGTGTTTTACATGACATGGAATATGTCAAATGGAGAATGTGATATATGATGCGTGACATGTGAAAAGAACATGTTTCATACAATATGAGAAGGAAAATCAATTGAATTATAGCATTTTTACAAAATGCTCATTTCGGTACTGATTATAGTACTGTGAGATGATTCTCATAAGACATGAGATACAAACATGTAAGATGTTTTCAAAAAGGAAGAATTGATAAATCTAACATTCTTACCATGAATAGAAATGGAATATTAGATTATAAGTGTTACACGAGTTCTGATAAGATAGTGGGAAATATATGGCATAAAGGCCAACCCAAATAAATACTCGATTTCTGTACCGTGTGAGCCACCTCTAGAATCCTTTGGGAACTAAGTGCTACACGAGCTTCGATGTGCTAAAGGCCTAACCGAGCAAAGACTCGATGATTGTACCGTGTGAGCCACCTCTAGAATCCTTCGGGAACTAAGTGCTGCACATGTTCTGATGTGTTACTAAAGGCCAAACCGAGCAAAGACTCGATGATTTTACCGTGTGAGCCACCTCTAGAATCCTTCGGGAACTAAGTGCTGCACGTGTTCTGATGTGTTAGTAAAGGCCAAACCGAGCAAAGACTCGACGATTTTACTGTGTGAGCCACCTCTAGAATCCTTCGGGAACTAAGTGCTACACGAGTTTTGATGTGTTAGTAATCAGTCTAAGTTCTGATGGGGATGCGACAAATATCGAAGGATGAAATAGATCTTGTGCACATGACATATGATGTGTGTGATATATCGGATTATGTTTATATATACCACTCAAACATGTGCTACTTGAATGTTCCTCTCTTTCACACTTAATCATACTGATAAAAAGAATGATGCCTTGTGAACTTAAGAATGGAATAGATTTTAATAGCTTATTTTGCTTTTTAAAGGACGGTACTAATTAAGAGAGTACATCAAAACATGAAATGAGTTTTAAAGAAATAAGATGATGATTTAACTAATATTCTTTTCAAGGAATATACAAATATTAATTATTCTATTTAAATGCTTTATTTCGTAGAAGCATTATTTTGAAAAGAATATGAAAAAGGTTATGAAAGTTTAAAAAGGAAAAGGATTTATTAATTCAAAACAAAAAGAAAAAAATTCTCTCTACAGTTGCTTATAGGTTCTGTAACAAGTATGGTATTCTAAAATACCTACCTTACTCCATTCGGATCCCTAGCCGACTGTAGTATCCTTCCTACATGCGAGCCTAGAGCCCATAGGAAAAAATGAAAAAGATTTTTAGCATATAGGAAGCTGAGTATCAAGTGAGGCATATAATTCTCTTACTGAGCCGTGGTTTTGCTCACCCCTTAATTTTCAACATTTCAGGTTTTGGCGAATGTGAGTTCAGTGGATTTTGGATCCTGGCTGTACACGAAGGACAATGTGTCATACCGACTGATTATGTCACGACCCGTGACCACATTTTTCATCTTCTTATACACAACTTAACCGGTTGGGCTGTCTGCGATACTTCACTTGTACTGACTATTAAACAATTTTACATAATATTGTTTATATTATACACATCCCCTATCGTAATTAATCAGATAAGTAGTACTGTTGACATGTCTAAATACAGAGAATAAATGATCATACCTCAAATAACTCAGTCAGTCTGTCACATCTTTCTTCGTGTACAGCTGGGATCCACAATCCACCGAACTCACAAGCATCAGAACCTGAGATGTTTAATATTAAGGGGTGAGCAAAACCACGGCTCAGTAAGAGAATTATATGCCTCACTTGATACTCAGCTTCCTATATGCTGAAAATCTTTTTTTTTTCGTTTTTCCTATGGGCTATAGGCTCGCATGTAGGAAGGATACTACAGTCGGCTAGGGATCCGAATAGAGTAAGGTAGGTATTTTAGAATACCATACTTGTTACGGAACCTAGAAGCAACTGTAGAGAGAAATTTTCATTTCGTTTTGAATTAATCAATCCTCTTCCTTTTTTGAAACTTCCATAATTTTTTTCATATTCTTTTCAAAATAATGCTTCCACGAAACAAAGCATTTAAATGAAATAATTAATATTCGTATATTCCTTGGAAAGAATATTAGTTAAATCATCATCTTATTTCTTTAAAACTCATTTCATGTTTTAATGTACTCTTTTAATTAGTACCGTACTTTAAAAAGCAAAATAAGCTATTAAAATCTATTTCATTCTTAAGTTCACAAGGCATCATTCTTTTTATTAGTATGATTAAGTGTGAAAGAAATGAACTTATTGTAAGGACCGGGAGTGCTTAGATCTCTGTTAACCAGGGATTTACCACCCCAGTACCTTACTCATCCGATATATCACACACATCATATGTCATATGCACCAGATCTATTTCATCCTTTGACATTTGTCGAATTCACGAATCACAATCACTTACTTATCATCACAATATCCTATAGAATTTCTTACTAACTCATCAGAACTCGTGTAGCACTTAGTTCCCGAAGGACTCTAGAGGTGGCTCCCACGGTACAATCGTCGAGTCTCTGCTCGGTTTGGCCTTTACTAAAACATCAGAACACGTGTAGCACTTAGTTCTCGAAGGACTCTAGAGGTGGCTCCCACGATTCAATCATCGAGTCTCTGCTCGGTATGGCCTGTACTGAAACATCAGAACACGTGTAGCACTTAGTTCCCGAAGGACTCTAGAGGTGGCTCCCACGGTTCAATCATCGAGTCTCTGCTCGGTATGGCCTGTACTGAAACATCAGAACACGTGTAGCACTTAGTTCCCGAAGGACTCTAGAGGTGGCTCCCACGGTTCAATCATCGAGTCTCTGCTCGGTTTGGCCTTTACTAAAACATCGGAACACGTGTAGCACTTAGTTCCCGAAGGACTCTAGAGGTGGCTCCCACGGTTCAATCATCGAGTCTCTGCTCAGTATGGCCTGTACTGAAACATCAGAACACGTGTAGCACTTAGTTCTCGAAGGACTCTAGAGGTGGCTCCCACGGTTCAATCATCGAGTCTCTGCTCAGTCTGGCCTTTTCCGTTTGACATATTCCATGTCATGTAAAATATTTCCCTTTTTAACATGTCACCTATCATTTATGGATTCTAAGATAGACGTTAATCTTGTCGTACTATAAACCCCGGAGGGTAAAGGACTAAACCGGTCAAATCTATGACCATAATCTATATTGTCCTCGGTGGATCACGGATCAGGTGTCGACCGGGACTAAACATGTCACATATCATGCATCAGCAAGATAAGAATACCAACCAGTCTCAAAACCGTATTTTTCATCATAAAATACACCTTTATGGAATTTATATAATTATATAATTCCATGATTTAAAACCATAAGGGTTATAATCCTTTAGTGAATACTGATAAAAATATTCATAAAAATATTCACTATATTTCACTTCATCTTTCGTCTCGTAATTCGTGTAATTTATCTATTCCGAGAATTTTCGGTGATTTCATTATCACCATTGTCGAATACATGAATATTCTAAAGTTCCATCTCATTATATTCATATTTTATGAAATTTAGAAATTTCCTCATGTCTCGTGATTTACTATCGAAATTCGGAAATAAATCATTTAATATGATTTTATAAAGTTTTTCTAAAATTTTCGGCAGCATAACGACTGCCGATTTACTAACCTCCTGCACGGAAAATACAGTTTAAAATCTTTCAGCCAGTACTTCTTCCCAAATTATTTTCAGCAAATCATGCATCATAATAATTTTCATAAAATAATTGCATAAAATATTTCAATTAAATTATGCAGACTGAGTATCCTTACAGTGCTGCACATGCATCCCTTACCTTTTTTAGGGTCGGCGAATTCCGCTTATCGGTTGCGCCCGCACTCCATTTCTCCCGACTCCTTATCCCGATTGCTGAAAATAATTTCTGGAATTAAAATTCTAATTTTTTAGAATTTTTCATAATTTATTTAATTTTTTTCTGAAATTAAATTCTCGGGGAATTTCTTACCGAATTTGTAAAATCCCGGGTTGTCGAATTTCCGGGAATTTTTCGAATTCCCGAAATTCTCCTTTTTTCCTCTTTTTCCTCTTTTTCTTCCTTTTTCCTCTTTTTCTTTTCTTTCTTTCTTTTCTTTTTTCTTTTTCTTTTTCCTTTTTCTTTTCTTTTTCTTTTCTTTTTTCTTCTTCCTTTCCCGGTCAGACCGGTCCAGAGCCCTTCCTCGCCGGTTCCTCGCCGGCAGCCGGTTCTCCGGCGGTTCAGGCATCCCTCAGCTGGCCGGCTGCACGACGAACTTGCCGATGCCCTCCGTTTGCCCTGGATCGACGGCACGGCGGCGGATCGAGGCGGTTTTGCTTCGGTTCTTCTTCCTCTTCGCCGGCGTTCCTCCGCCTTCCATTGCGCCTCCGGTGGCCTCCATCAGCTTCCTCTCCCTCCGGTGAAGCTTCGGTGGCAGTGGCGGCCACCGATTTGGCCGGCATCGCCGTCGGCCATTTCCTCTTCTTTTCCGGCGTTTGCTTCTGTTTTTGTCGAATCTGTTTCTCTCTTCACGCCGCCGGTAGCGTCTTCCCTCTCTCTGGCCTGTGGCGTCTCCTTCTCCTTCCTCCCTCGCCGGCGGTGGCGGCTCCGCCGCCGTCAGCCCTCTGTGGCTGGGGAGGTTTGGGTCCTTCCCATTTTTCTCCTCTTTTATTTTTCTGTTTTGTTTCCTTTTTGGTTTATTCCCCTTTCCATTTTTAGTCTATCACCTACTATATACTATACAATATATTTTATACTTTATACATATACTATATATTATATACTACACATATATTAATTCATACATAGTATAAATATTTATATAGATATAATATAACAATATATCTACTTTATATTTATGTTATACAATTTAAATAATATAATAATATTTGCTTATTTATACAGTATTGTACTATATATATATATTTAAAGAGATGCATACATATACATATATGTATATTAAGTATTACAAAAATGTATATCTAGTATATATATATGTATATTTATATACTTAAAGTTAAATAACATATGTGTATACAAATTATATAAATGCTATAATAAAATATTTATACATATGAACTTTTATATAAAATCACATTTACTTTTCTTATATATTCATATACTTTTATTTAAAATTATAATATATATATTTCATATATATATATATATATATCTGTACATATATATTTATAATTATATAAATACATTTTATAATATACACATATCTTTATTTAAGACAAAATAGTATATATTTCATTTTATAATATATACTAATATTCATATACATACATATGTATTTATATAAAAACATGTGTAAATATATTTATATAATTTAATTATATAAATATATAATATATGCATTTTTATTTTATAAATTTTGGATTTCCATTAATCCAATTTAAATTCCTCCAATACTTATTTTCAATATTTCTAATTTCCAATAAATGGAAAAATTTACGGTTATCACAGATTATTTGAGGTATGATCATTTATTCTCTATATTTAGACACGTCAACAGTACTACTTATCCAATTAATTATGATAGGGGATGTGTATAATATAAACAATATTATAAAAAATTGTTTAACAGTCAGTAAAAGTGAAGTATCGCAGATAGCCCAACCGGTTAAGTTGTGTACAATAAGGTAAGAAATGTGGTCACGGTTCGTGACAATATTTCACTCCAAAAATCATTATTGTGAAGTCTGTATCCCTTCGGGCCTTGGAATTCTCGATGGGACTCACGATTCGCTTGTCCCCTAAAACACCAATTCATAATAAATTCATTTACTATCTTTAAGTTTAATTATTCTACTTCCAGAATTAAATTATATAAAGAGGAGAAATTGGGAATCTCACATCCTCCCCACCTTAAAAGAATTTAGTCCCCAAATTTAAATATCCATGGACTCAAAATTTTGAAAATTCTTTGACAATTATCTTACGATTTTCCTCTTAAAGGATCTACTTATGTAATATTAGACTATAAGAAAAAAATCTTATAATTACTATCCAATAGTTAATCAAGTCAATATGAATTTCGATGCAAAGTAACTAAATCTACACTTAAATCCTTAATGCCAATTTCAAAACGGCAAACACCAAATTAAAATTTCATAAGCTTCATATCTTGTTCATCTTTTAAGCAAATCTAACATGTAGTTCTTCTCTTACGGATCCATGAAACTTCATCTTGTAAGCTTCAATCCAAAATCATAATTGTCCTTTATTAGATAACAAAATCAACAAAAATTTTATTTCAAATTTTGTCTAGTCCAAGAAAATAACTTTCCAACTTTTCAATCTCTAAATCATACTTTCGCTGCACACTCTAATATCTCATTTAAATATAACCCTAAAACACCAATTGTATATTAAGTATCCTTTGCACTAGCAGAATCACTTGTCTATAACAACACTTAAAATAAAGTTTCTAATTCATTAATTGTCAATAACTTAGTTGCCACAAAGGTATCGCATATTGATTTCAATCTCCATCACATTGACTATAAAAAATTTTCTCCTTCACTAAACCATCGTAAAATTTTAATAAATATCAAACAATTACAGTAAATTTTATAAACAATTTCATCTTACATAAGATTCGAATATAAAACTTGTAGTACTTGATAGAACCCCATATTTAGTTTTTGTCTTCCAAATTTGATAAATTCAAATATTATGTAATGATTGCACTAATCACAAAACTTCAAATAACATAATATCCCAAATTTTCCTTAAATATATTATTCTTAACTTCAAGTTAAACTCAAAATTCATGCAGCATAAGAAATTCTCTCCTTTTTCTTTTTTTTTTTATTTCAATTTATAGAACTCTAAATATGAAAGAATCCAATTGATAGCCTAATTATAGATTTTCTTAAATTCTCAAAAAATGCACCAATACTCAAAACACTGAATAACAAAATCATTACCCTTAGTCGATCTTACCATAATAAAAGTCATTATTTATATTTAACCACTATTTGTAACTAACGGAAACTTATTCCAAATTGACTGAGTTCTTTATCCCAACCTTCATACAAACATAACTTTAATCCTTATCTTTATAAATAACATTATAACATGATGCACATGATAAATAGTAGTATTCTATAAATATTATTCAAGAATTCTCATATTACTTCCTACTTAAAAACCATAATCACAACCAATCATATCAACCATTTCAAACTTATACACTCCAAAATAAAAATAAAAATAAAATGGTTAAATTCAGCACTTTTATGGAACACTAATTCATGTCATCAACGTTTTTTAAAAAAACTGAATCCATACTCGAGATACTAATATACCAAGTTATCCTCAACATTTAATCTCAGTTTCACAATAACAACCATCCTCCATACTTATAGCTCAACAATTTATCCTTTGAAAATAAAATCTTGTAACTCAAAGTATTAATTCAAAATCTACTTTAATAACTCTTTCGATGTTCGCAACTTTACTCCCTATACAATGGCTACAACTTATGTCTCTTTGACCATAATAAGCGATATTCTCTGTTGGCAACACCCAACGAGACTTATATTTTGTCTCAATCAAAATTATAGTCAAAATTTAATCACAATGGCCACTAAAAGTTCGTTGCACTCCAAATACAAACATAATGATCTCACCTCAAACTAATAACATAAGATTTTAAATTGAATCGTTAAGGTATTACTTTCCAATTTCATAAAATTTATATTTAAACTGTATTATTATGTTATACTTTGAAAACATAAGAAAAGTTTTTATTATTTTCTTGTGAACAAAGTAAACGTTTTGAGACTGTTGGCATCGGTATCACGATTATTGTAGCATATTGTTGTTGTTAGACTTTGAGCAAGTCTACAGCCACCTCTGTACCACTTGCTCAATAGTACTATGAGGTGCACTGTTAGCTTTTGACCATGAGCAAATCTTCAGTGGTCCTTAGGATTATCATTAGCTCTGTGACACTGAATGGACATTACTGTGACTATGGCCATTTGTCTTACTATTACTGTTGTCGTAACAACTTTTGGCTACTAGACCTAACCGCTAGACATGAATTCAATGGAGTCGCCACCAATCATTTTTTAGCCTAGGTGTGATTGGTCACCTATTCTCATTTAAGGATAAGGATTGATCTTCATTTCAGTTTTAGGGTTCGGGGGTCGGTTACATGTGAGGAAGGTGTTAGCACCCTCACGATGCCCATCCTAGAATGGTACCTAATTAATCTTGTGCTATTTTAAGATGGTTTTGTTTGAATAATCTTAATTTGTCATATTTTCTATTATATTCCAAATAATTAAGTATTGGTAAATTTTCTAAGAAATTCTCCATCATTCTGGCGGAACTTCTTAAAAATTTATCCTCACCTCAGGAGTATTCAAGTAGTACCATTTGACTTGCTTGAAGAGGCTCCGTCTTCGGATCAAAATTTTCTCAACTTATTTTAAACTGATATTTTATTTATTTAATTTAATTTTTATTTATCTCTTTTGTTTAATTTTATTTGTTTAATTCGAGAAATAAATTTAGATTATTAATATTGAAAGTTCTCTTAGTCTTCCATTATTCTGGCGAGACTTTGAGAAAAATTCTTACCTAAAGAATTCCAAATGTCAACTATTTTTATTTATTCCTAATTCAATATTATTATATTTTTTATTGCTTTAATTATTATTATTATTATTATTATTATTATTATTATTATTATTATTTCAACAAGTAAATATCTATTATTAAAAATCTTACTTAAATCTTCCATCATTCTAGCGAGATTTAAGAAAATCTCCTCACCTAGAGATTTCCAAATGTCAACCATTTGTGACTCTTTAGAATCTCATCATTGGAGTTATTTTTATTTTTTCCTAATTCAATATTATTATATTTTTTATTGCTTTAATTATTATTATTATTATTATTATTATTATTATTATTATTATTATTATTATTATTATTTCAACAAGTAAATATCTATTATTAAAAATCTTACTTAAATCTTCCATCATTCTGGCGAGATTTAAGAAAAACCTTCTCACATAGAGATTTCCAAATGTCAATCATTTATGACTCTTTGGAATCTCATCATCGGAACAATTTTTGTTTACTTTCAATTTATTATTAAATCTTACGTTTTATTATTAAAAAATATATATTCAAAATATAATTCATTAATATTGAAAATTTTACTTAAATCTTCCATCATTCTGGCGAGATTTAAGAAAAAATCTTCTCACCTAGAGATTTCCAAATGTCAACCATTTATGACTCTTTGGAATCTCATCATCGGAACAATTTTTCAAAATTTATGTTTTTATTTATTTCAAAGATTATGTTTTATTTATTTAAATTTATTCGTTTTTTTTTATTTTGAAACTTTAGCCATATAAAAAATTTTAAGATGCTTGCACACTCACAATTTTCTTAAAATTTCACTATTGATTGAAATTCAATTTATTAAATATTCAATTATCAGTTCACTACCATTATCTAAAATTTCTTTTCAATTAATTTCATTTATTTTATCTTCTTACAAATTTTGGTAAAAAAAATAAAATAAAAATAAAAATAAAAATAAGGTTTGGACTCAATATTGATTATTTAAGAAAAATTTATTAATTTAAATACCACCCACTTAATACACATATAACTATTATTTCAACACACTACAAACAAATAAAGTAATTAAATCAATAGCATTGCAAAAGCCAATATTAATCATTTAGCAAGCACATGCATACATATATATATAAGAAGCATAAGAAAAACACAACACATGATTAACCCCAACTTCAAGACATATTCCAAATCATGGCAACACATGTAATATATTTCTCATAAGCCCATCTACCCAGCACATGTACACGTAAAACCCAAAGCAAATAATAGATCTCAAACAAATGATAGATCAACAAAAATAATAAATCTCAAACAGCAGTTCACGTGTAGAGAAAGACATGATTGGCATGGCATATATTCAATTATTCACAGGTGGTCAACAAGTCAGAGCATGGATAGACACAAAATAATATATAAAATGAATACTATAAAACCAAAACGGAAAGACTCATATCAGAGAAAATAGATACGCACGGGAGATGAAAAATGGTGTGTTGCTGCAACGAAGTGATGAAGGGCGGTACTGATGCGGCGGACAGAAATGAAGTAGAGGAATGACGACGACGATGAAACTGGAGTCACTCGAGCAGTGCTCTCTCCTCTTTCTCTGTGTTTTCTTTTTTTGAATCTCAATTTCCAATCTCTCCCTTACTCTCTTTCCGTTCGCCCTCTTTTCTCCTTTTTCACTCCCTTTTTTCTGTGTAAAAAGTCTTCCTCTTTTATAACCATGTAGCCCCTCTTTATTTAGGAAAGAAAGATCTTGATTTTAATGTATTAACCCCATGATTAGGAAATTTTTATTTTGTCATTTATTTTTTTATTTGACCTATCTTTTTATTCCTTTTTTCATTGTATTATTTTTGGTAATTTATTTTCAGCTTTTATTGCATTTAATTATTTCCTTTTTTTGCATGATTTATTTTCCTTTTATTGACTTATTCATATTTGGTCTAAATCTCTCAAGTCAACCTTGGCTTAAATTTACATGATGCATGGGCATTGAAGAATGAGTTTAATTTATTTATTATTATTTTTTTATTTTTTATTTTTTTGCTTTTTTTTTCAATTTTTTTAAAGTTCTTCGGACAAAATTCGGTGTCTACAGCTGCCCCTCTTTGCACATTGCTGAGAATCAGGAATAGGGCAAAGACTTTAGACAACAATTTTGTCTGAAGTCATTTTTTTATTTTTGGAAAAATTCAATTTTGATTCTCGAAAATAATACCTTGACTCCATACCAAGGCTCAACCCATGAGAATCAATGGATTCACATAATATCTTGACTCCCTATTAAGACTTGATCCACTTTGAAAAGCTAAATTCGATTTTGAAACACATGATACATTGGTTCCCTACCAAGGCTCGATCCACTGTGAAAAAGTGAATTCGATTTTAAAACATGATACCTTGGCTCCCTACCAAGGCTCGATCCACTTCGAAAAAGTGAATTCAATTTTGAAACACATGATACCTTGACTTCCTACCAAGGCTCGATCCACTTCAAAAAAGTGAATTCGATTTTGAAACATATGATACCTTGACTCCCTACCAAGGCTCGATCCACTTTGAAAAAGTGAATTCGACTTTAAAACGTAATACCTTGACTCCCTACCAAGGCTCGATCAACTCTAAAAAGATGAAATCGATTTTGACACATGAAACCTTGGCTCCTTACCAAGGCTCGACCAACTGTAAAAAAGTGAATTCGATTTTGAAACGCACGATACCTTGACTCCCTACCAAGGCTCGATCCACTATGAAAAAGTGAATTCGACTTTGAAACATGATACCTTGACTCCCTACCAAGGCTCGATCCACTATGAAAAAGTGAATTCGACTTTGAAACATGATACCTTGACTCCCTACCAAGGCTCGATCCACTTCGAAAAAGTGAATTCGATTTTGAAACATGATACCTTGACTCCCTACCAAGGCTCGATCCACTGTGAAAAAGTGAATTCGACTTTAAAACATAATACCTTGACTCCCTACCAAGGCTCGATCCATTCAAAAAAGTGAATTCGATTTTGAAACATATGATACCTTGACTCCCTACCAAGGCTCGATCCACTGTGAAAAAGTGAATTCGACTTTAAAACCTAATACCTTGACTCCCTACCAAGGCTCGATCCACTGTGAAAAAGTGAATTCGATTTTGAAACACATGATACCTTGACTCCCTACCAAGGCTCGATCCACTGTGAAAAAGTGAATTCGACTTTAAAACATAATACCTTGACTCCCTATCAAGGCTTAATTCACTGTAAAAAAGTGAATTCAATAAAAGAAGATTTTTTTTTACAGAAATTCACATATTTGGAGAAAGAAAAGATTCCATGATCCTCAAAATTTTTGAGATTCGCATCTAAAAAAAACTTGAAGATTCACGTTCTAGGATTTTCACATCTTGATTTGAAAATTCACATTCCAAGAGTTTCTCATCTTGACTTGGAGATTCACATCCTAAGAGTTTCCCATCTTGACTCGGAGATTCATATCTCAAGAGTTTCACAACTTGACTCGAATGTTTGCACTAAGAGATTCATATCTTAAGAGTTTCTCATCTTGACTTGGACATTCTAAGAGTTTCTCATCTTGACTTGGAGACTCGCATCCCAAGAGTTTCACATCTTGACTTAGAGTTTCTCATCCTAAGTGTTCATTGGTTTTGTAAGTCGAATCTAGAAGACCTAAGTCTTATCATGCATCGATTTTATGATAAAGCCAACTAAATCTCATTTACTCATAAAGCTAAGTTCACTGGGCTTGAAACCACCCAACGATGCCAGCGACGCAAGCGACATTAGACTTAAAGTCTTGTCATGATTGCACCATTTTTCTTTAAAGAAAGATTTTCTTGCTCTTTAAGAAACAGCTAACCCCATTGCATTCCTTATTCATTCATTTTCTTTTTTTCCTTTTATTTTTTCAATGATGCAAATGCAAAATGCATGCCCCTTAAAAAAAGTCTATCACAATGATGATAATGCAAATGCTTTCTTGAAATATGCTCCAATGTAATAGTTAAAAACCATGATGCATATGTCTTTTAGAATGATGTGAATGACAGAAGTCTCCTTTTTCTCAAAATTTCTCTCCTTTTTTTTTTGGTGCTGAAAATCCATGGCTTTCTTCATTAGGATCATTTCTTCTTCTCGCAAAGATTCTTTTCTTTCTTTCCCATCTCGTTCGTAGAAGCACATATGTCAGCTACATTCAACATTCTTGCTCTCTTTTTGTTTTTGGCCCTTTGTCATCTTTAGAATCTTTTCCAAAGTAATGCCAAAGATTTTTATGTATAGTTGTCATTTATTTATTATCATTCCAATTCCATGAGAAATGCAATTCAGTCACCAATTTCCTCGATCCATTTTGGGAAAGTAAAGACACTAGAAGGTTTGGCGAGAATAAAAGAAATTTAGGAACAAACTTGTCAAAGTATAGCAAGAAATCGGACAATTTGGGGTGAATAACAATGATAGGTTCTCAATTAAGACATTGGATATGACAATGATAGATTCTCAATGAAAAACCAGACAATTTTGACAAACTAGTCAGGATTCTTTGAAAAATCTATTCAATTGACATTCTCGATCAAATTGAGTTGCCCCCTACACCATGAGATCCTCAAATGATGCTGGTTCTCCTTATGTCAAAACATCTTCCCAAATCTTCAACTAGATTATCATTCTTTTAACTCAAACCGCCCTTTCGGGTTTTCAATTTGAGCTTCCCCCTTTTATCCTTCTTTTCTTTTTTCCTTTCTTCTTTTTTTTCTTTTTTTGTTTTTTCTTTCTTCTTTTTTTTTTCATTTTCTCATTCATTCTTTTTTTTTTCAACTTCACTAATATTCCCAACAAACAAATCGCAATCTTGTTGTTTCTTGATGGCATCATAAGTATGTCCAAGTTCAATGCATGATTCTCCAATTTCAAGTATTCACATTTGATCAAAATGGACTTTTAAGGCACGTAATATAGGCTCTGGTGATGGGTTATAAAAAAATGGATATAATCAGGCTCAAAATTTGTTTCTTTAAGGGTCAAAAACCAAAGGATCATTTATCATCATGCAAAGCATGCTTGCTGCTTTGCCTTAATTGATTTTTATTTTCATCATTTTCTCTTCTTCTTCCATTTTTCTTTTTCCTTTTTTTTTACAACTTTTCATTTTCACCCCTCTTTTTTTTTTTTTACAAGAGGACTCAAACACCAAAAGGTATTTTCTCTTGAGATTTTTCATAACTCATAACCTAAATTTCTTCATTTGTCGACTGGTTTTTTTTTTTGCAAAATTTGTCCCTCAATGTGAAGGGTGATCCTTGGTGGGTTTGTTTTGAAAAATCATAATATGCTCAATGGGGGTGGCAAATGGATAATTTTACTCATGCACGAAGGATAGATCAAAGACGGCCATTTCTCATCTCAAATGTAAATACTCTTATTGAAGAACATTTATTGAACAAGAACAACAAAATGGATACAAGAGCTTCACTTCTTTCTCATTTCATGCGATTTTAACTTCTCTTGATAGGAGCTATCTCTTTATTGCTTCAACAATTTTAGCAATTTAAGGGACAAGAATGATCACTGACTTTGCCAATAGAAATAGAATTTTTCAAAATAAAATCCTAGACTATCGTCATAATTGACTGCTCATTCATTTTTTGGGAAGTTAAGTGTGGCTAAAACACAAAGAGATGAAAGCAAAGATTTGTATGGAAGAGGATATGTAGTGCAAATGCATCTGTCATTTTATTCAAATGATAATAGATAACTAACTCATGCATAAAAATTTCCCCAAAGCTTATAGGCGTAAGCATTTAAGGAATTTCATTACTTTAGAATAACTCAAAAGTGACAAACTTTGGCTTTTCCTCATAGAACACTTGTCCTCCAAAATCTATGCCTTTTTGCAGCGAAAGGTTCCCACCAACATTTTACTTTTCCTTCTTATCAAAATTTAGCAAGCCAACATTGATCAAACTCTGCACCTTGTATTTAAAAGCAGGGCAAGTCTCTATGGAGTGGCCTACATTCCCATAATGATAGTCACATCGAGCAGTGGCATCATACCATTTAGGATATGGAGGTTTTAATGGTTCTAGATAAACAGGTGCAACAAGATTATCTCTCACCAATTGTGGAAATAACTCTATATAGGTCATAGGAATTGGGTCCACAGAGATTCTCCCTTGATTGTTCCTCACCCTTTTTGACTACCCACCAGTTTGTTTGATTGAGTAGGGACTTGAAAATTTGATTGCCAACTCGGGTGATAAACAAAAGGATTATGGGTAGTGTTGTCTATAGTTGGATAATAAGGATATGGGGGATGTGCAGTATAGGGTTGAAAAGGAACGAAACTCCTTGGTGGTTGATTTTCAATGGTAACAGCTTGTTTTTCTCCCTCTTTTCTCTTATTTGCCCCAACTCTATTTGAAGCAGAAGTATCATCAATTTTACCACTCTTAATGGCATTCTCTATCATTTCTCCAGAAATTACCAGGTCAGCAAATTTTTTTGTAACACTCCCCACAAGCCTATCATAATATGATGATGGCAAAGTATTAACAAACAATACCGTGGTTTCCTTTTCAGTAAGGGGAGGCTGCACTTGAGAGGCGAGGCCCCTCCACCTATTGGCATACTCCTTGAAACTTTCAGAAGGCTTCATTTCCATATTTTGCAAAGACAATCTATTTGGTGCCATGTCAGTCATGTGCTTATACTGGGACAAGAAGGCTTTTGCCAGGTCATTCCATTTGCGAACGTGACTCCGATCAAGCTGATTGTACCACTTGGCTACTGTTCCAGTTAAACTATCTTGGAAGCAATGGATGATCAATTTATCATTATTTGTATACCCAGACATTTTTCGACAAAACATAGTGATGTGAGCTACTGGGCATGTGGTCCCATCGTATCTCTCAAATTCAGGTACTTTAAATTTCGGTGGAATTACTAGATCTGGGACCAAACTAAGCTCATTAGCATCTATATTTCCAAAGAAATCCATTCCTTCGATTGCCCTTAACCTTTCATCCAACAGTTCATATTTTTGTTGTGACTCGCCACTTTCTTTCCTCAACTTTTCTTGCTCCATGGGATCATGTAAATTTGGAACAAAAATAGGATCAACAGGGCTAGATCTCGAGTGCTGTCCTCGGTCTGGTTGTTGATTCACAAAAACTTGGGCTTGGGGATGAGCCCTTTGGGTAGTTTGGGCCTGAAGAGGTGTAAACCCAGGCGAGTATGATGGGTCCTTTCTAGAAAGTTGAGGTTCTTCCCTTGAGTCTTCAGCAACTCCTTTCCCTTTCATCAAATTCGTCATCATCTCCATCATTCTTGCCATTTGTTCCCGAGATTCCTCTTGGGACTTGACAAGTTCCTGTTGAGCTTTTTCCATTCCTTCAATTCTAGCTTGTTGTTCCCCTTCCATGATCTTTGTTTTGAGACGAGTATTATATGAGTGAGCTATCCTTATGCCTTTATTATCAGAATTCCCCAACATTAGGATGAGATCTTTTAAATGAATGGATGGATGCATATGCATGAAGTACACTATCCTATGCTGATGAAATGTATGCAATGCATAAAAAAATCATATGATTGAAATGCATATGCATCCTATAGTAATGATATGTATGAAATGCAACACATATAGGTATAAAAAATCTTTTTTTTTTCGTGTGACAAGCCATGCAATGCAACAAGTAAGATGATTTTTTTTATTTTGAAAAGCATATGTAAATGAGGTAGGAAAGAAATGAGTAAAGAAAACAAAGAATGCTGGGAAATATCTATACTAATTTTCTAGACAAAACACAGAATGAAAAATGATCGAATCTCAATTTTTACATTTTATTTTTGCCCCTAAAAATATTGCACGAAGATATTCCCCCATGTGTCCTAATTTGAAGGTAACTTCTATAAAATATAGGTATGGATCTACCTAAGGTTGGCTCCTTATGGTTCATTATATGCATGGCTAGGATTTATAGGGATCTAAAGGTTCTCAAATTGCTCCTTACTGTCATCCACACAGGACTAGTAAGGCACCCCAATCCTAGCCCATCACAGGCTCCAACCGGAAAGGGTTCAATTTGAGTGGGAGTATTTCGCTAGCCATTGCGGAGGTTACCACCTCACGAGAGCGTAGGTACTATACTTCCTCCTAAAAGGGATAAGCTCGGGTATAGAGCTTATGTCATGATATGCACGTGATGGTGTGTGTAATAATTTTTTTTTTAAAATGCCATTCAACAAACATAATAATATCAATCAAATCAAAGTTATTCAAACAAAACCTAGCATAGCATCAAGATTAATTATTGGCTTGACCCTCTAAGTCCCCAGCGGAGTCGCCAAGCTGTCGTAACGACTTTTGGCTACTAGACCTAACCGCTAGACATGAATTCAATGGAGTCGCCACCAATCATTTTTTAGCCTAGGTGTGATTGGTCACCTATTCTCATTTAAGGATAAGGATTGATCTTCATTTCAGTTTTAGGGTTCGGGGGTCGGTTACATGTGAGGAAGGTGTTAGCACCCTCACGATGCCCATCCTAGAATGGTACCTAATTAATCTTGTGCTATTTTAAGATGGTTTTGTTTGAATAATCTTAATTTGTCATATTTTCTATTATATTCCAAATAATTAAGTATTGGTAAATTTTCTAAGAAATTCTCCATCATTCTGGCGGAACTTCTTAAAAATTTATCCTCATCTCAGGAGTATTCAAGTAGTACCATTTGACTTGCTTGAAGAGGCTCCGTCGTCGGATCAAAATTTTCTCAACTTATTTTAAACTGATATTTTATTTATTTAATTTAATTTTTATTTATCTCTTTTGTTTAATTTTATTTGTTTAATTCGAGAAATAAATTTAGATTATTAATATTGAAAGTTCTCTTAGTCTTCCATTATTCTGGCGAGACTTTGAGAAAAATTCTTACCTAAAGAATTCCAAATGTCAACCATTTGTGACTCTTTGGACTCTTATCATTGGAATAATCCTCATTCATTCTCTATTAAGTTGTTATCATTTATTATTTTAACCCTTTTTGTTAATAATCTTTATTTTCTTTTAATTTCATAATTGTTTATTGTTGTTAATATTTAATTATTATTTTTAAAAAATAAATATTGATTGTGAATGTTGAAATTTTTACTTAAATCTTCCATCATTCTAGCGAGATTTAAGAAAATCTTCTCACCTAGAGATTTCCAAATGTCAACCATTTGTGACTCTTTAGAATCTCATCATTGGAGTTATTTTTATTTATTCCTAATTCAATATTATTATATTTTTTATTGCTTTAATTATTATTATTATTATTATTATTATTATTATTATTATTATTATTATTATTTCAACAAGTAAATATCTATTATTAAAAATCTTACTTAAATCTTCCATCATTCTGGCGAGATTTAAGAAAAACCTTCTCACATAGAGATTTCCAAATGTCAATCATTTATGACTCTTTGGAATCTCATCATCGGAACAATTTTTGTTTACTTTCAATTTATTATTAAATCTTACGTTTTATTATTAAAAAATATATATTCAAAATATAATTCATTAATATTGAAAATTTTACTTAAATCTTCCATCATTCTGGCGAGATTTAAGAAAAAATCTTCTCACCTAGAGATTTCCAAATGTCAACCATTTATGACTCTTTGGAATCTCATCATCGGAACAATTTTTCAAAATTTATGTTTTTATTTATTTCAAAGATTATGTTTTATTTATTTAAATTTATTCGTTTTTTTTTATTTTGAAACTTTAGCCATATAAAAAATTTTAAGATGCTTGCACACTCACAATTTTCTTAAAATTTCACTATTGATTGAAATTCAATTTATTAAATATTCAATTATCAGTTCACTACCATTATCTAAAATTTCTTTTCAATTAATTTCATTTATTTTATCTTCTTACAAATTTTGGTAAAAAAAATAAAATAAAATAAAAATAAAAATAAGGTTTGGACTCAATATTGATTATTTAAGAAAAATTTATTAATTTAAATACCACCCACTTAATACACATATAACTATTATTTCAACACACTACAAACAAATAAAGTAATTAAATCAATAGCATTGCAAAAGCCAATATTAATCATTTAGCAAGCACATGCATACATATATATATAAGAAGCATAAGAAAAACACAACACATGATTAACCCCAACTTCAAGACATATTCCAAATCATGGCAACACATGTAATATATTTCTCATAAGCCCATCTAACTTTTACCCAGCACATGTACACGTAAAACCCAAAGCAAATAATAGATCTCAAACAAATGACAGATCAACAAAAAAAATAAATCTCAAACAGCAGTTCACGTGTAGAGAAAGACATGATTGGCATGGCATATATTCAATTATTCACAGGTGGTCAACAAGTCAGAGCATGGATAGACACAAAATAATATATAAAATGAATACTATAAAACCAAAACGGAAAGACTCATATCAGAAAAATAGATACGCACGGGAGATGAAAAATGGTGTGTTGCTGCAACGAAGTGATGAAGGGCGGTACTGATGCGGCGGACAGAAATGAAGTAGAGGAATGACGACGACGATGAAACTGGAGTCACTCGAGCAGTGCTCTCTCCTCTTTCTCTGTGTTTTCTTTTTTTGAATCTCAATTTCCAATCTCTCCCTTACTCTCTTTCCGTTCGCCCTCTTTTCTCCTTTTTCACTCCCTTTTTTCCTGTGTAAAAAGTCTTCCTCTTTTATAACCATGTAGCCCCTCTTTATTTAGGAAAGAAAGATCTTGATTTTAATGTATTAACCCCATGATTAGGAAATTTTTATTTTGTCATTTATTTTTTTATTTGACCTATCTTTTTATTCCTTTTTTCATTGTATTATTTTTGGTAATTTATTTTCAGCTTTTATTGCATTTAATTATTTCCTTTTTTTGCATGATTTATTTTCCTTTTATTGACTTATTCATATTTGGTCTAAATCTCTCAAGTCAACCTTGGCTTAAATTTACATGATGCATGGGCATTGAAGAATGAGTTTAATTTATTTATTATTTTTTTTTTATTTTTTATTTTTTTGCTTTTTTTTTCAATTTTTTTAAAGTTCTTCGGACAAAATTCGGTGTCTACAACTGTTTACTCCCCTCTTGGGATACTAAACTGTACGATGATATTGGGTTTTTGACAAGTCTTGTAATAGTCTGTATATATAATTTTCACTATATTTTCACATACACAGTGATGGTTGGGCTGTCTGCGATGCCTTTATTATACATTTTGTTGAACAGTAAACCATTTACAAAAGTATAATTTAACTGATTTCCAAGACATAAATGTTTACATAACAGTAATTCTTCATTGTTTACATCCCCTAAATAACATTTACAATAAAGTATTACTGTACAAATATATCTGAATATATATAAAGAAATGTAACTGTACCTCCAGGATTTACTAAACACTGCCTTTGAATGAATAAACACTACCATAATCATCCAAAGAGTATCTCAAATAATCCTTGTAGTAAATCTGGGGAGTGGTTTATTTTTCCTAGCAGCGCACTAGGCACAATAAGGGAAGGATACTATAGTCGGCTAGGAATCCGGATGAAGTATTTGAGGTACTTTAGAATACCTGTCATGTCCCAAAACCTAGAAGCGACTATAGAGAGTAGTTATTAATTTTTGAGATGAATAACATTTGTTAATAGTTCAATAAATAATTATTCAAATAAAAGATTTATATAAAAATCCTTCTAATAAAAACACTTCATTAATATTTTATTAAATTACTTTAAGCACATTACACATTTCACCCATCTCGATAAAATCAACAAAACAGTTTAGTAAGCAGTTAAGTACGATAAATTGTTTCATAATCGTAATAGTACACTAAGGTGTACATTAAAAATGATACGATAAATGATTCAGTACAAAATGAGTACCTTAGTAGCCATCACAATTTGGCAGTAAATATAGAAAATAATAACGTTGAAATTTTTAATATGAAAATCATATTTATTTATATTCTAATAAAAGATGAATTATAAACCGGTAAGTGAAATACATTTTAATATAATTTCTCTTTCACTATAAACACAATGATCACACAACTGTAGATTTGTTTAGTAATAAAAATTGTAAACAGTTTAATAACAATAAACACTTTGGTAACAGTAAAAGTTCAACCACAGTAAGTAGTTTCTTTCAATAGCAGTAGGCATTCCTAAATAAATGGTTAATAAACCATTAAAATAAAGCAATTTAGCAAATACTAAATTTTAAAATCACTTTTAAACACACATCATACATTTCGATAAATTTTTAGTAAACAGTATCATAGGTAAGTTGGTAAAGTAAACAGTTCAAAACAGTGATAGTACGATAAACAGTGCGATAAAAAATTCGTTAACAGTAAATCATATCGAATCAATAATGATTCAGTATCACAATTCTGTAAAATAGTTCAATAACACAGTGACAGTGGTGGAGACCAGGCAACACCCAAGATTTATCATGCTATAAATCCTCGTAGAGAACAATAATAATAACACATGAGACATATAGCCATAGTCTATAGATGTCCTCAGAGTACACTTGCCAGGTGACCTTATGATTACTTATGACTTGGCATGTCTATCAGCCACATTTACACACAGTACAGTCACACATGAGCATGATATGGGGCTTGACAGTCTCAGAACATTTTATAAATATTCACATTACCTTTATGGAATTTAACAAAATAGTTAAAATACATAAATCAATCCATACAGGTATAATTTCACACAATAAACAGTATAGTGAAAAACAACTGTTAAAATATTCACATTGTAATGATAATTTTTATAAATATGTTGTTTCACTGTAAAATACATTTAGTCACATCCCGAAACTTTCACTTCAATAAAAATCACTTATAAAAATATTTAAACATTATTTTTCGATAATTTCAGATAACACACAATTTCATAGAACAGTTTGTAAAATATTCACATTTCAACAATAATTTTCATAAATACTCTATTTCACTGTGAAACACGTTTATGAACACATTGTTAATTTTATTTCGATAAAATTCTTGTCATAAATATTTAAATATTAATTTTCGATAGGTTGACATTTTATGAAAAATATTAATTAAAATTTCCAAGGCTAGGATTCACACCATTATGCATTTAAAATATTTCATGATATTTTTAGATTATTTTATAAGAAAATTCAGCGGTATAACGGCTGCTATTTGCCTAGCCTTCCTGCATGTAAACACAGTTCACAATCCAGCCAAAAACCACAATTCGCACAGTTTCTAAGGCAATTGAGTACCAAAATATTCTCATAAAAAATATTCTCATTGAAACCATGCATTCATAATATCCTTATGGCCTACACACTCATCCCTTACCTATTTGCCATTGTCAATCTCTTCGATAACACCACTTGCGATTTACTTCTCCCAGCTGTAAATAATTTTAATACATTTTACTTAAATTTTTGAACCATTTTCCATTACTAAATGCAGCCACATGGTACACTAATAATATTAAACAAGTAGAATTTCCACCGATAGTAAAACCTAACTTCTCCATTTTAAGTCAGAATTTAAATCCAATTGCACCAGTGGACTCCACATAATTTCTACAATCTAATGGCACTCTAAACTCATCAAATGCAACCATGAAAACACCTTCGCTTAGGCTGACCAAAAATGCATGGTGGCATATCTCATGGAATTTCAAAAATCTAGCTTAAGTTTCATGCCTAACCATGCTCATTACATCATTTGGCACCATTTTCATGCAATGAACACCATGAATTCATGAAGTTCCTAGTTTGGTAAAAACCCCCATTAATGGTGAAATTTGATTTAATGAAAACAATGTCACCAACATGCTTAACACACTTAGAAATGCTAAAATCTACCATTGAAATTAAAGGAAGCATAATGTATCGTGAGAAACTCACCTTGGCCGAAACTTCCCTTCCTCTTTTCTTCTTATTTTGTCCCTTATTCAATGTAATTTTGGTATGGATAGATAGAGCTTAATGAGTAGAGTAACTTTGATGAAGAGAGTGAAGTGAAATGAGGTAAGTTTGGTTAGGTTTGGAAGCTTTTTATTTTTCTTTCTTTCTTTATATGAAGGAGGTGTGAGCTAGGAGGAAGATGGAGGAATAGTGGCCGGCCAGCACATGGGAGAAATATTTAGAGCCTTTTAGAAAGGGGCAAAATTACCAAAATGTCATTGGTTATGAATTTTTCGAACAAATTTGCTCTTAAGCTTTCGTAATTTTTATAGTTATGTAATTGCACCCCAAAAATTTAGATTTCATCACCAAAAATTCTTATTTGATGTATTTTGATGAATTACGGTGGTTTCATTGATGCGCGGTTCACTAAATCATGAAATTACGAAAATACCCCTATTGGGCCAATCACGTAAATTTTTTATTTTTCCACTGATTCGATCTATCTATTGACATAGCCTAGGACTTATTTTCATGTAGAATATCATGGTATTTTTACTTAGTCCAAATTCATTTTAGTTTGGCTGCAATTCACGAAAATGCCACCGAGCTATGTCCTCAATCGTCATTTTCTAATTTGTTGACACACTTTCCAAAAATATTGTAAATAAGGGATTTCAATCTCAAAATTTTCACCTTAGGCTTATTAAATCCTCCAGACAGTATTTCATCAGTCTTATATCCATTTGAGCACTTTAAAGCAATTAGGGCCCACATCACTATTTTACTTATAGTTTACTAAACACATGGAATTTAATTAAAAATTTTGCCTTCAACACATGTAACATGTACAGTAATAGTATAAACAATTCTCACATTTCCTCCCCACCTTTAGGAAATTTGGTCTTCCAAATTTCTTCCGGACCAGCCACTAAAATAGCTTATGTTCTCTAGAAGTTCTAATTCTCATATAATTTTCTCCTTTAAGTGCTACCACCAACGCACTCTCTAGGGTATAAATTCTCCAATTGAGAAATTTGAGGGTCATCATTTGATATCTGCATATCATTCTGTCGACTTTATGCAGTTCCTAATCTTTTATAAAAATCTATATGTTATAGGAAGTTTGCTTTACCAAATCGAGAGTTAATAATTTTCAGATTTCTCATTTTCTTCAATATCATTAGAAGTCTACACTGTATGCCATTCAACGCCTTATATAGTGCCATACTGATATTAGTTTGATAGTTGTAAGTAGTTGTCCCAGGAGCTTGATTAAAATCTAGAGCTCCCGCTCCCGACACATTCTTGAGTGTTTGAGTAATACGCGCAGTCTACCCATCAATTTACAAATGAGAAGCGGTGCTTGAACTAAATCGGGATTCCTATAGCCACCTGAATTCTCTCCTAGAAATAGGATGTGAAATGGAAACCCCTATCATCAGTGATGCTCCTTGGAACAACTAACAGTCACATTATCCCACTATCACAGCCCGTGACCTTATTTTTCACCTTTTTCTATACATCTTATTTGGTTGGGCTATCTACGATACTTTACCTTTCTTTTACATATAAACAATTTCATATAAAATTTCAATATGAATTACATCCCTTATCTTAATTCATAAGGAAGTAGAACTGTAGATAAGTCTAAATACAAAAAATAAATGATCGTACCTTATATAATAAATCAAGCTGTCGCATCATCCCCAAATGCGCAGCCGAAGTCCTTTAGATGTCAGACTTTTAGTCCTCGAAAACCTAAAATGTTAAAATTAAGGGGTGAGCAAACCACGGCTCAGTAAAGGAATTATATGCCTCACTTGATACTCAGCTATCTATATGCTGAAAAACTTTTTCATTTTTCTTATGGGGCTCTAGGCACACATGTAGGAAGGATACTACAGTCGGCTAGGGATCCGGATGGAGTAAGGTAGGTATTTTGAAATACCTGTCTTGTCTCGGAACCTAGAAGCAATTGTAAAGAGTAATAAATTTCATTTTGTTTGAAATTTAATCCTTTTACCTTTTTATTCCATATCATTTTCATATTCTTTTCAAAATAATGCTTTTATGAAATAAAGCATTTAAATAGAGTAACTAATATTCATATATTCTTTGAAAAGAATATTAGTTAAATCATCATCATTCTCATTTAAACTCTTTTCATATTTTACTGTACAATCATAATTAGTATAGTACTTTAAATAGAAAAATAAGCTGTTAAATAATTTATATATAAAATATACGTCATTTAAATCTAATATTCAATTTAAAATTAAAATAAGAATATTAGATTTATTTTCCTCCTCTTTTCTTTTTTTTGGAAAACATATCACATATTCATGTCACATATAGTCTAATATTCAATTTAAAATCATAGTAAGAAAACTAGACTTATAAACTCCTTTTCCTTTTGAAAACATATTACATATTCATATCACATGTCATATGAAAATCATCTCGTAGTACTAAAATCAGTACTAAAATAAGCATTTTGTAAAATGCTGTAAATCACTTTCATTTGATTTATCACATATCATGTAAAACATTTTCATTTCACGTATCACATATCATATAAAACATTTTCATATATGGAGACTAAGGCACGCCCAACCCGTCCACTGGGTCGTTACTCATATCATGCTATACACCCCGAAGGGTATAAAATCATCATGTCAGATCTATGGCCATAGTCTATAATTGTCCTCGGCGGATCACTAATCAGGTGTCGGCCGGGACTACATATCACATATCACATATTACATGTCACATATCACATATCACATATCACATATCACATATCAGCATGATAAGGTTGCCAACCAGTCTCAAAACAGTGTTTTTCTCCATCAATAAACCTTTATGGAATTTATAAAAATATATAATTTTATAATTTAAAACCATAAAGGTTATAAAATCATTTAGTGAATATTTAAGAAATATATATAAAAATATTCACTTTATTTCTTTTCATTTTTCATCTTGTATTACGTGTAATTTATATATAAAGAGAATTTTTGGTAATTTCATTATCACCATTCTCGAAAACATGAATATTTTAAAATCACTTTCATTTTATTCATGTTTTTTTTATTAAAATATTCATTTTCTCGATTTTCATAGTTGAAAATCATTTCTTGTGACATAAAATCATTTATTATGATTTTTGATAATTTTCGAAAATTTTTCAATAATTTTCGGTAGTATAACGGTTGCCAATTGGCTAGCCTCCTGCACGAAAAATACAGTTTAGAATTCCAGCCAGTACATCATTACACTTTTCCAACCATCATTCATCGCAATATTTTCATAAAATATTTTCATAAAATATTTCATAATTAAAATCATGCAGACTGAATATCCTTACAGTGTTGTACATGCATCCCTTACCAGACTGTCGGTAACAGGTTCCTTGACTGCACCACACGAACACCGAATTTCCTAGACTGCAAATAATTTCACCAAAATTACTTCAATGATCTTATTATTTTCCTTTCACTTTTAGATCATAAAAGCGTGTATTAGAATCTCATGCAAGTACTTTGGCCCAATTTCCCTAAGAGATTCTTATGATTCTCATTAATTTATTTTATATCTCGATTATCATCACTGCATTACATATGATCATTTATATCATGTGATTATAAAAATCAGCATTCATCACCTTATAATTCTTCATGGCCGAATGGCCTTATCCAATTCTTAACTATTAATTCACTTGCCTATAATTTCTATTATTATTTTTCACATTACTATAAATTGATTTACACTTTTCTGCTACTAAAGTCAGATCCCTTTGTCTTCAATTTCCTCCACAATCGGCTATCCATGTTGACTAAATTAGTATTTTGATCACTTACATTTTATGTCATCCACCCTTCTTGACCTTTAAGCCACCCTTCAACAAGTTAGTCAACAATTATTAATCCTTGGCCGACTGTACAATTCTACTTCAAACCCATGTTTTTGCTATTTAATGTTATGGTTACATTTATTTCATGACAGCCCTTATTTTCTCAACCATACACACCATATTCGTTATTTCCTAACATGGTCGGTTGCCCCCTCTTGCACTATTTGTTATTTTAGGTTGACGACTATATTTAACTCATGCATAGCCCTTATTTCCCCCTTCCTATTGTTGGATTATGCCTATAGAACCATCATTAGATGATTGACTTTGGCATTTTTTATGTATCATGACATTTTATTTATAGTTCATTATTATATTTGTCTTATAACTGCGTAATGTAATCTTATATGATAATGTCCTTAGAATAGTAATAACACACTATTCTTAAAATATCCCTAGTCAAGTATTATTGTGAACAAGGATAACAATGATACGATAAGACTAGTATGTGGTTGACTGATGACCATTGTCATGGATATAGGATATCAAGTCATCACATAGGTACATGTTAGAGAACTATGTACTGGATCCACCCTCCATGAGAACGCTACATGGATTGTTATATGAGTGTCATAAGCGATTCTCATAGTGATGATGGTGTATGTGATCCTTTGACTTGAGATCATCAGAGATCCCAACATAGAGAATTGCATGCTTTAATGTTGCTAGATGTCATTCGTAACAGGATGGACTATAAAGGTAGTAATTAGGTATGCCTTGATCTATGTAGAGGGATGTTGAGTGATCAAGATAGGATTTGTCCCTCTTATATAACAAGAGTGATGTCTTGGGCCCTTTGATAGAGTGAGACTAAGAAATGAATGGCCATGCTCGAATAAGTCAATATGAGATATTGATTTTATTTGTTTAATTAGTCTACTCAGGAATCAAGAAACGCTGATTAGACTATACAAGTGTGACACATTCCATGACTTGTGTCTAATCAAGACATCAAAGGATAAAGGGATTAGACTACACGGTAACATCTATCACGAGTAAGGTTATGTCGAGTCATTGACATTCTCGTTACATGGGTAGCAATGATGTGTTGCTAGATACCGCTCATTGCCTATGACAATTTTGTCATTGCCATTGTTTTGAGAACCTATTGGGTCGCACACTTAGAACGGATCAATGAGGAGCTTAATTAATCCTATTCTGAATTGGATTAAGGATATATCTAATCCTATTCTGAATTGGATTAAGGATATAGTTAATCCTATTCTAAGTAGGATTAGAGTTCTGTTTGGTAGTAAAATTTTAGGGTAAAATTTACTGCCTATAAAAGGATGTTTTCTAAAACAAAGCCGCAACAACAAAAAAAACAGAACAAAAAAATTATTCTTATAATCGAAGCTAGCAAATCGATTATAAGAATCAAAAACGCTCTTTAAGGCTTCTGATCGTAAGACATTCAAGAGTCGTGAGATCCGTTCGTGTGGATACCATAGAGGCAGGAACGAAAAGTTGTTGCTTGTGACTCGACCAACGACAGAAATCTGAGAAAACGTTAGGTAAAATCTCGAAACCCTAATCAGGCAACCCTCCGAATCGATCCTGGTGTAGGCCGAATGATTTAAATTCCGCTACATGTTTGTTTTCGGTTTCCTTCACCTATAATGTCAACGTCAACAGCAACAGATAGCCTCCATTTTTCATTTTTCACGTTACTTACAACCTATATCAACCCCTCAAAATTTCCATAATTGAAACCCCAACATGTTATCTATAAAATTTCAGTTAAATCAACAATTATAATTATCATTTACTCATTCAAACCAAGCGTAAATAAAGAATATCAAAGCAAGAAACCATGGCTGTGAACTACATGTTCAGTTTGGTTCTGTCCAGCTCCCAAAACAGCCCACTTTGGTGGTTTTTGGCTGAGCTTTTTGGACGATTGAAGAGCTCTTAAGGTGTAGATTATTTCTTGTAAAAGGACCTAGATAAATTAATGAAGGAAGGAGGGTTTTACAAGGCCAACGTAAGGAAGGCTTGAAGGAAAATGAGAGAACCAGCAGCAAAACGTGAAACAGGGGAGAGCATTAGTAAGTCGGTGATGCATATGAACTAGCCGACTGAAAGAAGAATGAAAAAGTCCCCATTTGTCTTAATTATCATCCAATAAAATTTAGCCATATGGTCCACTTATCATTATATATATATATTTTCAATTCTGAAAAATTGCTGGCAGCAAGCTTCCCTTATTTATTTTTTATATATAAATTTATTGTAAATATATTTTCCATTAACATATATATTTATAAATATATATTTACAATTTTATATATATAAACATCTTTAGCATAGATAACATTAATCTCATTTTTTATTGCTTTACTTCATTTATCACCAACTTTAAAAATTCACCGAGATTAATCCAGAATGCATAAAAATATGATCCATATATCGCCGGAAAGGTTTTCGAGTTAACTTTCCAATGGATTTTGAATCACCTCAATTGGAGTTCCCTATCAAAATTTATGTCCGACTCTTTATTGATTACTCAATGCTGAATTCCATACATGTGAAGTGAATGTAGGAATTTCTTGTGGTTAATCTATAATGAATTAAAATACAAGCCTTACATGGATAAAAAGTATTTAAGTTAGCTTTCAAACGGATTTTTATTCACCTAAATCGGAGTTTCCTACCAACTGCTATGGGTGAATCTTTACAGATAGGTCAGTTGAGTCGGTTGGTAGAATCTACTACTCATGGAGTAAATTTACAAAATTTTTGGTATTTATCTATGAGGAACTAGAACATGAGGCCTATATGTTTGGAAAGGTACTTAAGTTAACTTTCCAAAGAATTTTACGGTTTAACATTTGGATACTCCGATCAAAAATTATTTATATTTTATATGTACAGTAAGTAGAATCGGGTCTTACACCCATTGATATATACATCGGCCAGGGCACTAAGGGAATCAGTAGACCTGTTAGAAAAAAAGTGGCGGACTTCATCAATCTTTTCACAATGACATTTATGGTATCATCATTCTCTTAGATCCCTAAGCAATCCCATTATAAATCTCATTTTCCACGTCAAAATTGGTGGGGCTATTATAACCTTGCAAGTTTTTCGATATTCAGCCTTCACTTGTTAATATATAAGACATCTAGCGGTAACTTTGTGATGTTTCTTTGCATTTCAAGTCACCATACACTCTTGAAAATTTTTGGTACGTTTAGTACTGCCTGGATGTAGAGTGTACTTAGAGTTATAGCCTCTATCAAAATTAGATTCCTGTAATTACTTGTTATCAAAAACACAATTTTTGCCTCTAAACCTAAGGATACTATGAGTGTCAGTTTCAAACACTAATTATATATAGTTACCATTTTGATACTCTTTCTGCTCAGAATTTACCACCACATTTGTTTTCCCACTTTAACTTTGGAGATTGTGTTCTCACACCACTATCTACTCGACTTAACATTTGATATAAGAGTTTTAGAATTGGGTTCCATACCGGATACCAAGTCGAGGATAAACTTGATCTCTTGATCTGGTGATAATCCTGATAACTCATATGAAATGCCCTCGAGAAAATCCTTAATCACAAAATTACATGTAATTCGATACATTTCTTCCTACATTCTCCACATAATCAATATACTCCTCCAAACACATCCACATAACATTCCACAGTTCTGTAATGATTTCACTTTCATTAATTCACTTATCTCACAGTTTTATAACATATCATTTATGGTGAAAGAAGGTGATGAACTTAGTATTCATCTAAGCTGAATAGGATTCGCAGCTAACCAATTCATTACTAGGGTTACATTAGGATCATATTTATTCAACCAATTCAGGTTAGCTGTTGTTTTCTTCTCTCTTATAGTCACTTTACAATTCTTATACACATATCAATAATCTATACTTCTTTAAATAGTGTATTTATCTACAAGGTGAATGCTAAAGATTTCGATTCTACAAATACCCTTTTTGCACACCCTAGAGATATAAAAATGTATAGCATCAATATTATACCGTATAAACACTGTAATATCACAATTATAATTGTTACTCTTAATCACATTAGTAAATGTAACCACTTTTTAATATCAGGCAATTTTCACCCAATGCCTCATCTGTCCATATTTGAAACAAGCGCTAGAGAACTTGTAGCAGGGTCAAAAAACTATGGGACCTCTCACAACGAACACAACATATCAATGTCCTCCACTATGTAGAGGTGCGGCTAGTAGTAAGGGTCGTATTCATAGGTTTAACTGATCTACCCTTTATAACTTGAATGCTCGATGACTTAGCCTTTCTAGGTTGTCATCAACCTATTCTATCCTCGAAACCCTTTTTTCCTTCTCTTAACTTTACCTTAGATCCCTTATTAGTAGGAAATTGTTCGTAGTTTGTAGTTCCACTCACACTGTAAAACCTGATTCTACTACACTACACAAGATATTTGTAATTATTTAATTAGTAAAATAAAGTTTATTTGGTGAAATTAAGTGAATTGGGTATGTGGGCTCTACCTTGAATTATACTATTTTATTGAGGATATAAATGAAATATGGTGTTCAGAGGTGAAATAAATATTAAATAAAAATTTGGAGGCATAAAAATAATTTTTGGATTATTTGGGATTATTTTAAGAATTTTGGGAAACAAATTTGAAAATGACGGATTATGTCCCAATGTCATTTTCGTAAATTTTGCCCATAATAAAATGAGTTGGGACAAAGTAAAAATATCATGATAAACTACATAAAAAGGGGAATGTCATGGTGTCAAAAGATTTGATGAAAAAGTTGGTTTGATCGAAAAATTTCGATAGCGGTTCATAAAGGGTAAAACCGTAATATCTCATTATCGATGCACCGCGCGGCAAAGAAATCACTTCCATTCATCAAGTTACATTAAATGTGATTTATTGGTGCTGGAATTATAATTTTTGGAGGTCATTTACATGGTTTTTACGAAAAAGAGGCAAAATGGCACAAACTGTAAATATGTTGACTCATTAATGGAAAAATGGTAAATTGGTGAATGTCCAGAAAATTCCAGCAATAAAAACAAAACTGCAGCCGACCTTCTTCAGTTCATCCCCAGGCTCTCCCACGACAACCTCCATAGCTAAGAAACAAAAGAAACTTTCAAGCTCTCTTAACACCTAAAATACTTAGAAATTTAACTTAGCTATTTCTACCAAAATTAATCCCCATCATCTCTTCTATCCATTGCTACCATTAGATCATCAAAAGAGGAAGAAAATAAGGAGATAGCAGCCCAAGGAAGATTCGGTCAAGGTAAGATTTGTCCAAAATTTATGGCTTTGATTTGTTTTAAGGTTGTATTCCTAGTGTAATCAAGGTGTAGAAAAAGATTATGGCATTGGATTTACCTAAAAATGGCTGAACAAAAATGTGCCATATTTATGGGTTTCAACCAGCCATGGTTCATGATGAATGCATGCATTTTGTTGCATGAAATTGGTAGGAAATGAAAGCTAGAAAAGGTTTAAGTAACATTGAAACAATAGCTTGAAGAAAGGATTGAAAAATCAAGAAAAATGGAAAATGGGGGTTTCGGCCAAGGTTGGTTTGGGCATGATTTAATGCTGCATTTTAGTATTTGATGAATATACTAAACGAATAGAAAATGTTTATAAGGTTAGAGTTGAGAAAAGAAGAGAAATAAAGTGCCAAATGTAGATTTCAATTTTTGCTGGAAAACTGTCTGTCCAAGCCATATATTTAAAAAATTCAGTTTGGGCGTTTAGAATGAAATAAATTCTGGAAAAAATTATTATAGGTATCTTTATGAGTTAGGCAAAATTCAATTTTGGAATTACCTAATTTGGAGTTGTGTAGCCTGAGATATAGGCAGTTGAACACAGGGCACTCAGTGCAGTAGGCGAGATGCTCTGTGTCAACTTTGAAAATTTGTAGAAATTAACACAGATTGAATTTGGCTGCAAAATTTATGTTTCTAGAAAGGTATATGAGTTGATAATAATATGGTTTTGAGTTTGCACAATTTGGACGAACCTATCTTGAGATATGGCTCAATTTGTACATAGAGGTCAGTAGACAATCTGCCAGAATGCATCTGGAAATAGGGCAAATTTGAGGAATTATTAAAAATAATTTCGAAATGATAAAATTGTGAAACTTGCTATCCTGAATAGGGAATTGGATTAAGATTCATATGGTTTTGGGATTCATAATTTTGGATATCCCTATAATTAGTAATATAAAATTTAATGCACAAAGGTCAGAAAAAACCATCCTGTCACATGGGTCAGAATTGGGCTGAACTTTGGAAAATTGTGAGGAACAATATGGAATGAACTAGAAAATGGGCTTTATACTTCTGGATAGGGAATTAAATCAGATTACATATAAAATTGACAGTGCATTAATCAGAATTCAATATTTTCCATTATGAATAGAAAGGCATTGATAGGTTGGAAATTCTTATAAAGAATAATTCTACCTTAATGAGTAGGATTTCTAAGAATGCTTAGTGTATATGTATGTTTCAGAATTGAACTTGTTTGACTCATCTTCTGCAGCTCTGAAGCTAAATAAACGAAATGGGAAAGGAGACAAATAAAGACATAATTATTGGTTCAAGGCCACAAAGTATACGGTTTGAATGAAATAACACCGTATAGGTAAGTGGGTTAAATAAACCATACTAATATCATCTCATAAGAGATGAAAGAATCTTTATTCGATAATTATCTAATTTTACATCAAGTTTGGTGAAATATGATTGAAAAGACTACAAGGGTAAGTCTTGGTAAGATAGAAGTTGACTTGATGTGTTCGTTAATAGTTTTCGAATCAATTGTAATTTATGCGTGGTGTGTTATAACTTGTTATGCTCAATGAGAATGCAAACTGGTATAAAATGTAGGTGCCTGTATCATGAGAAATGTATGTGATTTAATTAAGTTGCACCTGGTGAGCATGCCAACACAATTGTTATACTTTGAAATGTATATACGAACTAGTGTACAAATGTATACAGCCTATGATGTTTAACTCATGGACCGCGAATAGCACCTAGTTATATTTATCGAAATCTAGGATAATGGAATCGTATGATAACTGAAGTGCTTATGTGACTCGGGAAATTGAATGATTTTAGAGCTTTATCTCTAGAAAGCATGCGCCATAGAGGCCAATCCGAGTGAAACTCATTTACTTTGTATCGTGTGAGCCACCTCTAGAGAACTTAAAGGAATTACGTGCTACGTAGCTTTCTTAGTGAACTGTGAGAGCCACCTCTAAAGTCCTTTGAGAGCTAAGTGCTGCACGTGTATCGATGAACCATTTGGAAACGTATGCCATAAAGGCCAATCTGAGTAAAACTCACTCCTTTGTACTGTGTGAGCCACCTCTGGAGAACTCAAAGCAACTACGTGCTACGCATATTCTTCGTGAACTGTGGGAGCCACCTCTAGAGTCCTTTGAGAGCTAAGTGCTATACGTGTTTTGATGAATCATTAGAAAGCATGTGCCATAGAGGCCAATCCAAGTGAAACTCATTTCCTTTGTACCGTGTGAGCCACCTCTAGAGAACTCAAAGGAACTATGTGCTACACAGATTCTTCGTGAACTGTGGGAGTTACCTCTAGAGTCCTTTGAGAGCTAAGTGCTACACGTGTTCCAGTGAATCATTAGAAAGCATGCGCCATAGATGCCAATTCGAGTGAAACTCATTTCCTTTGTACCATGTGAGCCACCTCTATAGAACTTAAAGGAACTACGTGCTACACAGATTGTTCGAAATTGTGAGAGCCACCTCTAGAGTCCTTTGAGAGCTAAGTGCTACACGTGTTCCGATGAACCATTAGAAAGCATGCGCCATAAAGGCCAATCCGAGTAAAACTCATTCCTTTGTACGATGTGAGCCACCTTTAGAGAACTCAAAGGAACTACATGCTACACAGATTCTTCGGAACTGTGGGAGCCACCTCTAGAATCCTTTGAGAGCTAAGTGCTGCACGTGTAATGATGAATCATGGGAAATCATATGCCAATGAGACAATAGATAAACGATTGTGATCTATGAATGTGACAACTATCATTAGATAAGATGATATTATACATACGACAGTGAATTGGAATAGTTATCGAACTTTTCTTATATTATTCTATAGCATCATATGCTATTTAAAATGATTAGTTACATTATGCTTAACCATATCGATGAAAGTAATGAAAAAGATGAGTTTGTATGAGTTAAAGTTATGAAGAAAAGTTGAATGAGCCCATACAATTTGTTGTAAATTATATGTGAGTAACTAACCATGGTAGAGTGCATACATGATATTTTATGGTACATGCATTTATGATCATATTTTACGACATGAGCCTAGTCTGTATTTATTTAAGCCACTTATTGAGCCGTGGATTTGCTCACCCCCTTAAATTTAACATCTACAGATCATACGGGTTGATATCCAGCTCAGGCTTCATATAGGCTCTCTTGGGATCAGTACCTAGCTTCAGTACTCGTCTACGTTCACCGAGCATTGTTTTTGTGCTTTTGAGGTGTACAATGGTATACCATTTTGATAATTATGCAAACTTTATTTTCACAGTACTAGGAAGAAAATGGGATGTAACTTTGGATCGCACTAGATTATTATATAGGTTTATGTGGTTGTCGAGTACGATCCGGGATAAGATTATGTTTTGAAATACGTATAAACTGTAAACAAAAGAATGTGGAATTATTAGTGAGTTGAATCTTGAGAAACATGAGATGCATGTTTATATGAATTGTGGAAATTAAAGCTGGTTGTATTGTGAAAGTTAGAAATGTATTTTTAATGCAGGTGATTTTACTGGGAAAATTGATAAAATACAAGGGGGTGGTTTTCGACTCATTTCTTTTGGGATAAGTGACTATGAGGCTAAAATAGTTATATTCACCTTGAGGTTTATAATATAGACAGAGAAATAATATTATTAAGGCAAGATTTAGTTTTGTTACTACACTAACACTGAATACAAACCGTAAATAAAAAACGAAAAATTTAGTTCAAAATTTTTTAAAGGAAATAAGGTAAGTGTGAAGTGGACGTCATGACTTTCGGGTCATGACAGATTTAGTGGTATCAGAGCAGGATTTGTCTAGTACATGTTAGTGTAGTTAAGATCGTCTGTGGTGTTACATCCCATGTATTGTGAAAATTATGTTTGAAAAATTATCTATTAATTGACTTATACCGAAATTGGTCTGCACTTGGTGTAAGTCTCTATTTTGATTTAATTCGAAAATGAGGGGGAATTGGGCATGGAATTAGACCCAGAAGATTAGCTCAGAGATAGCTGATTTTATTTCCAACCCCATCACTATTATCACCCCCATTACTATCATATTCGACTCATCCCCACCCAGATAATAGGGTATTGAGGATGGCTAGAATGGAGCAGGATTATGAGATAACGATAACCCTACTATAGTAGTTAGTGGTTAATCGAGCTAGTGCAACAAGCTCAACTCCTTATTATCACATGTGCTCTTACAAGTAGTTTGCATATAGAGTCAAAACTTCTAATTTATTAGTTGTTACTAGCACGCCTTTCAAAGAATCTCAAGAGAATGAGTGTGTATCATAAGTATAAAGTGAAGGTGGGAGATAGAGACCTAATAGTAGGTTTGCTAATGTTGCACAATTACAACCTTGATGTCATCTTGGATATGAACGGGATGGCCACTGATCGTACTAATGTAAATTGCTATAGGAAAACCGTAATGTTCTCCTTACATAATCCACATATAATATGTTTTGACAAATAACAAAGCAATAAGTGCTCATTTGTCTTGTTCTAAATATATTAGAGTAATACCAGTAAAGGCATAAGGGCTTACGTGGTCAGAGATTGACGTGATACACCTGTCAAGACTCATGAATGAGAAATGAGCTATGTGAGGAGTTGGAATTTGAAGGATGTAAAATTTTGAATATCATACTATTAAAAGTTTTACGATTTAGAAACTATATGGATATTAAGATCACTGGTTTAAATTTATAATGAAGAGAAAGAAATAAATTTTTAAATGACAAATGTGTCCTTATATTGGACTAATTTCTGAATAGTGGACCAAATTGATCTTGAATTCCATGATAGTGACGAAGCTACTGATGGCATAAGAAATGTAAAATGTGTATAACGGTTTTGATTATTAATCCCATCTACAATTAGATTACGAATGCGATCCAAAATGTTTATAATGGGAAGTCGTAGGATGATAGGCCCTGCTATTGATTCTTAAGGGTCTGAATTAAAAGTGTATTGATGGGATGTTTATTAAGGGATCGTTTGATATTATGAAAGATGAGATGATTACTGAAGATGATTGAGAAAGTGATACGTATAGTTGATGAAATTCATATCAATACTATTAATTTTGGTTCTATACATTCAATTTGTTTCCTAAGTATCAAACAGATATTTATAGAACCGGAGCATTTTGAAATATGCTTTGCAGAATTGTATGCTTATTGGAGTATTATAAATTTGAAGAATATGTATAAGAACCGTAAAGTAACTATAAGAGTAGAAAAAGATAATAGCTAATCTGAATTGTTAAATGAAAATGATTTCAAAGTGAATTACAGTAATGAATCAGTTAGCTATGAAATGTTAGTTAAATGGTTAAATTTAATACAGCATACTAATTAAGATGATTGATACGCTGTGAAGTATAAGTAATTAGGTGAGTTAAGGCGGAATATGTGTTAAAATGAGTTAAATGTTAAATGTCTCTGCCTTGAGGATATACAGTGGAAATGATAAAACATAGAGACAAAATTTCCAAAATGGTATGAGATTTATAATTAAAAAGTATCAGATGTTATTCCTGATAAATTTTCAGAGTAATATAGATTTGAAAGATCGGGTTAACATTGACTAGACTGTTGATAACGAATCTATATCTAAGCTTGTATCGAAGAACATTGGAAGAGTCCGAAAAGCTTAAGAAACAACTCTGGAAAATGTGTGGATAATGAAATTCACTTGTGTAGGTGTAAATGATGGAAATACAGATGACTTGAATTGAGGATTTTTAATTGTGAATTAAATTCCTATTGTTTAAAAGAGTTCTTATTAAGAACAAATATTCATCTGTATGGAATTGATGCCTATTTGATCTAATTAGAGATGTATAAGGAATTCATAAGACCAGTCTCTATACAAGGCGCCATCAACTAATAGTTGGAGACTGATACCCATAAGATAATATTTAGAACTTGACAAATTCTTACGAGTTCCTATTGAGGTTTACAAGATTAATAAAATACTCTATCAGGTATGTGAGCCTAATGAATAAGTTATTTAAACCATACATGGATAAAGTGATGAGATATCGATATATTTTAAGACATTAATGGAACGTGAGCAGCATTGTTGTATGACCCTCCAGATTCTCAAAGACTGTGAACTATATGTTAAAGTTGGCAAACAGGAAATTTGGCTAGACAATATCTCTTTCTGAGATATACGATCTCGAATGACATAACGACAGTGAATCTGTCTATGATAGAAAGACAGTGATTGAGATACGAAATTAATGAGTCTAGCTAGATCACACTGCCAGTCTATAGAAGAGTTATGGGCTAGCTTCTCTATAGATGTGACTTATAATTAAAGAAATTAAGGTCGGTGGATGAATAAGTGTAAAGATGGTATTCAAAATGTTAAAAGAGTTGGATAGTGGAGTACTATACCACTTGGAAAAAAAAGGGATTAAAATGATGAAAGTGAAAAGATGAAAATGTAATAAGAAGATAAAATTTCATGAGGACTAGGGAACATGAGTATGAAGCAATTCCGAAATTAAGACTAAAAGTGATTTCTTTTAGTTATCACATGATTATGGCTAGATGTAAGATTGAGCCAAACTCGATAGAGGAAATTTAATGATACTCAAAGGAGTAAATAGATGAATTATATGATCTACTACCAGCCATGTAAATGGAAAAATGTTATATGTATATATATCCACACATTGGAATTGTATAGATAATGTGGTGAGTAAATAAATAAATTGAGGATTCAATTACGGAATCTAAAGTATGAGAAGAGTATATTCTCAGGTATATTCTAAAATTTAAGTGATATTGAATATACCATAAAAAAAAGAGATGTAATGACGATACAACATGAAAAGTGATATTGAGAGAAAATGATTGTCTCGAGATTTATTTATTAAAAGAGATGATTTACAGTAAAGTTTGCAATGAGGTGCAACCTTTATTAAATTAATTAATATGAAAATGAGTATTGTGGGATAATAAAGAATCCGAAAGAAAGATGATGATGTGGAAGTGATTAAAAGACTGCTTGTCTAAATGAAATCACTTTTCCATTATCAGACTTTTAGAATCTTTAGTGCCATAGTCGAAATATGTTTATGAAACGATGAGAAAGTATGTGAAGTTCTAGCAAGCATACATGTGATGGGAATCTCGGATTTGCTATATGTTTATGGGAAATAGCAGAAAGCCTTGAGATTCCAAATTTACTGACAGCATCGCTCAGTACTAATGTAAATATCTGAGCGTAGGATGGAAACGCTCGAAGATATGTTGAGAGAGCGGATGCACGAGATGTGAAAGCTACTGGGACAACTACATACTATTAATTTAAATCAAGTAACTGATAGTTACCAAACTATATCGACTTGGCACTAATTGAAAAAAAATAATAAACAGAGTGAATTATCTATTGTGCAAAAAGGACTGGAAATTGTTAACTTCCAAAGATGATAAATAATTTCAAGAAGTATAAAATTTATTTTGAAAGAGAAAATGTGTGATTTAAAGGAAATTCAAATTGTAAAAGTATACTAGCAGTCTCATCCTAAAGACGAGATTTACTGAAAGTTAGAAATTATATATATAAGGAAAAAAAGTGCGTATATTGGTTGTATTTCCGAAATTAAGTGAAATTTGGAGGACCAAATTTCTTAAGGTGGGGAGAAAATTTAAAACCTGATTCTACTACACTGCATAAGATATTTGTTATTATTTAATTAGTAAAATAAAGTTTATTTGGTGAAATTAAGTGAATTGGGTATGTGGGCCCCACCTTGAATTATACTGTTTTATTGAGGATATAAATGAAATATGGTGTTCAGAAGGTGAAATAAATATTGAATAAATATTTGGAGGCATAAAAATAATTTTTGGATTATTTGGGATTATTTTAAGAATTTTGGAAAACAAATTGGAAAATGACAAATTATGTCCCAAGGGCATTTTCATAAATTTTGCCCATAATAAAATGAGTTGGGACAAAGTAAAAATATCATGATAAACTACATAAAAAGGGGAATGTCATGGTGTCAAAAGATTTGATGAAAAAGTTGGTTTGATTGAAAAATTTCGCTAACGGTTCGTAAAGGGTAAAATCATAATATCTCATTATCAGTGCACCGCGCGGCAACAAAATCACTTCCATTCACCAAGTTACATTAAATGTGATTTATTAGTACTGGAATTATAATTTTTGGAGGTCATTTACATGGTTTTTATGAAAAAGAGGCAAAATGCACAAACCGTAAATATGTTGATCATTAATGGAAAAATGGTAAATTGGTGAATATCCAAAAAATTCCAGCAATAAAAACAGAACTGCAGCCGACCTTCTTCAGTTCATCCCCAAGCTCTCCCACGACAACCTCCATAGCAAAGAAACAAAAGAAACTTTCAAGCTCTCTTAACACCTAAAATACTTAGAAATTTAACTTAACTACTTCTACCAAAATTAATCCCCATCATCTCTTCTATCCATTGCTACCATTAGATCATCAAAAGAGGAAGAAAATAAGAAGATAGCATCCTAAGGAAGATTCGTTCAAGGTAAGATTTGTCCAAAATTTTATGGCTTTGATTTGTTTTAAGGTTGTATTCCTAGTGAATTCAAGTTGTAGAAAAAGATTATGGTATTGGATTTACCTAAAAATGGCCGAATAAAAATGTGCCATATTTATGGGTTTTGACCAGCCATGGTTCATGATGAATGCATGCATTTTGTTGCATGAAATTGGTAGGAAATGAAAGCTAGAAAAGGTTTAAGTAACATAGAAACAATAGATTGAAGAAAGGACTGAAAAATCAAGAAAAATGGTAAATGGGGGCTTCGGCCAAGGTTGGTTTGGGCATGATTTAATGCTGCATTTTAGTATTTGATGAATATACTAAGTGAATAGAAAATGTTTATAAGGTTAGAGTTGAGAAAAGAAGAGAAACAAAGTGCCAAATGTAAATTTCAATTTTTGCTGGAAAACTGTCTGTCCAAGCCACATATTTAAAAAATCCAGTTTGGCGGTTTTAGAATGAAATAAATTCTGGAAAAATTTTTACAGGTATCTTTATGAGTTAGGCAAAATTCAGTTTTAAAAAAAACCTAATTTGGAGTTGTGTAGCTTGAGATATAGGCAGTTGAACACAAGGCACTTAGTGTGTTAGGCGTGATGCTCTATGTCAACTTTGAAAATTTGTAGAAATTAGCACAGATTGAATTTGGCTGCAAAATGTATGTTTCTAGAAAGGTAAATGAGTTAAGAATAATATGGTTTTTAGTTTGCACAATTTGGACAACTCTATCTTGAGATATGGCTCAATTTGTACATAGAGGTCAGTAGACAATCTGCCAAAATGCATCTGGAAACAGGGCAAATTTGAGGAATTATTAAAAATAATTTCGAAATGATAAAATTGTGAAACTTGCTATTCTGAATAAGGTTTTGGGATTCATAATTTTGGATATCCCTATAATTAGTAATCTAAAATTTAATGCACAAAGGTCAGAAAAAACCATCCTATCACATAGGTCAGAATTGGGCTGAACTTTGGAAAATTGTAAGGAACAATATGGAATGAACTAGAAAATCGGCTTTATACTTCTGGATAGGGAATTAAGTTAGATTACATATAAAATTGATGGTGCATTAATCAGAATTCAATATTTTCCGTTATGAATAGAAAGACATTGATAGGTTGGAAATTCTTATAAAAAATAATTCTACCTTAATGAGTAGGATTTCTAAGAATGCTTAGTGTATATGTGTGTTTCGGAATTGAACTTGTATGACTCATCTTCTGCAGCTTCGAAGCTAAATAAACGAAATGGGAAAGGAGACGAATAAAGACATAATCATTGGTTCAAGGCCACAAAGTGTACTGTTTGAATGAAATAACACCGTACAAGTAAGTGGGTTAAATAAACCATACTAGTATCATCTCGTAAGAGATGACAGAAATCTTTATTCGATAATTATCTAATTTTATATCAAGTTTGGTGAAATACGATGGAAAAGACTACGAGGGTAAGTCTTGGTAAGATAGAAGTTGACTTGATGTGTTCGTTAATAGTTTTCGAATCAATTGTAATTTATGCGTGGTGTATTATAACTTGTGATGCTCAATGAGAATGCAAACTGGTATAAAATGTAGGTGCCTATATCATGAGAAATGTATGTGATTTAATTAAGTTGTACATAGTGAGCATGCCAACACAATTGTTATACTTTGAAATGTATATACGAACTAGTGTACAAATGTATACAGCCTATGATGTTTAACTCATGGACCACGAATAGCACCTAGTTATATTTATCGAACACTAGGATAATGGAATCGTATGATAAGTGAAGTGCTTATGTGACTCGTGGAATTGAATGATTTTAGAGCTTTATCTCCAGAAAGCATGCGCCGTAGAGGCCAATTCGAGTGAAACTCATTTCCTTTGTACCGTGTGAGCCACCTCTAGACAACTCAAAGGAACTATGTGCTACGGAGCTTTCTTTGTGAACTGTGGGAGCCACCTCTAGAGTCTTTTGAGAGCTAAGTGCTGCACGTGTATTGATGAACCATTTGGAAACGTACGCCATAAAGGCTAATCCGAGTAAAACTCGCTCCTTTGTACCGTGTGAGCCACCTCTAAGGAACTCAAAGGAACACGTGCTACACAGATTCTTCATGAACTGTGGGAGGCACCTTTAGAGTCCTTTGAGAGTTAAGTGCTACACGTGTTCCGATGAATCATTAGAAAGCATGTGCCATAGAGGCCAATCCGAGTGAAACTCATTTCCTTTGTACCGTGTGAGCCACCTCTGGAGAACTGAAAGGAACTACGTGTTACACAGATTCTTCGTGAACTGTGGGAGCCACCTCTAGAGTCCTTTGAGATCTAAGTGCTACACGTGTTCCGATGAATCATTAGAAAGCATGCACCATAGAGGCCAATCTGAGTGAAACTCATTTCCTTTGTACATGTGAGCCATCTCTAGAGAACTCAAAGGAACTACGTGCTACACAGATTCTTCGAAACTGTGGGAGCCACCTCTAGAGTCCTTTGAGAGTTAAGTGCTACACGTGTTCCGATGAACCATTAGAAAGCATGCGCCATAGAGGCCAATCCAAGTAAAACTCATTCCTTTGTACCGTGTGAGCCACCTCTAGAGAACTCAAAGGAACTACGTGCTATACAGATTCTTCGAAACTGTGGGAGCCACCTCTAGAATCCTTTGAGAGTTAAGTATTGCACGTGTAATGATGAATCATGGGAAATCATATGCCAATGAGACAATGGATAAACGATTGTGATCTGTGAATGTGACAACTATCATTAGATAAGATGACATTATACATACAACAGTGAATTGGAATAGTTATCGAACTTTACTTATATTATGCTATAGCATCATGTGCTATTTAAAATGATTAATTGCATTATGCTTAACCATATCAATGAAAGTAATGAAAAAGATGAGTTTGTATGAGTTAAAGGTATGAAGAAAAGTTGAATGAGCCCATACAATTTGTTGTAAATTATATGTGAGTAACTAATCATGGCAGAGTGCATACATGATATTTTATGGTACATGCATGTATGATCATATTTTATGACATGAGCCTAGTCTGTATTTATTTAAGCTACTTACTGAGCCGTGGATTTGCTCACCCCCTTAAATTTAACATCTACATATCATACAGGTTGATATCCAGCTCAGGCTTCATATAGGCTCTCTTGGGAATTGTACCTAGCTGTGGTACTCGTCTACGTTCACCAAGCCTTGCTTTTGTGCTTTTGAGGTGTACAATGGTATATCATTTTGATAATTATGCAAACTTTATTTTCACAGTACTAGGAAGTAAATGGGATGTAACTTTAGATCGCACTAGATTATTATATAGGTTTATATGGTTGTCGAGTACGATCCGGGATAAGATTATGTTTTGAAATACGTATAAACTGTAAACAAAAGAATATGGAATTATTAGTGAGTTAAATCTTGAGAAACATGAGATGCATGTCTATATGAATTGTGGAAATTAAAGCTGGTTGTATTATGAAAGTTAGAAATGTATTTTTAATGCAGGTGATTTTACTGGGTAAATTGATAAAATACAAAGGGGAGGTTTTCGACCCATTTCTTTTGGGATAAGTGAATATGAGGCTAAAATAGTTATATTCACCTTGAGGTTTATAATATAAATAGAGAAATAATATTATTAAGGCAAGATTTAGTTTTGTTACTACACTAACACTGAATACAAACCGTAAATAGAAAAGGAAAAATTTAGTTCGAAATTTTCTAAAGGAAATAAGGTAAGTGTGAAGTGGATGTCATGGCTTTCGGGTCGTGACACACACAACTACACCTGTCAATCAATCTCATTATAATTCAGATGTTAAACGGGACTTCTTTACATAAGGATTATTCTATCACAATTTACAAATTCAAAATCAATTTAGTTTGATCATTTCCAAAGAAAATGATTTCAAGGTAGGGACACGATTGTCATTTTTCAAACTTACTTCTCGCTGTTCAAAATGACACCCACAAATGAATGACCTTTAGAATATAGATACTTGTTGTATTCATATTTCGGGTCTTGCTCTGATCTGGACAGAGAAAATCCTGGTGGGGCCTTCACTAAATACCATCCCTGAACCTTATCGAACAGACCCTCATTTGAATAATTTCAATATTTTAGCAGTATTAATTTCGCTCTAATTATTTTGGTAATTAACTTTTCAAGATGCAAAAGAAGTGTAAGTTCTGGTGCGATTCCCTATACTAGCTCTAATATAGGAGAATTCAGAGTACAGTCCACCCTGCCACTATCTCATCCTGTTACCCTTCACCTACTCATTTCTACACAGTATAACCACTTAACCCAATTCACAGTCATTTGATTCATTTATACATTCAGACAATACAGTACTACAAGTGATGTTAACCTGTGATAACCGTAAATTTTCCATTTATTGGAAATAAGGAATATTGGAAATTGGTGAAATAAATAAATAGAATTGAGAAAGGAACGGATGTTGGAAATAAAATAAGGAATAGAGGAAATTTAATTTGGATAAATGGAAATCCAAATTAAATAAGAAAATGAGAAATGAAAGAGAAATATATTTATATAATTATAAATTATATAAATGTAATTTTAAATGAATACATATGTATTGAAATTATTATATAGTATACATATATATACTGAGGTATATATAGATATATATACTATTGTACAAAATAAAATAATACATATGTATCTAAGTAAAGTATTTTATGTATATATATAGATATATACATAAATGAGAAATGTAAATACTAATTTACATTAAAGTTTAAATGTATATATATTGTAAATACAATATATATGGAATTATGACATTTATATAAATATTTATATAAATGTTATTTAATTTTAAGTATATAAATATACATATATATACTAGATATATATTTTTGTAATGTACAATATATATAATTTATATAATATATATATTGTATTACATTATACATGAAATAATATTATATGTATAATATATGATATATAGTATATAATGTAGTATATACTAAAAATAGAAAGAAAGGTAAAACAAAAAAAAAGGAAACTAAACAGAAAAGAGAAACAGAATCGGGAAGACCCCGATTCTGCCTTCCCCAGGCGAGATCGCCCCCGTCAGCGGCCGCCGGAGAAGGAAAGGGAGAGAGGAGAAGAGAAAGTCGTCGTCGGCAAAGGAAGAGGAAGCTGATGGCAACGCCGGCGAAGCGAAACGGAGAAGGAATCGACGCAAAACGGCGGAAAACCGAAGAAGAAAACGAAACTAGATCTGGCGGTTGCCGGCGGAATTGGCCGCCGCCACCACAGTCGAAGCATCGGCGGAAGGAGAGGAATGGGATGGAGGCCACCGGTGAGGCCAACGACGGCGGAGGAAGGCCGACGGAGGAGGGGAAGAAACCGAACCAAAATCGAGTAGATCCGCCGCCGTGCCGTCGATTCGTGACGAACGGAGGCCAGATCCGGCTTCGCCGTGTTGCCGGCCAGCTGCTGAGCCACATAACCGCCGGAGAACCGGCCGTCGGAGGAGAACCGGCGGTGAGGGGGTGACCGGTTCGGCTGGAAAAGAAAGAAAAAGAAAAAGAAAAGAAAAAAAAAGGAAAAAGAAAAAGAAAAAGAAAAGAAAAGAGAAAAAGAAAGAAGGAAGAAAAAGAAGAAAAGGAGAGAGAAAAAAAAGGAATTTCGGGAATTTGAAAAAATTCCCGAGAATTCGGAGAATTACGGGAATCGGTAAGAAATCCCGAAAAAGAGTAAATTATTTAAAAAAATTTTTATTATTTAAATAATTGTGGAAAAATTCTAAATTTTAGAATTTAAATTCCAGAAAATTCCCTCGATGACCGAGCCAATGGAATCGGGCGAGGTGAACACAGGCGCGACCTTCGAGAGGCAGTCGCCGACCCGAAACAGGTAAGGGAGACATGTGCCGCCTGTAAGGATATTCGGCCATGTTTTTAAATTGCATTTAATTTTATAAATGCTATTAATAATTATCGGTTTTATAGTGTGATTGTTTATCGGATGAAATTTTGATGAAACACCGGTTGAAAATATAAACTGTATTTTCGTGCAGGAGGCTAACCAAATCGGTAGCCGTTATAATGCCGAAAAATTATCGAAAAAAATTACTGAAATTTACCGAAAATCACCGAAAACCAAAATAAAAGATTTGATTTCACGTGAAACGATTTCTAACATGAAAATCGAGAAATCGATTAGTTTTCATAAAACATGAATATATTGATAATTAATTTTAAAATATTCATGTTTTGAAAATGGTGAAAAAGGAAATCACCTAAATTTATTCTGATAGGTGATATTTCACGTGAAACGAAATGAAAATGAAAAAGAGACTGAAGTGAATATTTTTACAAATATTCACTTGATTTTACAGAAAACCTTTGTGGTTTTAATTATGGAAATAATTAATTATGAATATTCCATAAAGGTTAAGAAATGATGAATAATTATGATTTCGAGACTAAAGGTCCCTACATTTGTTTTTAAAAGAAAACATGGTGATGAGAATTTAAATTTAGAAAATAAATATTTTATTTTCATAAAGTATAAAAATAATTTATTTGAATTCCGATAATTATAAAATTATGTTTTCAATTAAACGCACAGAAAAACATGCATATATGTTTTATGGTGGAAAAAGGACAGTTTTACCTTTTTATATGTTCAGTGATGATTTTTCAAACTGTCTTCATCGCAATTTATAAAGAAATGTTTAAAGCATGAATTTCGTTCTGAAATTAAATTCCATAGTCTTGTGATAATTAGCTAAACGAATTTATGATTTCTATGCATATTTTCCAATAATTCTATAAGTATATGTTTTCCGAAAAAGGTATCGGAGTGGCACACCCCAGGCTAACTCAGACCCTGGCACGCCCGGTCCTTACTATTTTATATCAGTTGTATGATTTAAGTATATGTTTTCCGAAAAAGGTATCGGAGTGGCAAACCCCAGGTTAACTTAGACCCTGGCACGTCCGGTCCTTACTATTTTATATCGATGGTATGTAAGTAAGTTTTGAGACTAAGGCTTTCCTATAGTTTATGTTATTGCCTGTCATGCTAGCCACATTGTGCATGTTTCCGTCCCTTGTGGCATATGTTTAGCCCACGTCGTGCATGTTCTCGCCCACATTGTGTATGTTTTCATCCTTTGTGGGTATGTTGGTCCTTCGTGGTGCATGTTCGCTGTACGACCCTGATCAGGTCTACAGCCTATACCATGGCCATAGGTATTATGTTCCCTCTTCGGAGGAAGAAGTAAGTGTCATGACCGCATACTTGCTATATGATTTTGCCTAGTCTCCATGAATTGTATGAAAAGTTTTATAAATTATGATGTTAAGTTTCTAAAGTATGATGCATGTTTGAAACAAGTATGAATTTTAGATACATGCATTAAATAATTCATACAATGATTTAAAGTATGAAATGCATTATTATGGCATTTGTTTTCTGCATATATCGATACTATGACTATTTTAAATGCATTTCTTACGAGGCTTTAGTACGATATGGATACTGATTTGAAAAGAGAAATAAATGTTTGTTCTAAAAGAATAACATAAGAATTATTTTAAGATAAAGAAAATTGAAGAAGTAATTATCCAATGATTTGATATTTACAAATCACTGTACTGTACTGTTTTTACTGTACTGAAGAGAAGAGAAGTAAACCACTGTTTTTATTACTGAACTGCCAAGTGTTTTAAAGTATACTGAAGTGGAAAGGAACAAGTGGTTTACTCTGTGGAAAAATGAAAATTTTATCGTTTTGAAACAACAAAATTGATATTCTCTACAGTTGCTTCTAGGTTCCGGAACAAGTATGGTATTCTAAAGTACCTACCTTATTCTATTTGGATCCCTAGCCGACTGTAGTATCTTTCCTGCATGTGTGCCTAGAGCCAGCTAGGAACATTTTAAAGAAAGTGAAGAAAAAAAAATATTTTCAGCATATAGATAGCTGAATATCAAGTGTGACATATAACTCTCTTACTGAGCCGTGGTTTGCTCACCCCTTAATTTTAAACATTTCAGGTTTTAATGATTGTGAGATCAACTGATTGTCGATCACGGCTGTACACAAAGGACAATGTGACAGACCGACTGATTTGTATGAGGTATGATCATTTATTTTCTGTATTTAGACATATCTGCAGTACTACTTATCTGATTAATTAAGATAGGGGATGTGTATAATATAAACAATGTACTGTACATTTGTTTAACAGTTAATAAAAGTGAAGTATCACAGACAGCCCAACCGAAGGAATCGTGTAAAATAAGGTGAAAAATACGGTAACGGGATGTGACATAACCACTTTCAATACTTTCGATTTTAAAGATATCAATAGATATCAGGCTAACCTTACTCTGATACCAATTTAATTCTAACAATCTGTATATATAATTTTCACTACATTTTCACATACATAGTGATGGTTGTGCTGTCTGCGATGCCTTTATTACATGAAAAACGACACGATAAATGATTCAGTACAAAATGAGTACCTTAGTAGCCATCACAATTCGGCAGTAAATATAGAAAATAATAACGTTGAAATTTTTAATATGAAAATCATATTTATTTATATTCTAATAACAGATGAATTATAAACCGGTAAGTGAAATACACTTTAATATAACATCTCTTTCACTATAAACACAATGATCACATTGTAGACACCCTATTTTGTCCTGGGTCTTAGCTTGTGAAAACAATTAGTGGAGTTAGGTGACATTGAATTTAATTTAACAATTTAGATTATGATAATTATTTAATAATAGGATTATTAGAATTAGGCTAAAATTACATTAGGATTTTTTAGATTTAGAATTAACATTAATTATGAAATTTAAATTAAAATAGGATTTAGGAATTAAAAAAAAAGAGATAAGAAAATAAAATAAAATTAATTTTTGGATCAAATAATTAGATTATTAGTTTTTTAGGATGATTATTAAAATTTATTAATAAGAAGGTTATTATTAGATTAATATTAAATTTGATAGAGTTAGATTAAGATTAACATAAGAATTAAATAGATAATTTATGAAAAAAAAGATAATTGATAGAAATTATAGTTGTATTAGTGTAAGGTTTCATTGTCTCGGTTTATCATGTCATACACGAAAATAAGTAGCGGATTAAAAATGAACAAAACCAAAATCACTAGGATCATGCAACAAGATTAATTTCGGGATAAAATCTGACCTTTTGGTGTACTCGCGTAGGAATGTTCGACTTTTGAATATGGCAGCCCACGAACAGCCCTTGATTTATCATTAACTCAAGACTCCTAGTTGAGAGAAGCCTTCTAACAGTATCCACACGAGTAGGACGCAAAACAAGACCTTTGCCTGAGACAAGATGTGATCAGAAGCAAAGGGAGGAGGAAGGGAATTGTTTTTTGAGAGTGCTAGCTCCAAGAGGCAGAACGGCTATAAAAATTTCTGTTCCTATTATGTCTAACTTTTAGACTTAATGTTGTTTTTATAGTGCCTCTTAACAAAACCCTAAAAAGGCCTTAGCCTTCGTCCAACTAAGTTGGGTCTTTTGGGCCTTTTAAAATTACTTAATTCAAATACAATTAATTGTAGGGCATACTCTAACAATCTCCCACTTGCACTACAACCAATTGGTTATGCATTTGGATTAATAATTTGGTCTGCCAATGAATTATTATATTAATAATTCATAATTATAATATCATTATAGTTGAAAAGACCAAAATACCCTTTAGTAATCTCGGGCTAAAATTACTATTAATTAAATCCCGAATTGTAGTTGGAACAGGATTCTAGTCTCACTAGGAATCCTTCTTGTACTAAGATTCATCACATGAATCCAATTCCAATTACCTTGTCTTAGTCATACCCTTATTGTGTGTGACCCTTTAGGTTTCCATTATGTTGGCAGTGATTCAGAATCTCATTCATAAATCATAAGCCAAGATTGGCATCTAGCAATGCATCATGGCTACCCAAGTAATGAAAATGTCGGTGAGTTGACGACAACCTTTCGATGAGCAATTACCGTATAATTCGATCCTTTTGTCACCTAATATCTCAGATGAACATAGAGTATGGAACGTGTCATCTTTATTAAAGTTCAACTCCATTGTTTCTCAATCTTAAGATAAATGATTTAATCAAATGAATTCAAGATCTCATCTTAAATCTCATTTGTACTGTGGCCACAGATTTTCAATCATTAATCTCTATTGAGAGTCCTTAAGATATAGACTCTTGTTACCAAGAGGGACAAATCCTATCTTGATCACTCACAACCCTCATATGATTCATGATGTACTCAATTACTGTCTTACTTCCAACCCTTATTGAGCTACGTTTACCAGTATCAAAGTACACCAATCCACACATAGGATACCATGGTTATCTCAAGTCTAAGGATCACATATACCATTGCCATTTGAGAACATCTAATGACACTCAATGTAACGATCCACATAGAGTTTCAAGATGGGTCAATCCAGTGTATTCATTCACAATGATCACCCATGTGTTGATTTGGATATCCCTATATCCATGACTTATGAGATCAGTCACCCAAAGGAATCTAACACATGTTAGTCTTACTGCATCATTGATGTCCCTTCTCAGTGATACTACGACTAAGGATATTTAAGAATAGTATTCTTTGTATCATAAGGATCTCATTAACAAAGTCACTACTTTGATTCATTTGATACAAATCCACTATTATAGGGACTTTATCATTTGATTATGACTTGATCAAATTAAATATAGTCAATAATGATAAATAACTGCCATGTATTATTAAATAACATAAATAATCACAATGTCTTAAGTGTACTATAAGTGTAAATCTGATTGGCTTATAGGGCATACACTAACATTCTCCCACTTGCACTATAGTCAATCGATCATGGAAGGGCTTGAGTATCTCTTTGGACCATTGGTGAGACCAAGATTTCTTAGCTTGTTCAATGACTCCATTGTTATCGCAATAGAGTACCAATGGATTAGTAATGAACTTCTTGATCCAAACAATTTCCTTATTTGCATCTAATGCAGCTATATATACTCAGCCTCAATCGTAGAATCGGCCACTATCTCTTGTTTAGAACTTTTCCAACTTAAAAGTGCCATCATTTAGGCAAAACACATAGCCAGATTGTGACTTAAAGTCATCCTTATCTGACTAGAAACTGGCATCAGTGTAACCATTTACAATGAGCTCGTTCTCTCCTTTATAGACTAAGAAAGCATCCTTAATCCTTCTTAAGTACTTAAGGATGTTCTTAACTGCTATCTAGTGACGCTCACCTGGGTCAGCTTGATACCTACTCGCCATGCTTAAAGCATGGGAAACATCAAGCCTTGTACATAACATGGCTTACATGATAGATCCAATAGCCGAAGCATATGGAATCTTAACTATTTTATCTCTCTCATCTTATGTTTTAGGACACATGTCCTCTGGGAGATAAATGCCATGAGACATAGGTAAGAATCCTTTCTTAGATTCTTCCACGTTGAACCTTTTCAACATTTTGTCAATATATGTACTTTGTGATAACTGCAAATTTCTGAATTTTTTTATTACTTATTTGAGAATTTAATTTTAATTGCGAAAGATAAATTAAAGTAAATAAAGGAATTATTTACAAGATGGAATATTGTTGGAAATTCCATAAATAATGAAGTTAAGGAATTGATAAATTATATGGAGGAAATTAATTTGGATAAATGGAAATCTAAAATTAAAAAAATGAGGAAGAAAATATATATATATTGTACATACAATATATATTGTATTATTTCATTATATAAATATATATATAAATGTTATTCTATTTTAAAGTATATATGTATACATAATATATATTAGATATATATATTTGTAATATATAATCTATATACATATTTTTGTATATAATACATATATATAGTACTATACTATATATAAAATTATATATAGTATAATATGTATATAATAAAGTAAAAAAAAAAGAAAGAAACAGAATCGGGAACTCCCGATTCTGTCTCCCACGTGGAAGCCGGCCACTGTCGGCCGGTCGACCAAGGGTGAAACGAGGGAGCCGAGACCATCGCCGACGAGGGAAAAAGAGGAAGAAATCGACCGGTGACAAAAAAATGAAGCGAAACGAACGAAAAAGAGGCAGAAACTGGCGGAAGCCGGAAAAGAAAAAGAGAAAGGGATCTGGCGGTGCCGGCAGAATTGGCCGCCGCCACTGCCACCGAAGCTTCGTCGGAGGAAGAGGAAGACGTGGGAGGCCATAGTTGAGGCAGAGAACGGTGGAGGAAGGCCGACGGAGGAGGAGAAGAAACCGAAGCAAAATCGAGTAGATCCGCCGCCGTGCCGTCTATCCAGGCCGAACGGAGACCACCAGCAGACTCGCTGTGCCGTCGACCAGCTGTGGAGCCCTTGAACCGCCGGAGAACCGGCCGCGGGGGAAGAACCGGCGAGAAAGAAGGTTGAACCGGCTGATGGGAAAAAGGAAAGGGAAAAAGGAAAAGGAAAAAGAAAAGAAAAAGGAAAAAGAAAAAGAAAAAGAAAAGAAAGAGAAAGGAAAGAAAAGAGAAAAAAGGAAGAAAAAGAGGAAAAGAAGAAAAAGAGAGGAAAAAAGAAGAATTTCGAAAATTACGAGAAATTCCGAGAATTCAAAAACCCGAGAATTACGGGAATTAGTAAGAAATCCCGGAAAGTGATAAATTATTTAAATAATTTATTTATTTAAACAATTATAGAAAAATTCTAAATTTTAGAATTTAATTTCCAGAAAATTCCCTCGATTACCGAGCCGATAGAATTGGGCGAGGTGAACATAGGCGCGACCTTCGAGAGTTAGTCGCCGACCCGAAACAGGTAAGGGATGCATGTGCAGCACTGTAAGGATATTCAGTCTGCATGATTTTAATTATGAAATATTTTATGAAAATATTTATGAAAATATTGCGATGAATGATTGGTTGGAAAATTGTGGTGAAGTACCGGTTGAAATTATAAACTGTATTTTTCGTGCAGGAGGCTAGCTAATCGGCAGCCGTTATACTGCCGAAAAATTATCGAAAATTATCGAATATTTTTAGATAATTTTATAAAATCGTAATAAATGATTTTCAATCACGAAAATCGAGAAAATGAGTATTTTCCATAAAAACATGAATAAAATGAGAGTGATTTTAAAATATTCATGTTTTCAAGAATGGTGATAATGAAATCACAGAAAAATGTTTTTAAGAATGGTGATAATGAAATCACCGAAAAATCTCTCTTCGAGAATAGTGATAATGAAATCATCGAAAATTCTCTTGATATGTAAGTTACACGTAATACGAGATGGAAATGAAAGGAAATAAAGTGAATATTTTTATATAATTCTTAAATATTCACTAAATAGTTTTATAACCTTTATGGTTTTAAATGATGAAAATATATATTTTTATAAATTCCATAAAGGTTTTTTGATGATGAAAAATACGGTTTTGAGACTAGATGGCAACCTTATCATGCTGATATGTGATATGTGATATGTGACATGTGATATGTAATATGTGATATGTGATATATAGTCCTGGCCGACACCTGATCAGTGATCCGCCGAGGACAATTATAGACTATGGCCATAGATCTGACATGATTATTTATACCCTGCGGGGTCTATAGCATGATCTGAGTAACGACCCAGTGGACGGGCTGGGCGTGTGTGCCTAAGTCTCCATATGTAAAAATGTTTTATATGATATGTGATATGTGAAATGTAAATGTTTTACATGATATGTGACTAGTTAAATGAAAGAGATTTACAGCATTTTACAAAATGCTTACTTCAGTACTGAATTTAGTACTACGAGATGATTTCGTATGATATGTGATACGAATATGTAATATGTTTTTAAAAGGAAAAATAGGGTATAAGTCTAATATTCTTACTATGATTTTCAATTGAATATTAGACTATATGTGACATGAATATGTGATATGTTTTCCAAAAAGGAAAAGAGGAGGAAAATAAATCTAATATTCTTATTTTAGCTTTTAAATTGAATATTAGATTTAAATGATATATATGTTATATGAAAAGGATTTAATAGTTGATTTCGCTATTTAAAGTATTGTACTAATTATGGTTGTACAGTAAAACATGAAATGAGTTTTAAATGAGAATGATGAGAATTTAACTAATATTCTTTTCAAAGGATATATGAATATTAGTTACTTTATTTAAATGCTTTATTTTATAAAAGCATTATTTTGCAAAGAATATGGAAATGATATGAAATGAAAAGGTAAAAGGATATAAATTTCAACGAAAAGAAATTTATCACTCTCTACAGTTGCTTCTAGGTTCTGGAACAAGATAGTATTTCGAAATACCTACCTTACTCCATCTGGATCCTTAGCCGACTGTAGTATCCTTCCTACATGCGAGCCTAAAGCCCCATAGGAAAAATGAAAAAGTTTTTCAGCATATAGGAAGCTGAATATCAAGTATGCATATAATTCTCTTATTGAGCCGTGGTTTGCTCACCCCTTAATATTAACATTTCAGGTTTTCGAGGACTAAGAGTCTGACATCTAAAGGACTTCGGCTGTGCATTTGGGGACGATGCGACAGCTTGATTTATTTAATAAGGTATGATCATTTATTTTCTGTATTTAGACTTATCTACAGTACTACTTTCTTATGAATTGTTTAATATGTAATTGTTTATATGTAAAAAAAAAACAAAGTATCGCAGACAGCCCAACCAAATAAGATGTATAGAATAAGGTGAAAATAGGGTCATGGGCTGTGATAGATTTAATGGTATCAGAGCACGATTCGCTTGATGTCTGTCGATACTTTTGGAAAGAAAATGTGTTGAAAAGGTTAACATCCCTTATAGTATTGTGTAGTCTAAATACATAGAGAAAATAAATGATTGTAAATTGAGTTAAGTGTTTAGAAGGGGTGAGAATTATGAACTAAAGATGTCAAAAAGGGAAAACGGCTCAGGAATGTTTATTGAAATGGTGATCTTATAATCTAAATGAAGGTCGGTTCGTAAGGAACAGAAATGGACTCGGTGCGGGCCCCACCAGTACTTTTCTGTCCGGATCGAACTGAGACCAGAAAGTGATGATATAAAGGAGAGGAATGAAATATCATCATTAAATAGACTTTAAGATCACCGATTGAAGGTATTTTGAGGAGGGAATATTTTTGACCAAAAATGACCAAAATACCCTTATCTCCGAAATTTAACGGGAGTCAAAATAAACCAATAGAGGTTGGAATTGATTGATCTGACAGAGAAATTGATGATGTAAAGCTGAATTACAAGCAAAATAATCCAATTGTGGATTTTAATGAACTTCTCTATCGAAATCGAATGAGATCTAAATTGCTGATATAAGTATAAGAAAGGATAATATCAGCACATAGATAATGAGACCCTTGGTTTAAAAGAATACTGAGGAGAAAGAAATAAATGTCAAAATGATGAAAATACCCCTATGTTGGGTGAGGTTCAGAACAATGATAAAAGATTGAGCTGAATTGGAATCCATTGGTAGTAATGGAATTATTAATGGCTTAGAGGATGTCAAATGGATATATTGATCCCTATTACTGATTCCACTTACACTTCGATTATGGACGCAAATTGCAAGTGACCTAGTGAAAGGGCTAGGCCTCATGACGAAACCTCGAGGGGTGACCCAGCGAAAGGGCTGGGCATTCTCAAAGAGGTTAGTATACATATGTAAAGGCGGACGGCGGACGGGGGACGGGCCGAGGCCTTATATGATGCGATCCAATAAGAGTGTATAGTGGAAGGTGATAAGATGATTGGCCTGGTTATTGATTGTAAGGGCCTGAATTATGAAGTACTGAATTGGATATTATTACGGGATCGTTGGATATTATGAAAGTGAAATGAATATAGAAACTGATTGAGAAAGTAGATAGTACAGATAATGAAATCCATAACAGTACGATTGATCGAGGTTCTATACACTTAATACTATTTTTGAGGTATTAAACGAATATTTATTTATAGAACCGGAGCATTTGGAGACATGCATTGCAAATTGATGTACTGTATGGAGTATTGTAAATTGGAGAATATTTGTAAGAACAATAAAGTGATAAAAGGAAGATGACAGCTAACCTAAGTTCTTCAGGACCCTTGAGACAAAATGAGACGGGCGACCTAATGATGGGCGACCCGCAATGGACAATGTGATGTGAGATGTGGGCGAACTATGTGGTCGTCGACTCACTTGTAAGGGTAAACCTGGGGTGAAAAGATTGCCTAAGGGATGCTCGTCGACGGTCGATTCGAACGGGCGGGACTCTTACAATTATTTCAATGGTAACACGAGTGTAAGGAACTAGGTATGTACGGGTACCGGGTTCAAACCTCGTGGATAATATGCTCAAGGGAGTTAAACCTGAATTTATTAAATGAATTTGATTCCAAAGTAAAATTACAGTGGTAGTAAATTGGTTAGCTGAACATGTGTTGATAACTGTTGTACTTACTACAGCTTACTAGAATGAGATTTGTAAGGCTGTAAAGTATGAGTAAACAATGAAATCAAGGTAGAGTATGAGTCGAAATGAATCGAATAGTAAATGTCTCTACCTTGAGAATATACAGTCTAAATGATAGGACATGAGGATGAATGTCCAAAATGATAAGAGATGTGTGGTTAAAGAAAGCATCGGATGAGATTCCCGATAAATTTTCAGAGAAATATAGATGGGAAAGATTGGGTTAATATTGACTCGATTATTAAGATGAAATCTATTCCAAGCCTATATCGGAGAATATAGAAAGAATCCGAAAAGCTTAGAAAATAACTCTGGAAAAATTTGTGAATAACGAAATTCACCTGTATAGATGTAAAGGATAGAAATACAGATGATATGATTTGAGGATGAATTAAATGGTGAATTAAATTTTTATTATGCAATAGAGTTCTTATTAAGAACAAATAATCATCTATAGGGAATTGATGCCTTAAGTTGAATTAATCGGAGATGTAGAAGGAGTCTATAAGATCAATCTCTGCAAAAGGCATCACTAGATGAAAAGTTGGAAATTGATAGTCATTAGATGATAATATTAGAACCTCGATATAATTTTTACGAGTTCCTATTAAGGTTTACAACGTTAATGAAATACCTTGTGAGGTATATAAGCCTAATGAATGAGGCATCCATATGAGGATAAGTGATGAGATATTGATATAGTCTAAGACATCAATGGAAAATGAGCAGCATAGTGGTATAACCCCACAGACTCTTAAAGACAGTGAATTATATGTTAAGTATGGAAAATAGAAGATTTAGCTAGACAGTATCTCTTTCTAAGATATATGATCTCGAAAGACAGAGTGACGTGGATCTGTCTATGATGAAGAGATAATGATTGAGATACAAAATGAACTGGGTCTAGCTAAATACTATTGCCAGTCTATGGAAGAGTTATTGGGTTAGCTACTCTACAGATGTGACTGATAAGTAAGGAAGTTGCGGTCGGTGAATAAATAAGAGTAAATATAGTACTTGAGATGTTAAAAGAGTTTAATAGTGGAATATGTTATCACTAAAGAAAAGTGACTGAAATGATGATAAAGGAAAGGATGAATATGTCATAAGAGGAAAGTACATGATGAAGAAGGAACACGAATATGAAGTAGTTCCCGAAGTTAAAAGCTAACAGTTATTTTGTGGTTATCACATGATTATGGTTGGATATAAGATCGAGCCAAACTCGATAAAGGAAAGGTAATCATACTCTAAGGAATAAAGAAATGATCTACATTTTACTGTCAGTAATGTAAATGGAAAAATGATAAATATATATACAACCACCTTGGGAATGGTGGAATAACATGGATAATGTGGTGACGAAAATGATGATTGATTTGTCACCTTTGAAATTTAAATTATGAAGAGTATAAGCTCAGGTATATTTTAAAACTTAAGTGATATAGAGTATACCATAACAATAAGAGATGTAATGATGAGATTACATGGAAAGACGATATGGAAAGAAAATGATAAGTAAATAGCAAAGTCTGCAAATGAGCTGCAGCATTTGATGAAATAAATATGAAATGAGTATTGGAGATAATAATGAAGAATCTAAAAGAAATATGATAATATGGAAGTGATTATAGACTGATAGTCTAATGAAATCACTCTTCCATTATCAAACTCTTAGATTCTTTAGTGCTATAGTCGAGATTTGATTATAAAATGACGAGAATGTATGTGAAGTTCCAGTGAGCTCTATATGCGATGGGAATCTCTGAGTAGCTATATGTTATGGGAATTAGCAAAAGGCTCTGAGATTCCAAATTTATAGACAACACCGCTCCGTACATGATGTAAAAATGTTTGAGCGTAATACGGAAACGCTCGATGATTTGTGGAGTGAGCGGATGCACGAGATGTGAAAGCTACTGGGACAATTACATACTAATGATTTAAAACGTGTAAATGATAGTTATCAAACTATATCGACTTGGCACTAATTAAGAAAACAGATGATGAATCATATGAGATATGAAAAGGATTCGAAATGGATAACTCTCAATTGATAAGCAATTCACAGGGAGTATAAAAATATGATGAGAAATGATATAGAGTGAAAGTGATTCCGAGGCTAATGGCATATTGGCAGTATTAATTAAAAGATGATTAAGAGGACAAGAATGATGAGTATACGAAACAGTGCCACCTTTAACCTAAGTTAAATTCGGAGGACCGAATTTCTTAAGGTGGGGAGAATATGATAACTGTAAATTTCTGAATTTTTATATTACTTATTTGAGAATTTAATTTTAATTGCGAAAGATAAATTAAAGTAAATAAAGGAATTATTTACAAGATGGAATATTGTTGGAAATTCCGTAAATAATGAAGTTAAGGAATTGATAAATTATATGGAGGAAATTAATTTGGATAAATGAAAATCCAAATTAAATAAGAAAATGAGGAAGAAAATATATATATTGTATTATTTCATTATATAAATATATATAAATGTTATTCTATTTTAAAGTATATATGTATACATAATATATATTAGATATATATATTTGTAATATATAATCTATATACATATTTTTGTATATAATACATATATATAGTACTATACTATATATAAAATTATATATAGTATAATATGTATATAATAAAATAAAATAAAAAGAAGAAAGAAACAGAATCGGGAACTCCCGATTCTGTCTCCCCTGTGGAAGCCGGCCACCGTCGGCCGGCCGACCAGGGGCGAAACGAGGGAGCCGAAACCATCGCTGACGAGGGAAGAAGAGGAAGAAATCGACCGGTGACGGAAAGATGAAGCGAAACGAATGGAAAAGAGGCAGAAACCGGTGGAAGCCGGAAAAGAAAAAGAGAAAGGGATCTGGCGGTGTCGGCGGAATTGGCCGCCGCCATTGCCACCGAAGCTTCACCGGAGGAAGAGGAAGACGTGGGAGGCCATGGTTGAGGAGGAGAACGACGAAGGAAGGCCGACGGAGGAGGAGAAGAAACCGAGGTAAAATCGAGTAGATCCGCCGCTGTGCCGTAGATCCAGGCCGAACGGAGACCACCAGTAGACTCGTCGTGCCGTCGGCCAGCTGTGGAGCCCTTGAACCGCCAGAGAATCGGCCATTGGCGAAGAACCAGCGAGAAAGAAGGCTGAACCGACTGACGGGAAAAAGGAAAAGGAAAAAGAAAAGAAAAAGAAAAAGAAAAACAAAAGCAAGAGAAAGGAAAGAAAAGAGAAAAAAGGAAGAAAAAGAGGAAAAGAAGAAAAAGAGAGGAAAAAAGAAGAATTTCGAAAATTACGGGAAATCCCAAGAATTCGAAAACCCGAGAATTACGGGAATCGGTAAGAAATCTCGGAAAGTGATAAATTATTTAAATAATTTATTTATTTAAATAATTATAGAAAAATTCTAAATTTTAGAATTTAATTTCCAGAAAATTCCCTCGATGACCGAGCCGATAGAATCGGGCGAGGTGAACATGGGCGCGACCTTCGAGAGTTAGTCGCCGACCCGAAATAGGTAAGGGATGCATGTGCAGCACTGTAAGGATATTCAGTCTGCATGATTTTAATTATGAAATATTTTATGAAAATACTTATGAAAATATTGCAATGAATGATTGGTTGGAAAATTGTGGTGAAGTACCGATTGAAATTATAAACTATATTTTTCGTGCAGGTGGCTAGTTAATCGGCAGCCGTTATACTGCTGAAAAATTATCGAATATTTTTAGATAATTTTATAAAATCATAATAAATGATTTTATTTCATGAGAAATGATTTTCAATAATGAAAATCGAGAAAATGAGTATTTTCCGTAAAAACATGAATAAAATGAGAGTGATTTTAAAATATTAATGTTTTCAAGAATGGTGATAATGAAATCACAGAAAAATGTTTTCAAGAATGGTGATAATGAAATCACCGAAAAATTTCTTCGAGAATAGTGATAATGAAATCACCGAAAATTCTCTTGATATGTAAGTTACACGTAATACGAGATGAAAATGAAAAGAAATAAAGTGAATATTTTTATATAATTCTTAAATATTCACTAAATGGTTTTATAACCTTTATGGTTTTAAATGATGAAAATATATATTTTTATAAATTCCATAAAGGTTTTCTTATGATGAAAAATACGGTTTTGAGACTAAATGGCAACCTTATCATGCTGATATGTGATATGTGATATGTGACATGTGATATGTAATATGTGATATGTGATATGTAGTCCCAGCCGACACCTGATCAGTGGTCCGCCGAGGACAATTATAGACTATGGCCATAGATATGACATGATTATTTATACCCTAGGGGGTCTATAGCATGATCTGAGTAACGACCCAGTGGACGGGCTGGGCGTGTGTGCCTAAGTCTCCATATGTAAAAATGTTTATATGATATGTGAAATATGAAATGTAAATGTTTTACATGATATGTGACAAGTTAAATGAAAGAGATTTACAGCATTTTACAAAATGCTTATTTCAGTACTGAATTTAGTACTACGAGATGATTTCATATGATATGTGATACGAATATGTAATATGTTTTCAAAAGGAAAAAGAGGTTATAAGTCTAATACTTTTACTATGATTTTCAATTGAATATTAGACTATATGTGACATGAATATGTGATATGTTTTCCAAAAAGGAAAAGAGGAGGAAAATAAATCTAATATTCTTATTTTAGCTTTTAAATTGAATATTAGATTTAAATGATATATATGTTATACGAAAAGGATTTAATAGCTGATTTTGCTATTTAAAGTATTGTACTAATTATGGTTGTACAGTAAAACATGAAATGAGTTTTAAATGAGAATGATGAGAATTTAACTAATATTCCTTTCAAAAGATATATGAATATTAGTTACTTTAATTAAATGCTTTATTTTATAAAAGCATTATTTTGAAAAGAATATGGAAATGATATGAAATGAAAAGGTAAAAGGATATAAATTTCAACGAAAAGAAATTTATCACTCTCTACAGTTGCTTCTAGGTTCTGGGACAAGATAGGTATTTCAAAATACATACCTTACTCCATTTGGATCCCTAGCCGACTGTAGTATCCTTCCTACATGCGAGCCTAAAGCCCCATAGGAAAAATGAAAAAGTTTTTCAGCATATAGGAAGCTGAATATCAAGTATGCATATAATTCTCTTACTAAGTCGTGATTTGCTCACCCCTTAATATTAACATTTCATGTTTTCGAGGACTAAGAGTCTGACATCTAAAGGACTTCGGCTGTGCATTTGGGGACGATGCGACAGCTTGATTTTTTTAATAAGGTATGATCATTTATTTTCTGTATTTAGACTTATCTACAGTACTACTTCCTTATGAATTAAAATAGGGGATGTAATTCATATTATAATTTAATATGTAATTGTTTATATGTAAAAGAAAAACAAAGTATCGCAGATAGCCCAACCAAATAAGATGTATAGAATAAGGCGAAAAATAGGGTCACGGGCTGTGACATACTTTGACTTAGACCTAGCAGCCTACTCGATCTATCTCTATAGATCTTTATTCCAAGGATATAGGCTGCTTCTCCTAAGTCTTTCATGGAGAAGAAATTCCCTAGCCAAGTTTTGATAGATTGTAGGGTAGGAATGTCATTTCCTATGAGTAGTATGTCATCCACATATAACACTAGGAATATGACAGCACTCCCACTAACCTTTTTATAAACACAAGGTTCATTTTCGTTCTTGATGAAACCAAACTCTTTGATTGTCTCATCAAAACGAATGTTCCAGCTTCGAGAAGCTTGCTTCTTCATAGGTGGTAGGCTCATCATTATTCATAAGCAATACGTCGTTATGCTGAGTGGTGAGAAGGTTAAGCTTCTCAGGCTCTCGACGTATCCTATTAGACCTACACGGGCCTTGTGTTTCTGGAGCTACTTCCTGTCCCATAACATCTTATGGGACTTGCTCCTATTCCACTAAAAGTTCAGTGACATTTTGTGGTTCTTGAACCTCTTCAAGCTCTATTTTCTTCCCACTAGTTCTTCTAAAAAGGAAGTCATTTTCTAGAAAAGCACCATATCGAGCCATAAACACTTTGTGCTCTGTGCGATTATATAAATAGTATCCTTTTGTCTCTTTAGGATACCCCACAAATATGCATTTATTAGATTTGGGTCCTAATTTGTCTAAGACTTGTCTTTTGACATAAGCCTCACAACCCTACATCTTTAGAAAAGACAGATTAGGCTTTTTTCCAGTCCACATCTCATGTGGTGTCTTTTCAACAACTTTAGTAGGAACACGATTTAGTGTGAATGCTGCAGTCTCTAAAGCATAACCCCAAAAGAAGACAGGGAGGTCAGATAGACTCATCATGGATCGAACCATGTCCAACAAGGTCCGATTCCTCCTCTCAAATACACCGTTCCATTCAGGTGTACCAGGTGGAGTTAGTTGTGGAACTATTCCACACTCCTTTAGATGATATATAAATTCTAGGCTCAAATACTCTCCACCGCAATCTGATCGGAGTGTCTTGATATTCTTGCCTAGCTGGTTTTGTACTTCATTCTTGAATTCTTTGAACTTTTCAAAGGATTCTGACTTATGTCTCATTAAATAAACATAGCCATATGTCACAGCCCGTGACCCTATTTTTCACCTTATTCTATACATCTTATATGGTTGGGCTGTCTGCGATACTTTACTTTTCCTTTACATATAAACAATTTCATATTAAATTATAATACGAATTACATCCCCTATCTTACTTCATAAGAAAGTAGTACTGTGAATATGTCTAAATACAGAAAATAAATGATCATACCTTATTAATTAAATCGACCTGTCGCATCGTCCCCGAATGCGCAGTCGAAAATCCTTTTACTGCTAGTCTCTCAGTCTTCGAAAACATGAAATGTTAAAATTAAGGGGTGAGCAAACCACAGCTCAGTAAGGGAATTATATGCCTCACTTGATACTCAGCTATCTATATGCTGAAAAACTTTTTCATTTTTCCTATGGGCTCTAGGCTCGCATGTAGGAAGGATACTACAGTCGGCTAGGGATCCGGATGGAGTAAGGTAGGTATTTTGAAATACCTATCTTGTTCCGGAACCTAGAAGCAACTGTAGAGAGTAATATTCTTTCTTGTTTTGAAATTCAAATCCTTTCCTCTTTATTCCGTAACATTTTCATATTCTTTTTCAAATAATGCTTTTATGAAATAAAGTATTTAAATAAAATAACTAATATTCATATTTTCTTTAAAAAAAATATTAGTTAAATTCTCATCATTCTCGTTTAAAACTTATTTCATGTTTTACTGTACAACCATAATTAGTATAGTACTTTAAATAGCAAAATCAGCTATTAAACCTTTTTCGTATAACATATAAATCATTTAAATCTAATATTCAATTTAAAATTTAAAATAAGAATATCAGAATTATTTTCCTCCTCTTTCCTTTTGAAAACATATTACATATTCGTGTCACATATCATATGAAAATCATTTCATAGTACTTAAAAGAGTACTGAAACTAGCATTTATAAAATGCTATAAATCATTTCATTTCACGTATCACATATCATGTAAAACATTTACATTTCACATATCACAAATCATGTAAAACATTTTCATTTAAAACATATCATATATGGAGACTGCGGCACGCCCAGCCCGTCCACTGGGTCGTTACTCGTATCATGCTATAGACCCCGAAAGGTATGAATAATCATGTCAGATCTGTGGCCATAGTCTATAATTGTCCTCGGCGGATCACTGATTAGGTGTCGGCCGGGACTACATATCACATATCACATGTTATATATCACATATCAGCATGATAGGATGCCATCTAGTCTCAAAACCGTATTTTTCATCATCAGAAAACCTTTATGAAATTTATAAAAATATATAATTCCATAATTTAAAATCATAAAGGTTATAAAACAAATTAGTGAATATTTAAGAAATATTTATGAAAATATTCATAAAAATATTCACTCTACTTCTTTTCATTTTTCGTCTCATATTACGTGTAATTTACATTTTAAGAGAATTTTCGGTGATTTCATTATCACCATTCTCGAAGAGGATTTTCGGTGATTTCATTATCACCGTTCTCAGAAACATGAATATTTTAAAATTAAACTTTATTATATTCATGTTTTATTAAAATAATAATTTTCTCGTTTTCCGTGCTTAAATATCGATTTTCGAAAATAAAATCATTTAATATGATTTTATGAAATTTTTCTAAAATTTTCGACAGCATAACGACTGTCGATTGACTAACCTCCTGCACGGAAAATACAGTTTATAAATTCCAACCGGTACTTCATCCCAGATTTCCGACCAGTCATTCATCAAAATATTTCATAAAATATTTTTCATAAAATAATTCAAAATTAAAATATGCAGACTGAATATCCCTACAGTGCTGCACATGCATCCCTTACCTTTTTCGGGTCGGCGACTGCCTCTCGAAGGTCGCGCCCGTGTTCACCTCGCCCGATTCCTCATCTCGATTGTCAAGAATAATTTCTGGAAATTATAATTCTAAAATTTAGAATTTTCTCAAATTATTTAAATAAATAAATTATTTAAATAATTATCATTAATAATTTCTCGGATTTCTTACCGATTCCCGAGATTCTAGGGTTTCCGAATTCCCGAGAATTTTTCGAATTCTCGAAAATTCCTTTTTCTCTCTTTCTTCTTCCTTTTCCTCTTTTTCTTTTTCTTTCTCTTTTTTCTTTTTCTTTTTCTTTCTTTCTTTTCTTTTCTTTTTTTCCTCTTCCTTTCCCGTCAGACCGGTCTGCCTCCTTCCTCGCCGGTTCCTCGCCGGCGGCCGGTTCTCCGGCGGTTCAGGCCTCCTTCAGTTGGTCGACGGCACGGCAAAGCTACCGGTGCCCTCCGTTTGCCCTGGATCAGCAGCACGGCGGCGAATCGAGTCGGTTTTCCTTCGGTTTCTTTCGCCTCTTCGCCGGCCTTCCTCCACCGTTCACGGCACCTCTGGTGGCCTCCATCGTCTTCCTCTCCCTCCAGTGGTGCTTCGGTGGTAGTGGCCGTGCCTGGATCGGCCGGCACCGCCGTTTGCCATTTTCCTTCTCTTCCGATTTTCTCCTCTGTTTCGTTCGTTTTCGCTTCTGTTTCCGACGCTTTCTCTTCCCTTTTCCCTCGTCGGTCGCCTTCCCTTACGTCGCCGGCGGCTTCGCCTCCTCTCCTTCTTCCTTTGTTCGGCCGGCCGATGGTGGTTGGCCTCTCCCTCATATTTCCCCTCTGTGCTTTGTTTACTGTGTTTGAGACAGAAACGGGGTCCCGATCCCGTTTCTGTTTAATTTTTTTTCATTTATATTTTATTTATACTTTTATATAAATATAAATATAGTTTATATTATATATACAAACATAATATAACACACACACATATATATATATATATATTTACACAAAATACATATATATATATATATAAATTTTAATTTGAATTAATATATATTTCATATATATGTATTTATAGATATATATTGTATTACAATATATATATATATATTTTGATAAAAATAATATTTACTTTTCTTATATATGTATATATATATATATATATACATAAAAGATCATATTTATATACATATGTATTATTTAAATGTACTAAATAGTATATATACATATATATACTAATGTATATTAATATATACTATATAGTATTTCAATACATATGTATTTGTATAAAAATACATTTATATAATATATAATTATATAAATATATTTTATATTCTTTTCTCCTTTTCTTATTTAATTTGAATTTTCATTTATCCAAATTAAATTTCCTCCTTCATTTCTTATTTCCAAATTTAATTTTCCTTTTCATTTCTTATTTAATTTGGATTTCCATTTATCCAAATTAAATTTCCTCAATTTTATCCAGTTTAATTTTCTCCACTTCTTCACTTCATCAATTTCAGGAATTTCAACGATATTCCCATCTCGTAAATAAATTTTATTTATTTACTTTAATTTATTTATTTCCTCTTATCTATTTTCTTAAATATTAATTTCCAATATTAATAATTTCCAATAATTGAAAAATTTGCAGTTATCACATTCTCCTCACCTTAAGAAATTCGGTTCTCCGAATTTAACTTAATTCATAAGGTGGTAGCATCCTGTATACCTATCGTCTTGTATATTTATCATTATTGACCTTTAGATCATCTTTTAAATTGTACTGCCAGTATACTTTTAACATAATAATCATCTCATATATCACTACATATCATCTTTCATCATATACTCATACCCCCTTAAATTTTTTATTAATTGGGAGTGTTCCATTTTGCACTCATTTTCATATCACATATTATTCATATTGTTCATCATCCATCTTTCTTATTTAGTGCCAAGTCGATACATTTCGATAATTTTCATTTACCGATTTTAATCAATAGTATGTAATTGTCCCAGTAGCTTTCACATCTCATGCATCCGCTTTCTCAACATATCATCGAGTGTTTCCATTCTACGCTCAGATATTTACATCATGTATGAAGCGGTGCTGTCAATAGATTTGGAATCTCAGAGCCTTTTGCTATTTCCCATAACATATAGCTACTCAGAGATTCCCATCACATATAGGGCTCACTGGAACTTCACATACATTCTCAGCATCTTTTTAATCATATTTCGACTATGGCACTATAGAATCTAAGAGTTTGATAATGGAGAAGTGATTTCATTAGACTATCAGTCTATAATTACTTTCACATTATCATATCTCTTTTAGATTCTTCATTATCCATAATATTTATTTCATATTTATTTCATCCAATTGCTGCAGTTCCTTTGCAGACTTTACCATTCACCATCTCTTACCATAATTTCATCAGGAGATAATCATTTTCTCTCCATATCGTCTTTTCATGTAGTCTCATCATTACATCTCTTATTCTTATGGTATACTCTATATCACTTAGGTTTTAGAATATACATGAGAATATACTCTTTTAATAATTAGATTCCACAGTGACAAAATCAAATTATCAATTAATCTTCTTATTATTTAACTTCATTCTCGAATCTATAATTATCAATTTAATCACCTCATTATCCATATAATTCCACTATTTCCATCATTTCGAAGTGGTGGTATATATATATATCATTTTCCATTTACATTACTGGCAGTAAAATGTAGATCATTTCTTTACTCCTTTGAGTATGATTACTTTTCCTCTATTTAGTTTTGGCTCAATCTTACATCTAGCCATAATTATGTGATAACCACAAAATCACTTTTAGCTTTTAACGTCGGGAACTACCTCATATTCGTGTTCCCTTTTTATCACGTACTTATCCTCTTATTACATATTCATCTTTTCTTTCATCATCATTTCGCTCATTTTTCATCTGGGGTAAAGTATTTCATTGTTACCTCTTTTAACCTTTTACATATCATCTTTATATTTATTTATTCACTGACTTTAACCTTTTACTTATTAGTCACGTCCGTAGAGCAGCTAACCCATAAACTCTCCTATAGACTGGCAATAGTATTTAGCTAGACCCAGTTCATTCTATATCTCAATCATTATCTCTTCATCATTGACAGATCCACATCATTCTGTCATTCGAGATCATATCATAGAAAGAGATACTGTCTAGCTAAATCTTCTATTTGCCATACTTAACATATTGTTCACTGTTTCTGAGAGTCTGTGGGGTTATACCATTATGTTGCTCATTTTCCACTTGTGCCATAGACTGTATGGTATACTGTCACTTTATCCTCATATAATTGTCTTATTCATTAGTCTTATGTGCCTCAGCAAGGTATTTCATTTACTTTGTAAACCTCTATAGAACTCGTAAACATTATCTTGAGTTCTAATCATTATCATCTTACGACCATCAGTCTTCAACTTTTCATCTAGTGATGCCTTCTACAGAGATTTGTCTTATAAGCTCCTTATACATCTCCGATTAAACCAAATAAGACATCACTTTCATAAAAATAATTATTTGTTCTTCATAAGAACTTTATTCATAATAGGTATTTAATTTGCCATTTAATCCATCCTCAATCACATCATTTGTATTTTCATCCTTTATATAAATACATGTGAATTTCATTATCCACAATATTTTCCAAAATTATTTCTTAAGCTTTTTTGGATTTCTTCTATATTCTTCGATATAAGCTTAGAAAAAAATTTCATATTAATGATCGAGTCAATGTCAGCTCGATTTCTCACTTTTATATACTCTGAAATCTTATCGGGAATCTCATCTGATGCTTTCTTTAATCATTCATCTCTTATCATTTTGGACATTCATCTTTGTGTCCTATCATTTCACCATATATCCTCAAGGCAAAGACATTTAATATTTAAATCATTTTAACATCTATTCAGCCTTGATTCACTTATTTCCTCATATTTCACAGCATATCGATCATCTTAATTTATATGCTGTATTAAGTGTAATCATTTCATTAACACCTTTCACAACTAACCGATTTATTATTAAAATTTATTTTAAAATCATTTTCATTTAATACTTCAGGTTAGCTGTTATCTTCCTCGTCTCTTATCATCACTTATTGTCCTTATGCATATTCTCCAATTCCATATACTGCATACAGTACATCATTTCTATAAAACATATTTCAAATTATTCTGGTTTTATGATTATCCATTGGATACTTCAGAAACTATATGAATGTATAGAACCAAAATTAATCGTACTGATATAGATTTCATCATCTATACTGATTTCTTTCTTAGTCATCTCCAGTCATCATATTACTTTTCATCATATCCAACGATCCCGTAATAATATCTCATTAATACACTTTTAACTCTAACCCTTAAGAATCAATAACTGAATCACTCATCTTGCGACTTCCCTATAGCCACTCGGGTCGTATCAATCATCTAAGTGTAAGTGCAATTTATAATCGGGATCGTTATACTTATATTGTGTCCTTTATGCCATTAATAACTTCATTACTATCAATATATTCAAAATAGACTTAGTTTATTACTATTCATACCATAATCCCACATAGGGGCATTTTTGTCATTTTAACATTTATTTCTTTCTCCTCAATATATATTTAAATCAGTGATCTTATTATCTATTTGCTGATAGTACCCCTTTCTCATACCACTATCCGCAGTTTAAAATCTTTTTCAATCTTGACAAATAAAATCCAATAGAATCCATAATTGGATTATTTTGCATGAAATGCAACTTTACATCATCAATTACTCTGTCAAATCGATCAATTTCAACTTCTGGTGGTCTATTTTGACTCCCGGCAAAATTTTGGAGGTAGGGGTATTTGGGTCATTTTTGGACAAAAATTTTCTCTCTCCTCAAAATACCTTTAATCAGTGATCTTAATGTCTAATTAGTGATGATACTTCATTCCCCTCCTTTATATCATCACTTTCAGGTCTCAGTTCGATCCGGACAGAAAAGTACTAGTAGAGCCCTCACCAAGTCCATTTCTGATCCTTACCGAACCGACCCCCATTTAGACTATAAAATCACCATTTCAGATAATATTCCTGAGCCGTTTTCCCTTTTTAGCATTCCTTATTTTATAATTGCTCACTCCCTTCTAAACACTTAATTCAATTTGTAATCATTTATTTTCTCTATGTATTCAGATTACACAGTACTACTGGGGATATTAACCTTTTCAACATATTTTCTTTCCAAAGTATAGACATACATCAGGCCAACTGTGCTCTGATACCATTAAATCTGTCATAGCCAGTGACCCTATTTTTCACCTTATTCTATACATCTTATATAGTTGGGGTGTGAGATCTCATTTTCTTATACTATAGTTGTACATGTGTATGAACAAATTATCAATAAAGAAATTATTTATAATATTTTGAGGAATTAAATATATAAGAATAGTATCTCCCACATAGAAAAATTTTAAATCCTAGATGAAAAATATAGATATGGAAAATACTACATACAAGATGGAATAAATAATTAAATGGATATTGGAAAGTTGGAATTGGACAAAACAGAAAAATGTTTGGACGGCATGAAGATATAAAAGAAGAATTCATTGGCTATCTAAATGAAGTTTCGGTGTGAACAAGTAGCTAGTAGAAAAATAGAAGAAAGGAAAAGGCAAAATAAACAATAAAGGAAGACTCATTAGCTTGCAAATTTTGACTTGGAAAGCCAAGGTGGGGACGGCATGAAGAAATGAACAAGTAGAAGAAATGAAATGAAATTTCGGTTGAGCAAATGACTAGTAGAAAAATAAGAGAACAAGAAAGAATAAAATAAATAATAAAAGAGGACAAAAGGAAGTCTATCACACATTTTTAGTTGATTGTCAACAGCATTGATTTGTGTTGATTTATTTGTTCCACCGAAGACCAATACAAATAGACCATAAGGGAACAAACGCAAGGAAAAAGGATAGAAAAATTTATTAGCTGCAAGACATTGGCATAGAAGTCAAAGAACGTGGGACTGCAAACATGAAGAAAATTTTGTAAAGGAAAATGAAAGTGTAGTTTCGGTTTAGAGGATAAGGAATATAAAACAAAAGGAAAGAAATAGGAAATGAAGAAGGCTTTTAATGAAGCCAGCAAAAGTCCAAATAATATGTATATTCTAGTGCTTTATATTTCTTCCATCGTGAACTCATCTCCAGCCATTATCACCATCGAAAATTTCTCTGTTTTCTTACAACCGTATAGCCTTCTATCCATAGCAAAACCATGCATAACCTTTAGTGAATAAACCAAGCTTTTGGAAGGAAAACAAACCTTGGATATTAAGCTTCCAAAACCTCAAAGAAGCTAGCATTAAAACCTTCAAAACAGCAAGGGATTCACATGGACAGATTTGATCCTTTATACAGGTAATGTCCAACTCAGTTTTTAAGGTTCTTATCCTTTGATTTTGCATGTAATGATCAAAGAATATATTAGTTATAACCTTTGTTTGAAGCAAACATATATAGAATGAAAACCTTAGTTCAGTTGTGAGGGTTTAGAATGAAAATAAGAAGATGTAGATGATGATTTACGTGAACCATGAACAGAAAAGGAAGAAGCTGTCGGTTTGGACAGCCATGAAGCAGTAAATAACTTCTGTTTGAAGAAGTTTTGAAAGAGGTTAAAGTATGAAAGAGGTTACGTGAGTTGAAGAAGAAGAAGAAGAAGGAAAATAAACCAATAAAATAGTGTTCTATAAAGTCAAAGAAAATGGCTGGAAGAAATGAAGTAAGTGGCTGGTAGTGTAGCCGAAAAAGGAAGTGAGAATAAGTGACTAAAAGTCCAGCCGAAAATGTGGAAAAATTAGTGTTGCATAGCTGACTTTTGTAAGTATGAACACTGAATATAGGTGACTTAGAAGTGTACTACATGTGACTAAATATATATAGAAAAAAAAAAGAAGAGAAGCTAACGTGAAACTACAGAAAACAGAAAAGAAATAAGCCTCATGCATGCAGCCAACGTGAGCTGGAATAAAAGAGCAGAAAATTCACATTTTGGGAGTCAGCAAACAACAGAAAAATAAAAAAAAAAGTGAAAGAGAATATTAGGTTAAATTGACTAAATGGCTAGGTATAGTACTAATGAAGTTAATATATATATAGACATCTTAAAGAAGTAAACTACCTAACCAAGATGAAGTTAACGTGAAGTGCAGAAACAAAAAATGGAAACTGACGTGAATGGTAGAGGAAAGTGGAAAATTTGACAAGCTTAAAAGGTTGAAAATATACAAGGATAAAATAAAAGTAATACTATGGAAAATGGAAATTTTAAGCCAAATAGGCTTAGTAAATGAAGAGGAATATTCGGCTATGACATAGGACCAAGGGAAAGGAGGAGAAAATTGGTCAATTAAAGTGGCATCATAGAAAAAAAATATATATATATATATATGTTATGGGGGAGTAAGTCACTTAGGACATTCAAGGTCATTCGGCTACAATGTGAAATTTTAAGAAATTATAATATTCTAAGTAATAAGAATTTAATTAAGAATTAGACAAGGAGGAAATTTAATATCGAAAATTAATTATATCAAATTTTGATCTGGCAGTTTATAATTCGGAGAGATAAGAAGTATAAGGATACAACGTGAGGCATTGCGCTACAGTGTACTGAGGTAAGGGATGTAATTTAAAGTTGTGATGGTATCCCTTACTTTCATTGCAAATTTTAAAGAAATGCCTGAAGCATGAATTTTATTCCGAAGTTAATTTTCATGATCTTTTAATTTGTTAAATGAACTTTATAACTTCTATGTATATTTTTCCATAATGTTTTAAGTATGATATGAAATAAATATGTTTTCCGAAAAAGGTATCGGAGTGGCAAACCCCAGGCTAACTTAGACCCTGGCACGCCCGGTCCTTACTATTTTATATCAATTGTATGATTTAAGAATTTACATAAGTAAGTAAGTTTTGAAACTAAGGCTTTCCTATAGTTTATGTTACTGCCTGTCATGCTTGCCACATTGTGGCATAAGTTTAGCCACGTCGTGCATGTCCTCGCCCACATTGTGTATGATTACATCCTTTGTGGGTATGTTGGTCCTTCGTGGTGCATGTTCGCTGTACGACTCTGATCAGGTCTACAGCCCATACCATGGCCATAGGTATTATGTTCCCTCTTCGGAGGAAGAAGTAAGTGTCATGACCCGCATACTAGCTATATGATTCTGCCTAGTCTCCATGAACTGTATGATATGTTCTATTAATTTTGAATTTAAATTTTTAAAGTAAGATGCATGTTTGATCAAGTATGAATTTTGGTATATATGTATTACAGAATTCATATAATGTTTAAAAGTATGAAATGCATTATTATGGCATTTGTTTTCTGCATATATATATAGATGCTATGACTATTTTAAATGCATTTCTTACGGGGCTTTCCAAAAAGCTCACCCCCCTACTCTACCAGATTATTTGCAGTGATCAACCCTTTGCCTGTTGCGCATATGATGTAGACTGAGGGATACGTCTCTCCTCCGACTACTTTTTTGTACTTACGTAAGGTATACTCATATTTTAATACCAGACATCCGGTATGGCACAGATATTTGTATATAAATAATACTTTTGGGATGTAATCGATATTGTATGAATGTAAGCGTTACCTGGAGGAAAAAAAATCAATATAATGTGAATGAAATATTTTATAAAAATATTGTGATGTTGCTGTGGTTAAAAAGTATGATGAGATACTGACAGGAATACAACCCAAGTAAGAAATTAACCCAAGTAAAAAAAAAAATTTAGCCCAAAACTTCTACGTTTCCGGGATGTGACATGGGGTGTCTGCGATACTTTACTTTTCCTTTACATATAAACAATTTCATATTAAATTATAATACGAATTACATCCCCTATCTTACTTCATAAGAAAGTAGTACTGTGAATATGTCTAAATACAGAAAATAAATGATCATACCTTATTAATTAAATCGACCTGTCGCATTGTCCCCGAATGCGCAGTCGAAAATCCTTTAATTGCTAGACTCTCAGTCTTCGAAAACCTGAAATGTTAAAATTAAGGGGTGAGCAAACCATGGCTCAGTAAGGGAATTATATGCCTCACTTGATACTCAACTATCTATATGCTGAAAAACTTTTTCCTTTTTCCTATGGGCTCTAAGCTCGCATGTAGGAAGGATACTACAGTCGGCTAGGGATCTGGATGGAGTAAGGTAGGTATTTTGAAATACCTATCTTGTTCAGGAACCTAGAAGCAACTGTAGAGAGTAATATTCTTTCTTGTTTTGAAATTCAAATCCTTTCCTCTTTATTCCGTAACATTTTCATATTTTTTTTCAAATAATGCTTTTATGAAATAAAGCATTTAAATAAAATAACTAATATTCATATTTTCTTTAAAAAGAATATTAGTTAAATTCTCATCATTCTCATTTAAAACTCATTTCATGTTTTACTGTACAACCATAATTAGTACAGTACTTTAAATAACAAAATCAGCTATTAAACCTTTTTCGTTTAACATATAAATCATTTAAATCTAATATTTAATTTAAAATTTAAAATAAGAATATTAGATTTATTTTCCTCCTCTTTCCTTTTGAAAACATATTACATATTCGTGTCACATATCATATGAAAATCATTTCATAGTACTTAAAAACAGTACTGAAATTAGCATTTATAAAATGCTATAAATCATTTCATTTCACGTATCACATATCATGTAAAACATTTACATTTCACATATCACATATCATGTAAAACATTTTCATTAAAAACATATCATATATGGAGACTGCGGCACGCCCAGCCCATCCACTGGGTCGTTACTCGTATAATGCTATAGACCCCGAAGGGTATGAATAATCATGTCAGATCTATGGCCATAGTCTATAATTGTCCTCGGTGGATCACTGATCAGGTGTCGGCCGGGACTACATATCACATATCACATATTACATATCACATGTTACAAATCACATATCACATATCAGCATGATAGAATGCCATCTAGTCTCAAAACCGTATTTTTCATCATCAGAAAACCTTTATGAAATTTATAAAAATATATAATTCCATAATTTAAAATCATAAAGGTTATAAAACAAATTAGTGAATATTTAAGAAATATTTATGAAAATATTCATAAAAATATTCACTTTATTTCTTTTCATTTTTCGTCCCGTATTACATGTAATTTACATTTTAAGAGAATTTTTGGTAATTTCATTATCACCATTCTCGAAGAGAATTTTCGGTGATTTCATTATCACCGTTCTCAGAAACATGAATATTTTAAAATTAAACCTTATTATATTCATGTTTTATTAAAATAATAATTTTCTCGTTTTCCGTGCTTAAATATCGATTTTCGAAAATAAAATCATTTAATATGATTTTATGAAATTTTTCTAAAATTTTCGGCAGCATAACGACTGTCGATTGACTAACCTCCTGCACGGAAAATACAGTTTATAAATTCCAACCGGTACTTCATCCTAGATTTCCAACCAGTCATTCATCAAAATATTTCATAAAATAATTTTCATAAAATAATTCAAAATTAAAATATGCAGACTGAATATCCCTACAGTGCTACACATGCATCCCTTACCTTTTTCGGGTCGGCGACTGCCTCTCGAAGGTCGCGCCCGTGTTCACCTCGCCCGATTCCTCATCTCGATCGTCGAGAATAATTTCTGGAAATTATAATTCTAAAATTTAGAATTTTCTCAAATTATTTAAATAAATAAATTATTTAAATAATTATCATTAATAATTTCTCGGATTTCTTACCGATTCCCGAGATTCTAGGGTTTCCGAATTCCCGAGAATTTTTCAAATTCTCGAAAATTCCTTTTTCTCTCTTTCTTCTTCCTTTTTCCTCTTTTTCTTTTTCTTTCTCTTTTTTTCTTTTTCTTTTTCTTTTCTTTTTCTTTCTTTCTTTTCTTTTCTTGTTTTCCTCTTCCTTTCCCGTCAGACCGGTCTGCCTCCTTCCTTGCCGGTTCCTCGCCGGCGACCGGTTCTCCAGCGGTTCAGGCCTCCTTCAGCTGGTCGACAGCACGGCGAAGCTACCGGTGCCCTCCGTTTGCCCTGGATCGACGGCACGGCGGCGGATCGAGTCGGTTTTCCTTCGGTTTCTTCCGCCTCTTCACCGGCCTTCCTTCGTCGTTACGGCTTCTCTGGTGGCCTCCATCGTCTTCCTCTCCCTCCAGTGGTGCTTCGGTGGCAATGGCGGTGCCTGGATCGACCGGCACCGCCGTCTGCCATTTTCCTTCTTGTTAGCTTTAAATTGACATATATATTTTGAAATGACAAAAACTTAAGTAAGCTTTAATGTTTTAATTCATATTGTAAATTTGCATTATCACACATGATTTTCTCAATCCATTTTTAAGTGATCATATCAAACTTAAGACCATGATTTATCGATACACTCTTATTGGTCTTAATTCTTTATAAATGTTTTGAATATTTTAGAAAATCACTTGATGAATGTTTAGACCATGTTTTTATCTGAGAAAGTCAAGAAAAACTCCCTTAAAGCTTATAAATGTTTTGGGTTGAATTAGAATCAAAGGTCATATCATTTCTAACCCAAAAGTGTAGGAAAAATGCCCTCTGGAAGAAAAGGATCGATCCCCACTGTAGCAGGATCGATCCCTTTTTGGCAGAAAGTCTTCCCAAGGTCCCTGAAGCCCAGAATCAACATTCTGGACAAAAGTGATCGATCCCCTATGGAAAGGGATCGATCCCTTTGCACGAAAATAGCCTGTAACGGCTAGTGTTTGTGAGACAACGGTAATATCTGAGATTTGGCTCCACCCAACGGCTAGAATACATCCAAGGGACTATAAATAGAGGCTTAGAAGCTAAAGAAAGGAAGAGGAACTACTCAATCAACTCCAATACTCATTTTCCTCAAATCCTCAAGTCTCAACAACAATTCAAGAGCTAGAATTCAATATCTTCTATCACTCTCATATTTCTTGTATAGAAAAGCACAAATCTTGTATAAGCTTTTTCCTTGTGCTTAATTTCTGTAATCACTTGCCTATCTAGAGGCTCTCTTTGATTACTCATTTGTAAAACCAATTCAATCCTTGTAAAAAGGAGAGGTTTCTCTTAAGCCTTGAAAAAGAGGGAGGTTACTCTTTAGCCTAAGAAAAAGAGGGAGGTTTCTCTTGAGCCTAGAAAAAGAGAGAGGTTACTCTTGAGCCTTGAAAAGAGGGATTGTAATCACAAATTCAAGATAGTGGATTTGGAGAAAATCCTTGGGAGCGTCTCAAGGTAGAGGACGTAGGCAAGGTTGCCGAACCTCTATAAATCGCTTGTGTAAATCTCTCTCTCCCTACTCTTTATTTACTTGCGATTATATTGTGTTTATTGCATTGAACTTGAATTGCATGCTTGCCTAGCTTAGAGAACTTAGAAAATATCAATCTAAGCTAGAGAATTTAGAAGAACCGAAAAACGGGCTTAAGGTTAGCTAAGAACCGATTCACCCCCCTCTCGGTATAGCCTATAGAGCCAACAATTGGTATCAGAGCTTGGGCTCGAGATTGAATTAGACTAACCTCTATCGAGCAAAACGATCTTAAATGGCTCATTTGAATATAAGTACACCCCTAGGAGAAGAGGGACAATCATTAGTTAGACCTCCACTCTTTAATGGTGAGAACTATTCATATTGGAAAACTAGAATGATGTTATTTGTACAATCAAACGATTATGAAATGTGGAGAATTATAGTGAATGGTCCTAGAATTCCCATGAAGAAAAAAGATGGAGAAGATGTCCCTAAGAGTGAGGATGAGTGGGACACAAATGACATGAGAGTAGCACAATTGAATGCCAAGGCTATGCACACTCTCTTTTGTGCCTTAGGTCCCAATGAATATAATAGAGTCTCCCTATGTGAAAATGCTAAGCAAATATGGGACAAACTAGCCATCACACATGAAGGGACCAATCAAGTTAGAGAGACTAAGGTAGGAATGCTCACACATGATTATGAGCTTTTTAGAATGAAAGAAAATGAGTCCATGAGTGATATGTTCACTAGGTTTAATAATATAATTAATGGACTTAAGGCTCTAGGCAAGACTTATTCCAATGTTGAAATATTAAAGAAAATTTTGAATAGCTTGCCTAAGTCTTGGGAGGCAAAGGTAACCGCAATAGAAGAATCTAAGGATCCTAACACCTTGTCTCTATACGAACTTATGGGCTCCTTACTTACATATGAAATGAAGATAAAAAGAAATGAAGAGCCTTCAAAGAAAGTAGGGGTAGCTCTTAAATCATCCACTCATGAGAACTTTGAGGATGATAGTAATGAGAGTGGAGATGAGGAAGATAAGGAAATGGCAATGTTTGCCAAAAGATTTAATAGATTCGTGAGAATGAAAGAGAGAGAGAAGAATAGGAGACACCATAGGGGAGAAACAAGTAGAAGAGAAAAGGACCACTTAATGTGTTATGAGTGCAATGAACCGGGTCATACTAAGTTAGATTGCCCCTTACTTAGGAAAGAAAAGGATAGGAAACCTAGGAAGAAAGCATTTGTGGCTGCATGGAGCGAGAGTGATAGCTCCGATGAGGAAAATGTAGATAATGAGGTAGCCTACTCATGCTTTATAACCATTAGTGATGATGAGGCTAGTAGTAGTTCTAGTGAAGATAATGATTATACCTTTAGTGAACTACAAAATGCCTTTGATGATTTAGCAAATGAATTTCAATGCATGAATTCTAAATATAAGAAAATCATTGCTAAATTAAAAATAGAAAATGAAGCCTTGACAAGTGCTAAGATAGAATTTGAAAAGAAACTAGAAGAGGCCAACTTAGAAATAAATGAGTTAAATAAAAAGAACACAAATTTACATAACTCATTTTTTAGGTTTTATATGGGTCAACAAAAGCTAGATCACATGTTAGAGACCCAAAGAGCTTTCTTTGATAAAGATGGGTTAGGCTATAATGCAATACAAAAAGAAACTCATCTAAAGAATTTCCTTGTGAGCAAAAATACTATGCATGATTTATCTCTTACATGCTCACTATGCAATGAATAGGACACTCTTCACAAGCATGCACATATAGAAAAACCACATTTAGAGGAAGAGTGGTTAGAAAAATGTGGGTGCCAAAGCATGCAATAAATAATGATGATTTGTGCTTGAAATGGATCCCAAAAGGATCAAAAATTATTTGCACTAACTTTCAAGGACCCAAGAAAATTTGGGTACCAAAGCATGCTTGAATTTGTTTGTTGTAGGAGTGTTAGAGCATGGGAATGCAATGAAACAATGGAGATTAAATGCTCAACACATCCTCATGGAGTTTGCTTGTGCCAATGAGAAAAAGGAAGAGCTTGGAAATCCATCTTTAGCAAGGTGACAACAATCTCTCAAAGAATGGCTAATGGTGGATCCAACACATCATGGCAAGTGGCTAATGGTGGATCCAACACATCATGGCAAGCACTCTCAAGCAAAGGAATATTGTGAGCTTAAATTCTCACTCCTTCAAATTTGTGTTACATTTAAATCGTTTATGCCTTGATGATATAGTTTGTTGATGATCTTTGATGTTTTGTGAGTTGAATGATTGAACAAAAGGCATGATAAATGATTTTTGAATACTTAATGAATAGTTCTTGATGCATTGAATGAAGAGCATGTTTAATGATTTTGAAATGATTTTTGGTTTTCTGCATCTTGAGCAAGTTTGATATGTGTAGATAATATATTTAGTTGCTCAAAAGTTGTCAAATATGTCATATATGCAAAATTCCATGTCATGAGCCTTAATGAAGAATATGCATATTAGATATTATGGCATGTTGTTCACAAAATGTATGATTTGATGTTATATGTGCTTAAAATCTGTGTGAACAAGTTTGTTTTGGCATATTTGTGATTTCTAATGATTTGGTTTGGCCAAAATATGCATAACTCTCAAAATGACCTCCTTTGAGGCCAAAAATGCTTTTATTGGTGAAAATCCTTCCAAAATTGCAAAATCTTTTGTAAAATGGTTTTTCAATCATGTTCTTCATTCATACAAGTCCAAAATCATGTTTTACAAATGTTTGAACCTTTACTTGGACTTAAATAACTCAAAAACGAAGTTTTGGTACCTCAAAGGTTGGATTCTCTGTCAAAAATCTGCAGAAACAGTATGAGGGATCGATCCCTTTTCAAACAGGATCGATCCCCTTGAGCAGAACACAGAATTGGTGTATTCTGGAACTAAGGGATCGATCCCCCCAGGCCAGAAAGGGCATTTCTGCACTTTTTCAACCGAAATTGAGAAGAACTTTTCATTGTGTTGATATCTTCTTTCTTCTCAACTTAAAATTCATTGTTTTAACTTCTTTTTGATGATCTTTACAACATGAAAAATCCATTTTTGATTAATATCATGCCTCAACTTTATCAATTTGTATTATTCCCAACAAATGGTATCACTTTTAACAATCAATATCATTTTTCTTGAACTCACAAGTGCACAATCATTTTTCTTGTTGAAAACATTCATGAATCTTGAAATAATCTTGAAATATATTTTCAATGAATGCTTAAACATAATTTTGAGATTTATTTCAAGAATTTATGGATATATTTGAGAATTTGATGAACTTGTGCATAATGAGTGTTTTTCATCTTTGTCAAGCATGCTTATAGGATTATGTCTCTTGGCTTGACTTATCAATTCCACACTAGGTTTCATGATAATTTTACATCTAGTGGATTGATTCCAAATGTAAATTCAACAATTGGTAATAGTCATTGGCCTATAATTTGTGATGGTAAATGGATCCTCAATGTTCAAATGCATGAAACTTTATCATCCTTGTACTTAAAGAACTAAGGTCTTAATGACAACACCAACATTCAAAGATAAATGCAAACTTGAACAAACTTGATATCCATGCATTTATTATTTGAATATTTCCTTGCTCATAATTGGTTAAGGACTTGAATTAGAAAAGGAGCATAGGATTTGTGTGCTTGAAACCATGGAAGAAAATGTGTTTGCTAGAATTCCTTGATGTTTTGAATCTTCCATGTGGTATAATGTTGTGAATATGAATATGGATGATAGTGTGCTAATGTTTAAATTGATCCATATGCATATTTGATGATATGTGTTGTGCTCTTGCATGTTTGGAATGATTATTTTCTTGACAAAAACACACTACACATAAATATTAGACTCATGCAAAATGCCTAAGTCAACCATTAGTAACAATTGGTATTTAGATTGAAATAACACCTAGTATCATTGGCAACCATATTTTCAATAATTGGTAAGCCAAATCTAAATTGCCAATTAGTATGAGCTTTAAATTGACAACTCTTCTCATGCTCCTTAGATTGAAATGACAAATAGAGAAGAATTCTCTTAGGATATTTTTGCATGAAACACATTTGTGCTAGAATTTGTAGTTAATTGCTATATATCTTGATTCTATGCACATTCTTGCTTGAACATGATTTATGAGCTCATGCATATGATATGTCATCTAATTTTAGCTCATAATCATGATGTATTACCATGCACCTTAGTTGGACCTTAGAGAACAATTGATATACTTAGGTGCTTGCTTAACTTCTTACCAATTGGAACCTTCTTGCAAAATTACTTATCAACAATTGGTATCTAAATTATTTATAAACAATTGGTATAGGATCATAAGTCATATTCATTGCATAAATATTTCACACTCTTTGAGAATATTGACTTATTTATTTGTGCTATAAGTCCCGTACTAACATGTTTCCTGTTGGATGGAGCATTTTTATTTGTTCTCACATAGCCATGATTTTAGGGGGAGCATATTTTTAATTATTTTTCCTTCTTTTTGCTATGACAAAAAGGGGGAGAGATAGATAAAGGGAGAGATAGATATAGGGAGAGATATTAAGGGTGAGAGATAATGGGGAAAATAGTTTGAAAAATCTTTTTCAAAACCCATGCATATATTAAGAGGGAGCTTTATAAAATCCTGCTTTATTTGAGGGGGAGTATTTTATTAAAGAATTTTCAAAGCAAATTTACATTAAGTTTTGTCATATCAAAAAGGGGGAGATTGTTAGCTTTAAATTGACATATATATTTTGAAATGACAAAAACTTAAGTAAGCTTTAATGTTTTAGTTCATATTGTAAATTTGCATTATCACACATGATTTTCTCAATCCATTTTCAAGTGATCATATCAAACTTAAGACCATGATTTATCGATACACTCTTATTGGTCTTAATTCTTTATAAATGTTTTGAATATTTTAGAAAATCACTTGATGAATGTTTAGACCATGTTTTTATCTGAGAAAGTCAAGAAAAACTCCCTTAAAGCTTATAAATGTTTTGGGTTGAATTAGAATCAAAGGTCATATCATTTCTAACCCAAAAGTGTAGGAAAAATGCCCTCTGGAAGAAAAGGATCGATCCCCACTGTAGCAGGATCGATCCCTTTTTGGCAGAAAGTCTTCCCAAGGTCCCTGAAGCCCAGAATCAACATTCTGGACAAAAGGGATCGATCCCCTATGGAAAGGGATCGATCCCTTTGCACGAAAATAGCCTGTAACGGCTAGTTTTTGTGAGATAACGGTAATATCCGAGATTTGGCTCCACCCAACGGCTAGAATACATCCAAGGGACTATAAATAGAGGCTTAGAAGCTAAAGAAAGGAAGAGGAACTACTCAATCAACTCCAATACTCATTTTCCTCAAATCCTCAAGTCTCAACAACAATTCAAGAGCTAGAATTCAATATCTTCTATCACTCTCATATTTCTTGTATAGAAAAGCACAAATCTTGTATAGGCTTTTTCCTTGTGCTTAATTTCTGTAATCACTTGCCTATCTAGAGGCTCTCTTTGATTACTCATTTGTAAAACCAATTCAATCCTTGTAAAAAGGGGAGGTTTCTCTTAAGCCTTGAAAAAGAGGGAGGTTACTCTTTAGCCTAAGAAAAAGAGGGAGGTTTCTCTTGAGCCTAGAAAAAGAGAGAGGTTACTCTTGAGCCTTGAAAAGAGGGATTGTAATCACAAATTCAAGATAGTGGATTTGGAGAAAATCCTTGGGAGCGTCTCAAGGTAGGGGACGTAGGCAAGGTTGCCGAACCTCTATAAATCGCTTGTGTAAATCTCTCTCTCCCTACTCTTTATTTACTTGCGATTATATTGTGTTTATTGCATTGAACTTGAATTGCATGCTTGCCTAGCTTAGAGAACTTAGAAAATATCAATCTAAGCTAGAGAATTCAGAAGAACCGAAAAACGGGCTTAAGGTTAGCTAAGAACCGATTCACCCCCCCTCTCGGTATAGCCTATAGAGCCAACACTTCTCTTCCGATTTTCTCCTCTGTTTCGTTCGTTTTCGCTTCCGTTTCCGACGCTTTCTCTTCCCTTTTACCTTGTCGGTCGCCTTCCCTCACGTCGCCGGCGGCTTCGCCTCCTCTCCTTCTTCCTTTGGTTGGCCGGTCGATGGTGGTTGGCCTCTCCCTCATATTTCCCCTTTGTGCTTTGTTTACTGTGTTTGAGATAGAAACGGGATCTCGATCCCGTTGCTGTTTAATTTTTTTTTTCATTTATATTTTATTTATACTTTTATATAAATATAAATATAGTTTATATTATATATACAAACATAATATAACACATATATATATTTACACAAAATACATATCTATATAAATTTTAATTTGAATTAATATATATTTCATATATATGTATTTATAGATATATATTGTATTACAATATATATATTTTGATAAAAATAATATTTACTTTTCTTATATATATATATATACATAAAAGATCATATTTATATACATATGTATTATTTAAATGTACTAAATAGTATATATACATATATATACTAATATATATTAATATATACTATATAGTCTATAATTGTCCTCGGTGGATCACAGATCAGGTGTCGGCCGGGACTACATATCACATATCATATATTACATATCACATGTTACATGTCACATATCAGCATGATAGGATGCCATCTAGTCTCAAAACCGTATTTTTCATCATTAGAAAACCTTTATGAAATTTATAAAAATATATAATTCCATAATTTAAAATCATAAAGGTTATAAAACAAATTAGTGAATATTTAAGAAATATTTATGAAAATATTCATAAAAATATTCACTCTACTTCTTTTCATTTTTCGTCTCGTATTACGTGTAATTTACATTTTAAGAGAATTTTCGGTGATTTCATTATCACCATTCTCGAAGAAGATTTTCGGTGATTTCATTATCACCGTTCTCAGAAACATGAATATTTTAAAATTAAACTTTATTATATTCATGTTTTATTAAAATAATAATTTTCTCGTTTTCCGTGCTTAAATATCGATTTTCGAAAATAAAATCATTTAATATGATTTTATGAAATTTTTCTAAAATTTTCGACAGCATAACGACTGCCGATTGACTAACCTCCTGCACGGAAAATACAGTTTATAAATTCCAACCGGTACTTCATCCCAGATTTCCGACCAGTCATTCATCAAAATATTTCATAAAATATTTTCATAAAATAATTCAAAATTAAAATATGCAGACTGAATATCCCTACAGTGCTGCACATGCATCTCTTACCTTTTTCGGGTCGACGACTGCCTCTCGAAGGTCGCGCTTGTGTTCACCTCGCCCGATTCCTCATCTCGATCGTTGAGAATAATTTCTAGAAATTATAATTCTAAAATTTAGAATTTTCTCAAATTATTTAAATAATTATCATTAATAATTTCTCGGATTTCTTACCGATTTCCGAGATTCTAGGGTTTCCGAATTCCCGAGAATTTTTCGAATTCTCGAAAATTCCTTTTTCTCTCTTTCTTCTTCCTTTTCCTCTTTTTCTTTGTCTTTCTCTTTTTTCTTTTTCTTTTTCTTTTTCTTTTCTTTTTCTTTCTTTCTTTTCTTTTCTTTTTTTCCTCTTCCTTTCCCGTCAGACCGGTCTGCCTCCTTCCTCGCTGGTTCCTCACCGGCAACCGGTTCTCCGGCGGTTTAGGCCTCCTTCAACTGGTCGACGGCACGGCGAAGCTACCGGTGCCCTCCTTTTGCCATGGATCGGCGGCACGGCGGCGAATCGAGTCGGTTTTCCTTCGGTTTCTTTTGCCTCTTCGTCAACCTTCCTCCGCCGTTCACGGCGCCTCTGTTGGCCTCCATTGTCTTCCTCTCCCTCCAGTGGTGCTTCGGTGGCAGTGTCGGTGCCTGGATCGGCCGGCACCGCCGTCTGCCATTTTCCTTCTCTTCCGATTTTCTCCTCTGTTTCGTTCGTTTTTGCTTCCGTTTCCGACGCTTTCTCTTCCCTTTTCCCTCGTCGGTAGCCTTCCCTCACGTCGCCGGCGGCTTCGCCTCCTCTCCTTCTTCCTTTGGTCGGCCGGCCGATAGGGGTTGGCCTCTCCCTCATATTTCCCCTCTGTGCTTTGTTTACTGTGTTTGAGATAGAAACGGGGTCCCGACCCCGTTTCTGTTTAATTTTTTTTTTCATTTATATTTTATTTATACTTTTATATAAATATAAATATAGTTTATATTATATATACAAACATAATATAACACATATATATATATTTACACAAAATACATATATATATAAATTTTAATTTGAATTCATATATATTTCATATATATGTATTTATAGATATATATTGTATTACAATATATATATTGATAAAAATAATATTTACTTTTCTTATATATATATATATATTTATATATATATACATAAAAGATCATATTTATATACATATGTATTATTTAAATGTACTAAATAGTATATATACATATATATACTAATATATATTAATATATACTATATAGTCTATAATTGTCCTCGGTGGATCACTAATCAGGTGTCGGCCGGGACTACATATCACATATCACATATTACATATCACATGTTACATATCACATATCAGCATGATAGGATGCCATCTAGTCTCAAAACCGTATTTTTCATCATCAAAAAACCTTTATGAAATTTATAAAAATATATAATTCCATAATTTAAAATCATAAAAGTTATAAAACAAATTAGTGAATATTTAAGAAATATTTATAAAAATATTCATAAAAATATTCACTCTACTTCTTTTCATTTTTCGTCTCGTATTACATGTAATTTACATTTTAAGAGAATTTTCAGTGATTTCATTATCACCATTCTCGAAGAGGATTTTCGGTGATTTCATTATCACCGTTCTCAGAAACATGAATATTTTAAAATTAAACCTTATTATATTCATGTTTTATTAAAATAATAATTTTCTCGTTTTCTGTGCTTAAATATCGATTTTCGAAAATAAAATCATTTAATATGATTTTATGAAATTTTTCTAAAATTTTCGATAGTATAACGACTGCCGATTGACTAACCTCCTGCACGGAAAATACAATTTATAAATTCCAACCGGTACTTCATCCCAGATTTCCGACCAGTCATTCATCAAAATATTTCATAAAATATTTTTCATAAAATAATTCAAAATTAAAATATGCAGACTGAATATCCCTACAGTGCTGCACATGCATCCCTTACCTTTTCGGGTCGGCGACTGCCTCTCGAAGGTCGCGCCCGTGTTCACCTCGCCCGATTCCTCATCTCGATCGTCGAGAATAATTTCTGGAAATTATAATTCTAAAATTTAGAATTTTCTCAAATTATTTAAATAAATAAATTATTTAAATAATTAACATTAATAATTTCTCGGATTTCTTACCGATTCCCGAGATTCTAGGGTTTTCGAATTCCCGAGACTTTTTCGAATTCTCGAAAATTCCTTTTTCTCTCTTTCTTCTTCCTTTTCCTCTTTTTCTTTTTCTTTCTCTTTTTTCTTTTTCTTTTTCTTTTCTTTTTCTTTCTTTCTTTTCTTTTCTTTTTTTCCTCTTCCTTTCCCGTCAGACTGGTCTGCCTCCTTCCTCGCCGGTTCCTCGCCGGCGGCCGGTTCTCCGGCGGTTTAGGCCTCCTTCAGCTGGTCGACGGCAAGGCGAAGCTACCGGTGCCCTCCGTTTGCCCTGGATCGGCAGCACGGCGGCGGATCGAGTCGGTTTTCCTTCGGTTTCTTTTGCCTCTTCGCCGGCCTTCCTCCGCCGTTCTCGGCGCCTCTGGTGGCCTCCATCGTCTTCCTCTCCCTCCAGTGGTGCTTCGGTGGTAGTGGCGGTGCCTAGATCGGCCGGCACCGCCGTCTGCCATTTTCCTTCTCTTCCGATTTTCTCTTCTGTTTCGTTCGTTTTCGCTTCCGTTTCCGACGCTTTCTCTTCCCTTTTCCCTCGTCGGTCGCCTTCCCTCACGTCGCCGGCGGCTTCGCCTCTTCTCCTTCTTCCTTTGGTCGGCCGGCTGATGGTGGTTGGCCTCTCCCTCATATTTCCCCTCTGTGCTTTGTTTATTGTGTTTGAGACAGAAATGGAGTCCCGATCCCGTTTCTGTTTAATTTTTTTTTCATTTATATTTTATTTATACTTTTATATAAATATAAATATATTTTATATTATATATATAAACATAATATAACACATATATATTTACACAAAATACATATATATATATAAATTTTAATTTGAATTAATATATATATTTCATATATATGTATTTATAGATATATATTGTATTACAATATATATATATATATATTTTTTGATAAAAATAATATTTACTTTTCTTATATATATATATATATTTATATATATATACATAAAAGATCATATTTATATACATATGTATTATTTAAATGTACTAAATAGTATATATATATATATACTAATATATATTAATATATACTATATAGTATTTCAATACATATGTATTTGTATAAAAATACATTTATATAATATATAATTATATAAATATATTTTATATTCTTTTCTCTTTTTCTTATTTAATTTGAATTTTCATTTATCCAAATTAAATTTCTTCCTTCATTTCTTATTTCCAAATTTAATTTTCCTTTTCATTTCTTATTTAATTTGGATTTCCATTTATCCAAATTAAATTTCTTCAATTTTATCCAGTTTAATTTTCTCCACTTCTTCACTTCATCAATTTCGGGAATTTCAACGATATTCCCATCTCGTAAATAAATTTTATTTATTTACTTTAATTTATTTATTTCCTCTTATCTATTTTCTTAAATATTAATTTCCAATATTAACAATTTCCAATAATTGAAAAATTTGCAGTTATCACACCATATCTACTGTAGTCATTAGTAAATATGATGAAGTATTGGAACCCTCCTCTAGCTTGTATGGTTAATGGACCACATACATCTGTATGTATAAGCTCTAATAAACCACTAGCCTTTTCACTTATTCCTGTAAAAGGGGCCTTGATCATTTTACCAAGCAAACAAGATTCGCATACATCATATGATTCAAAATCAAATGAATTTAAGTGTCCCTCTTTGTGGAGCCTAGATATGCGTTTCTCGTTTATGTGACCAAGTCTACAATGCCAGAGGAATGTAGGATTAATCTCATTACCCTTTGATCTCTTGAAATCAACACTGTATATGTGATTATCTAAATCTAGAATATACAATCCATTCATAATGGAAGCATTGCCATAGAAAATATCATAGAAAATACCAAGTCGTCGGTTCCCGCTTCGATTCTCTTCTTTCCTTCTCTTTTCCCGTCGTTTCTTTTTCCTCTTCCGATCACCGGCATCCTCTCCTCTCTCCGCCGGCACCGTCTTCCTTTTCTCTTGGCCGGCCTTTGTTTCCCTTTTTCTTCTCGATAGAAAAGGGTCCTAATTCCAGTTTCTGTTTCTATTTCTTTTTTTTTTATTTTTTATATATAATTATTTCTTTTAATTATATATATAGAATTATAGATATATATTTATATAACTCATTTATTTTTATATTTATATATCTATACACATCACTTTAAAAAACGATAATATATATTTCTTATATATATTTATATACTTTTATTTAAAATACTAAGGTATGTATATATATTTCATATATATATACATTTATATTTATAAATATATAAATATGTTTTGTAATATACACATGTATTTATTTAAGACAAAATAGTATATATTTTATTTTATAATATACACTCAAATTCATATACATACATATGTATTTATATAAAACATGTGTAAATATATTTATATAATCTAATTATATAAATATATTCTTATACGCATTTTTTAATTAAATTTGGATTTCTTAATATCCAATTATTTTCTCCTTTTTCATTTCCTATTTAATTTGGATTTCCATTTATCCAAATTAAATTCCTCAAATTTATCCAAGTTAATTTTCTCCACTTCTTCACTTCATCAATTACTGAAATTCCAACAGTATTCCCCTCTCATAAATAATTTATTTATTTACTTTAATTTATCTATTTCCTCTTATCTATTTTCTTTAATATTAATTTCCTATATTAATAATTTCCAATAATTGAAAAATTTGCGGTTATCACATTCTCCCCACCTTAACCCCACCTTAAGAAATTCGGTCCTCCGAATTTAACTTAAGTCCAAAAGGTGGTGGCATCCTGTATGCTTATCGACTCATATACTTATCATTCTTAACCTTTTGATCATCTTCCATATTGTACTGCCAGTATATCATCAACATCGGAATCGTCTCTTATATCATTACCTATCATCTTTCATCATATATTTATACTCCCTTAAATTTCTTATCAATTGGGAGTTATCCATTTCCACTCCTTTTCATATCACATATGATTCATACTGTTCATCATCTACCTTTCTTATTTGTGCCAAGTCGATATAGTTTGGTACTGTCATTTAAACAAGTTAATCAATTGTATGTAATTGTCCAGTAGCTTTCACATCTCATGCATCCGCTCTCTCAACATATCATCGAGCTTTTCCATACTACGCTCACATATTTACATCATGTATGAAGCGGTACTGCCTATAAGTTTGGAATCTCATAGCCTTTTGCTATTTCCCATAACATATAGCTACTCAAAGATTCTCATCACATATAGTGCTCACTGGAACTTCACATACATCCTCATCATTTTATAATCATATTTCAACTCTGGCACTAAAGAATCTAAGAGTTTGATAGTGGAGAAGTGATTTCGTTAGACTATCAGTTTATAATCACTTCTATATTATCATATCTCTGTTAGATTCTTCATTATTATCTTCAATACTCATTTCATATTTGTTTCATCAAATGCTGCAGCTCATTTGCAGACTTTGCTATTTACCATCTTTTACCATATTTGAATCAGGAGACAATCATTTTTCTCCATATCTCTTTCCATGTAATCTCATCATTACATCTCTTATTCTTATTGTATACTCTATATCACTTAAGTTTTAGAATATACCTGAGAATATACTCTTTTGATAATTTAGATTCCATAATGACATAATCAAATTTTCATTTAATCTTTTCATTATTTAACTTTGTCCTTGAATCTATAATTATCAATTTAATCACCTCATTATCCATACAAATCCACTATTTCCGTCAATTTAGTGATGTATATATATATATATATATATATCCTTTTTCCATTTATATCACTGACAGTAAAATGTAAATCATTTTTTTTCTGCTTGGAGTATAGTTACTTTTCCTCTATCGAGTTTGGCTCGATCTTGCATTTAGCCATAATTATATGATAACCACAAAATCACTTTTAGTTTTAAAATTGGGAACTACTTCATGTTCATGTTCCCTCTTCATCGTGTACTTTTCCTCTTATGACATATTCATCCTTTCCTTTATCATCATTTCAGTCACTTTTCTTTAGTGATAACACATTCTACTATTAAACTCTTTTAATATCTCGAGTACTATATTTACTCTTATTTATTCACCGACCTCAACTTCCTTACTTATCAATCACATCAGTAGAGCAGCTAACCCAATAACTCTTTCATAGACTGGCAATAGTATTTAGCTAGACCCAGTTCATTCTGTATCTCAATCATTATCTCGTCATCAATGACATATCCACATCGCTCTGTCATTCGAGATCGGATATCTTAGAAAGAGATATTGTCTAGCTAAATCTTCTATTTGCCCTTCTTACAGATAATCTATTGTCTTTGAGAGTCTGTGGGGTTATAGCACTATGCTGCTCATTTTTCATTTGTGCCTTAGGTTGTATTGATGTCTCATTACTTCATCCATATCTGGATGCCTCATTCATTAGGCTCATATATCTCACAAGGTATTTCATTAACCTTGTAAACCTCAATAGGAACTCATGATAATTTTATCGAGTTCAAATCATTATCATCTTATGATCACTAGTTTCTAACTTTTCGTCTAGTAATGCCTTGTACAAAGGTTGATCTTAAAAGGTCCTTGTACATCTTCGATTAAATCAAATAAGGCATCACTTCCATAGAATTGATTATTTGTTCTTAATAAGAACTTATAAATTATTAGGAATTTAATACACCATTTAATTCATCCATATCATCTGTATTTCTATCAATTCCTTTTATACAAGTGAATTTCATTATCCACAAATTTTCCAGAGTTGTTTCTTAAGCTTTTCGGATTCTTCTATATTCTCCAATATAAGCTTAAGAATAAATTTCATATTTAAAATCGAGTCAACATTAGTTCGATTTCTCCAATCTATATAACTCTGAAAATTCATCAGGAATCTCCTCCGATGCTTTCTTTAATCATTCATCTCTCATCATTTTGGACATTCATCTTTGTGTCCTATCATTCACTCAAGGCAAAGATATTTAATATTTAAATCATTTTAATATTTGCTCCGCCTTGATTTGCTTATTTCTCGTACTCCACAGCATATCAATCCTCTTAATTTATAATGCTGTATTAAGTGCCATTATTTAATTAACACCTTTCAAAGCTAACCGATTTATTATTACTGTAATTCATTTTTTACAATCATCTTCATTTATAATTAAGGTTAGCGGTTATCATCCTCATCTCTTATCTTCACTTACTGTCCTTATGCATATTCTCCAATTTCATATACTCCATACTGTACATCATTTCTACAAAAACATATTTCAAAATATTTCGGTTCTATAATTATCTGCTTGATACCTCAAATATAGTAGGAATGTATAGAACCCGAATTAACTGTACTGCTATGGATTTCATCCTCTATACTGATCTCCTCTCAATCATCTCCAGTAATCATATTACTTTTCATCATATCCAATGATCCTGTAATGATATCCCGTTAATACACTTTTAATTTAGACCCATAAAATCAATACTAAGTCGCTCATCCTGCGACTTCCCTATAACCATTTGGGTCCTATTAGCACACTAAGTGTAGTGAAATTCATAATCAGGATCGTTATACCCATATTGTATCCTTTATGCCATTAATAACTTCATTACTATCAATATATTCAAAATCGACTTGGTTTATTACTATTCATATCATAATCCCATATAGGGGCATTTTCGTCATTTTCACAATTATTTCTTTCTCCTCAATATACATTTAAATCAGTGATCTTATTATCTATTTGCTGATAGTACCCCTTTTTCATACCAATATCAGCAGTTTAAGGTCTTTTTCGATTTTGATAGAGAAATCCAATAAAATCCATAATTGGATTATTTTGTATGAAATGCAACTTTTCATCATCAATTTCCCTGCCATTTCAGTCAATTTCAACTTCTGGTGATCTATTTTGACTCCTGGAAAAATTTTGGGGGTAGGGGTATTTTGGTCATTTTTGCCCAAAAATTTTCTCTCTTCAAACTACCTTTAGTCGGTGATCTTAATGTCTATTTAGTGATGATACTTCATTCCCTCCTTTATATCGTCACTTTTAGGTCTCAGTTCGATCCGGACAGAAAAATACTGGTGGGGCCCTCACCGAGTCCATTTCTGTTCCTTACCAAACCGACCTTCATTTAGATCATAAGATCATCATTTCAAGTAACATTCCTGAGCCGTTTTCCCTTTTAACATTCCTTATTTCATAAATGCTCACTCCCTTCTAAACACTTAATTCAATTTGTAATCATTTATTTTTTCTATGTATTCAGACTATACAGTACTACAGGGGATGTTAACCTTTTCAACACATTTTCTTTCCAAAGTATCGACAGACATCAGGCCAATCGTGCTCTGATACCATTAAATCTGTCACAGCCCGTGACCCTATTTTTCACCTTATTCTATACCTCTTATATGGTTGGGCTGTCTGCGATACTTTACTTTTCCTTTACATATAAACAATTTCATATTAAATTATAATACGAATTACATCCCTTATCTTACTTCATAAGAAAGTAGTACTGTGAATATGTCTAAATACAAAAAATAAATGATCATACCTTATTAATTAAATCGACCTGTCGCATCGTCCCCAAATGTGCAGTCGAAAATCCTTTTACTGCTAGACTCTCGGTCTTCGAAAACCTGAAATGTTAAAATTAAGGGGTGAGCAAACCACGACTCAGTAAAGGAATTATATGCATACTTGATATTTAGTTTCCTATATGCTGAAAATCCTTTTCATTTTTCCTATGGGGCTTTAGGCACACATGTAGGAAGGATACTACAGTCGGTTAGGGATCCGGATGGAGTAAGGTAGGTATTTTGAAATACCTATCTTGTCCCGAAACCTAGAAGCAACTGTAGAGAGTAAATTCTTTTCGTTTGAAATTTAAATCTTTTTCCTTTTTATTTCATATCGTTTTCATATTCTTTTCAAAATAATGCTTTTATGAAATAAAGCATTTAAATAAAATAACTAATATTCATATTTTCTTTGAAAAGAATATTAGTTAAATCATCATCATTTTCCTGTAAAACTCATTTCATGTTTTACTGTACAATCATATTAGTACAGTACTTTAAATAGCAAAATAAGATATTAAACCTTTTTCGTATAACATATAAATCATTTAAATCTAATATTCAATTTAAAATTAAAATAAGAATATTAGATTTACTTTCCTCCTTTTTTCCTTTTGAAAACATATTACATATTCATATTACATATCATATGAAAATTATCTCGTAGTACTAAGAACAGCACTGAAATAAGCATTTTATAAAATGCTATAAATCATTTCATCTCACGTATCACATATCATGTAAAACATTTACATTTCACATGTCACATATCATGTAAAACATTTTCATTTAAAACATATCCTATATGGAGACTTAGGCACACACGCCCAGCCCGTCCACTGGGTCGTTACTCATATAATGCAATAGACCCCGAAGGGTATAAATAATCATGTCAGATCTATGGCCATAGTCTATAATTGTCCTCGACGGATCACTGATCAGGTGTCGGCCGGGACTACATATCACATATCACATGTTACATATCACATATCACATATCAGCATGATAGGATGCCATCTAGTCTCAAAACCGTATTTTTCATCATCAGTAAACCTTTATGGAATTTATAAAAATATATAATTTCTTAATTTGAAACCATAAAGGTTAGAAAACCATTTAGTGAATATTTATAAAATATATATAAAAATATTCACTTTATCTCTTGTCATTTTTCATCTTGTATTACGTGTAATTTACATATCAAGAGAATTTTCGGTGATTTCATTATCACCATTCTCAAAAACATGAATATTTTAAAATCATTTTCATTTTATTCATGTTTTTACGAAAAATATTCATTTTCTCGATTTTCGTGGTTGAAAATCGTTTCTCATGAAATAAAATCATTTATTATGATTTTATGAAATTTTCTGGAATTTTTTCTATAATTTTCCATAATTTTTCGGCAGTATAACGGCTGCCGATTGGCTAGCCTCCTGCACGGAAAATATAGTTTATAATTTCAACCGGTACTTCATTCCAAATTTCCAACCAATCATTCATCATAATAATTTCATAAATATTTCCATAAAATATTTTGAAATTAAAACATGCAGACAGAATATCCTTACAGTGTTGCACATGCATCCCTTACCTTTTTCCCAGGTCGACGACTTCCTCTTATCGGTCGCGCCCGTACTCCATCTCTCCCGATTCCTCATATCGATCATCGAGAATAATTTCTAGAAATTAAAATTCTAAATTTTAGAATTTTCATAAATAATTTATTTAATTTTACTCGAAATCATTTTCCGAAATTCTTACTGAATTTTCGTAATTTCTGATTTGCCGAATTTTTGAGAATTTTCGAATTTCTAGATATTCTCCTTTTTCCTCTTTTTCTTCTTTTCCTCTTTTCTTTCTTCCTTTTTTCTCTTTTCTTTTCTTTCTCTTTCTTTTTCTTTTTCCTTTTTTTCTTTTTCTTTTCCTTTTTCCTCTTCTTTCCCTGTCAGACCGATTTAGCTTCCTTCCTCGCCGGTTCCTCGCCGGCGGCCAGTTCTCCGGCGGTTCAGGTGCCCTTCAGCTGGCCGACATCGAGGCGAACTCGCCGGTGGCCTCATCTCAGCCTGGATCGACGGCACGGCGGTGGATCTACTCGGTTTACCTTCGGTTTCTTCTCCTCCTTCGTCGGCCTTCCTCCGCCGTTCACCGCGCCTCGGGTGGCCTCCATTGTCTTCCTCTCCCTCCGGCGGTGCTTCGGTGGCAGTGGTTGTGCCTGGATTGGTCGGCACCGCCGTCTGCCATTTTTCCTTTTCTTCCTGGCTTCGCCGGTTCCCGCTTCGATTCTCTTCTTTCCTTTTCTTTTCCCGTCGTTTCTTTTTCCTCTTCCGGTCACCGGCGTCCTCTCCTCTCTCCGCTGGCACCGTCTTCCTTTTCTCTTGGTCGGCCGACGGTGGCCGGCCTTTGTTTCCCTTTTTCTTCTTAACAGAAACGGGTCCTGATTCCCGTTTCTGTTTCTATTTCTTTTTTTTATTTTTTATATATAATTATTTCTTTTAATTATATATATATATAGAATTATAGATATATATATTTATATAACTCATTTATTTATATATATATATATATCTATACACATCACTTTAAAATACGATAATATATATACTTCTTATATATATATTTATATACTTTTATTTAAAATACTAAGGTATGTATATATATATTTCATATATATATATATACACATTTATATTTATAAATATATAAATATATTTTGTAATATACACATGTATTTATTTAAGACAAAATAGTATATATTTTATTTTATAATATACACTCAAATTCATATACATACATTTGTATTTATATAAAACATGTGTAAATATATTTATATAATCTAATTATATAAATATATTCTTATACGCATTTTATTTCATTAAATTTGGATTTCTTAATATCCAATTATTTTCTCCTTTTTCATTTCCTATTTAATTTGGATTTCCATTTATCAAAATTAAATTCCTCAAATTTATCCAAATTAATTTTCTCCACTTCTTCACTTCATCAATTACTGAAATTCCAACAGTATTCCCCTCTCATAAATAATTTATTTATTTACTTTAATTTATATATTTCCTCTTATCTATTTTCTTTAATATTAATTTCCAATAATTGGAAAATTTGTGGTTATCACACATATCATGCTATAGGCCCCGAAGGGTACAAAAAATCATGTTAGATCTATTGCCATAGTCTATAATTGTCCTCGGCAGATCACTGATCAGGTGTCGGTCGGGACTACATATCACATATCACATATCACATATCACATATCACATATTACATGTCACATATCACATATCACATATCAGCAAGATAGGATGCCAACTAGTCTCAAAACCGTATTTTTCATCATCAGAAAACCTTTATGGAATTTATAAAAATGATAATTTCATAATTAAAACCATAAAGATTATATAATAAATCAAGTGAATATTTAAGAAAATATTTATAAAATATTCACTTTATCCTTTTTTCATCTTCCATTTCATATCACGTATAATTCATATATCGAGAGAATATTTAGAAAACTTTTATAAAATATTCTCTTTATCCCTTTTTCATTTTCAATTCATATCACATATAATTCATATATCGAGAGAATTTTCGGTGATCTCATTATCATTAATTTCAAAACCATGAATATTTTTAAAATGAATTTCGTTATATTCATGTTTTATGAAAAATAATCATTTTCTCGATTTTCGTGGTTGGAAATCGTTTCTCGTGAAATAAAATAATTTATTATGATTTTATAAATTTTCTAGAAATTTTCAATAATTTTCGATAATTTTTCAGCAGTATAACGGTTGCCGATTGGCTAGCCTCCTGCACGGAAAATACAGTTTATAATTTCTAGCCAGTACTTCATTCCAAATTCTAACCAATCATTCATCATAATAATTTCATAAAATATTTTCGTAAAATATTTCGTAATTAAAACATGCAGACTGAATATCCTTACAGTGTGCACATGCATCCCTTACCTTTTCCCGGGTTGGCGACTTTCGCATTATCGGTTGCGCCCGTGTTCCTTCTCTTTCGATTCTGGCCTCTCGTTCACCGAGAATAATTTTCTGGAATTCAAATTCTAAAATTAGAATTTTTCCATAATTTATTAGAATTAATACTCGGAATTAATTTTTGAAATCCTTATCGAATTTTTGAGATTTTTCGAATTTTCGAATTTCTGGGAATTCTCAAATTTCCCAAAAATTCCTTCTCTCCCTTTTTCTTCTTTTCCTCTTTCCTTCTTTTTTTTCTTTCTTTTTCTTTTTTTTTCTTTTCCCATTTTCTGTTTGAACCGGTTCGGACCGGTTCAGACCGATTTGCCTCCTCACCGCCGGTTTAGCTTGATCCTGTCGACATCACCTCCGGTTCGTGCCTCCCACAGCTTGTAGGAGTTGCGAGGATCCCGGATCTGGTCACTGTTTTGCCCCATCACCGGCGAAGGTGCCAGATCTAGAGGCTTGGGTTTCGGCCTCTTCCCTTCCTCTTTTCTCCTTCCTCCACCGTTTACTTCACCGCCGGTGGTCTCCTTCTCCTTCATCGGTCTTCATCGGTGGCGAGAGTAGCAGTGGCGGTGCCCGGATCGACCAGCACTGCCGTTCCTCTTTTCTTTTTTCTCCTTTCTCCCCTTCGGTTTTCACCTCCCGATTTTCTTCTCTTTTCCGTTTGGGCCGCCGCCGGTCACTTCCCTCTCCTCTCGCCTGCGATGCCCTCTTTTTCTTCTACCTTTTCGGTGGCCGCCGACAGTGGTGGTTGGGCTTCACGGGATTCTTCGACAGAAACGGGATCCCATTTCCCGTTTCTGTTTCATTTCATTTTTTTTAGATATCATATATATAATTATACTTATATAATTATATATATTTATTCTATTACATGTATATGTATATGTATATATATATATATATATCTTATTATATATATTTCATATAATACCATATATATATATTTAATTTCAATTACTATATATATAACTATATATATTTCATATATATATATTAACTTTCAAAATTATATTATGATAATATACATATGTATTTATTTAAAATAGAATAGTATATATATATATATTGTCTTATAATATATACTATGTTTCTTATCTATACATATGTATTTATATAAAAACATATAAAAATATATTTATATAATCTAATTATATAAATATATAATATACACATTCTTATTTTCTTTAATTTGGATTTCTTAATATCCAAATATAATTTCCCATTTCCATTTCTTATTTAATTTGGATTTCCATTTATCCAAATTAAATTTCTTCCTTTAATTATTTTCCATATTTAATTTTCTCTATTTCTTCACTTCATCAATTTCGAAAATTTCAACTATATTCTCATTTTGTAAATAAATTTTTATTTTTATTTTAATTTATTTATTTCCTCTTATCTATTTTCTTAAATATTAATTTCCAATATTAATAATTTGCGGTTATCACAATAACTCAATCCACAACCGAAGCTAAATATATTGCATCTGATCGTTGTTGTGCTCACGTATTATGGATTAAGCAATAAATGAGTGACTATAGAATAGAGATGAATCAAATTCCCATCAGATGTGATAATACTAGTGCTATTAATCTCACCAAAAATCCTATACAACATATATGGCATTACTTTATAAGAGATCATGTGCAAAAAGGAGATATTGTTCTAGTATATGTAGACATCCTACATCAATTGGCTGATATTTTACTAAACCTTTAGATAGAGAAAGATTTTGCACACTTAGAGGTGAACTAGGACTAATGAATACACCTTGAACTGAAATGGCATCTTTGTATTTTTGAATGAATGCTTTAAATTGGTAATGATGATGCAAGTCAGGGGTTTAGAAAATATTTGAATTACTTATTCATCACATACTTAACTTACCATGTTCCATTAAAAGATTGTGATAAATTTTAGTTATTAGGATGAATTGATAAATTTAGTATTTAATACGTGTGTGACTATGGTCTAAATTCTTTGTTAAGTGCTCAACACTCATTCGTTTTGAAAAGTGCATATAGTTTACAAAATTACCATGTGAGTTCTTAAAAGGCATTTTTCATACAAATTTGTCTCAAAACATACCAAAATACATTTTCAACGGTTGTACTAAGTGTTTTTGCCTCCTAGACGTCATAAAAAATGGTTTCAACTTGCACAAATCTTGTTTTGATCTTAAAAGACTAAAAATGCATTATTTCACTTGTTTTCAAAACATTTGTCTGTATAAAAATTGAGACACATAACTAAAGGATCGATTCCCTAGACTTTTTGTGCCAAAAGTATCGAGAAATGACTAAAGGGATCGATCCCCTTACCCATGGGATCAATCCACTAGAGGTAGAATGCATTTTGCCTGGAAAGGATTGATTCCTTCATTAAAGGGATTGATCTCCATTGCCTAACACAATTTTTTGGGTCGATAAAACCAAACTTTTCAAACAAAATCTTATATTTTTCATCTCCATTATGCCTTCTTCACTCTCAAAACCCTCATCTCACCCAAAATTCCAAACTTTTTCATTTCTCCATCAAACTTCATCATTTTTCTTACATTTTTTTTTATCATTTTCATCATACTTTCCAAATCCATTTCAACTTCTTCCATATTTTCTCATTTTCAGATCTTTTCATATCATTCCCAAATAAAAAAAACCTTTTTTGGGTCCGTCTTCTAGCTCTCATATCTTTCAATCCACTTCATATTTTCTAACACTTCCTTCATCAAACTTACCCTCTTTAACCTTCTTTGTGTTTTTGTGTTGATTGTGTGATCCAACTAAAGGAAACCGAAACAAACACGCAGCGGAATTTAAATCATTCGGCCTCCACCAGGATCGATTCGGAGAGTTGCCTGATTAGGGTTTCGAGATTTTACCTAACGTTTTCTCTGATTTTCTGTCATTGGTCGAGTCACAAGCAACAACTTTTCATTCCTGCCTCTATGGTATCCACACGAACGGATCTCACGACTCTTGAACGTCTCACGATCAGAAGCCTTAAAGAGCGTTTTTTTTCTTTTATAACCGAATTGCTAGCTTCGATTAAAAGAATATTTTGTTTTGTTTAATCACAGAGAACAGGTTTCTCTTTTTTTTGTTTAATTGTGCGGCTCTGTTTTAGAAAACACAAAACATCCTTTTATAGGCAGCAAATTTTACCCTAAAATTTACTGTCAAACAGAACTCTAATCCTACTTAGAATAGGATTAGTTATATCCTTAATCCAATTCAGAATAGGATTAGTTATATCCTTAATCTAATTCAGAATAGGATTAATTAAGCTCCTCATTGATCCGTTCTAAGTGTGCGACCCAATAAGTTCTCAAAACAATGGCAATGACAAAATTGTCACAAGCAATGAGCTGTATCTAGCAACACATCATTGCTACCCATGTAACGAGAATGTCAATGACTCGACATAACCTTACTTGTGATAGATGTTACCATGTAGTCTAATCCCTTTATCCTTTGATGTCTTGATTAGACACAAGTCATGGAATGTGTCACACTTGTATAGTCTAATCAGCGTTTCTTGATTCCTGAGTAGACTAATTAAACAAATAAAATCAATATCTCATATTGACTTATTCGAGCACGGCCATGCATTTCTTAGTCTCACTCTATCAAAGGGCCCAAGACATCACTCTTGTTATATAAGAGGGATAAATCCTATCTTGATCACTCAACATCCCTCTACATAGATCAAGGCATACCCAATTACTACCTTTATAGTCTATCCTGTTACGAATGACATCTAGCAGCATTAAAGTATGCAATTCTCTATGTTGGGATCTCTGATGATCTCAAGTCAAAGGATCACATACACCATCATCACTATGAGAATCGCTTATGACACTCATATAACAATCCATGTAACGTTCTCATGGAGGGTCGATCTAGTACATAGTTCTCTAACATGTACCTATGTGATGACTTGATATCCTATATCCATGACAATGGTCATCAGTCAACCACATACTAGTCTTATCGTATCATTGTTATCCTTGTTCACAATAATACTTGACTAGGGATATTTTAAGAATAGTGTGTTATTACTATTCTGAGGACATTATCATATAAGATTACATTACGCAGTTATAAGAAAAATATAATAATGAACTATAATAAATAAAATGTCATGATACATAAAAAATGCCAAAGTCAATCATCTAATGAATGGTTCTAAGGGCATAATCCAACACCAACTTCTCCCATAATTTCATCACCACCTCTCCAAAGTCACCACCACCATGTGTTTATTGAAATTCTCAAACCAAATTTCTCTTTTACTTTCTCAAAACACACAACAAAGAGACATAAAATAGCTTTTTCCTCTGCCATTCCTATCTCATTTAATTGTAGTTTTTGCAATGTGAAAGAGAAAAATCGCTTCCATGAAAACTTTGCAAACATGAAAATCAAGCATTGGAGGCCTATTAACTTCAATTTTCTGGAAGAAATTGGCTTTCCCTGCCTTGCCAAATTTGAAGCTTTCAAATGGTCACAATTCCTTTGCATCAATACCACCATCCCTTGCAACATTGTCTGCACATTTTTCTCCAATGCCAAACCCATCTACAACCCAAATGATCGATACCAAGTTGTTGGTATTGAATCATTCATCATGGGAAAATCCATTGAAGTTACTCCTCATAACTGTCCAAGGTCTTCCACATCCCCAACAAAGGCCTCATCTATGAGGATATAGAAGTACCATTAGAGTTTGCTATTGTTGATGAGTGAGCTAGCAATCTTCCTGTCTTTACACGACTACTTCACATTATCATCTCATGGAGTCTTCACCCCTTTGGCACCAAGTATTCTCATGTACGAAAACTTGATCACTTTTAGCTACATCACATATATTCTCCCAAAGGTTGCAAATCCAATCTTATCTACTTTATCTTCACAAATTGGTTGAGAATTGTTGAAGGAAGTGCTAAAACAATAGTTTTTCCTTAACCTTTGGCATTCTATCTTCTTGCTAAAGTCATTAATTGTTCTTGAGAAGCTGGTGTCCTTCCCGAGCTTAGCACTACCATCAATCTTGGATGATACCAAAATGAGAGAAGTGGTATTGGTGAATGGGAAAATCATCATGGGCATGATCCAACTCCAACTCCAGCTCTTGATCAAGCTCCTATAGAGAAAGCTCATGATGCTCCCTCTTCCTCAGCTCCATCAAGTTTAACTTTGCTACTCTTGACTAGATCATGCTAATGCTTCAACAATTTAATACAAATTAAGAAACTTTTTAGCAAGATGTAACAATGCATTTTAATCAACTTGAGACACGTTTCACTTCTCTTGAGGGGCACTAGCAGGCATTCCAATATGATTTCACCACTCATTTCACCGCCTTCCAAGACAATGTCAATACTCAACTTGACAACATGGGGGAAACTCAGACTGCATTGTATTATGAGATTCAAGGCATTAGAATGCAACAAGAAGAGTTCATCGAGCAAAATCATAAGACCTTTCCCAAGAGTTCTTAGAATAAATATAACTTGGATGTCTAGTTTTTAGGATTCCATGGATATGTTTAGCAACTTTATTTCATTTTTCTTCTCCATGTTTTGGTTGTAGGATTTCATATTTTCTCGTTATGGCTGTTTATGTCTATTAACTATGTGAATGCTTTTACTTATGCCTATGCTAGCTATTAACTTAATGAATATTAACTTGGTATCTCTAAATGACTCCATGGAATTATTGTCCATTGTTGCTTTAAATTGACAATACCTTGCAATTACTCATTTTCTCTATTTTCCTTTCATAACTCCTTTATTGCTTACTATGTATACATTCATTAATGGAGAGTTTAGTGTTTGCTATGACAAAAAGGGAGAAAAGTGGGTAAATTTTACTATTAAAAATCATGCTTTAATTGAGGGGAGTATTTCTTCAAACAATTTTTAAAGCAAATTTACCTTAAGTTATGTCATATCAAAAAGGGGGAGATTGTTAGCTTTAAATTGACAATTAAATATTTTGAAATTACAAAAACTTAAGCACAGTTAAATGCTTAATATATATAAATTCACATAAAGTTTTTCATTTTTTTTACAATAATATCAAGTGCAAATGTATATTGAAATTGCTTTATGCACTTAGAAAATATGGGATTAAGTAATTTTCCATTGAACTCATTGATTATAATTTTGAGAAATTATTTAATAAATATTTGGACTAAATTTTCACTTGATTAAGTCAAGAAATACTTATATAAAATTGAAAAATGATTTGGGATGATTTAAAACCAAAGATTATATTATTTTTCAACCCAAAAATGCCCAAAATCATCATGAACAGTGCAAAGGATTGATCCTCTACAATATAGGGATCCATCCTAAGATGGCAGAACACTCTTGAAGACATGAACAGTTCAATGGATCAATCCTCCATAATAAAGGGTTACATCCCTTATTGGCAGAATACCCTTAAAGGCTAGAAAGTGCAAGAGATCTATCCTCCATAAAAAGGGATCAATCTCCCACCACACGAAATGTGCCTAACGGCTAGCTTTTGACGGTTTCAACAAGAAGATTTGCATTAAATGCTCCAACAACCATCCCAAGCCTTAGGTGAAGTATAAATACAAGCATTTATGAGCTTAAAGAGCAGAACAAGCACTAATCCATCTTCCCCAACCTTCAACAAGGAATTCAAACTTCAAATCTTCTTCATATTCATTGTACTCCACTTTGTGTATTTCTACCATTGAGAGGTTTTCTATTCTACACAACCCATCTAAAACTCAATTCTCTATTCTAAAGGGGAGGGTAATCTTGTAAGGCTATCTTGTGATTTGGTAGCTTCAAAAGGGAAGGGTTTAGAGGTTGCTTCCTAAACTTATAAAAGGAAGTGTTAAAGGCTTATCCACGCCTTGAAATGGTGTATATCGAATCTCAAAGAAGAGTGGAATCAATACCTTGATAAGAGGATCAAGGAGAGAAGACCTAGGTAAGAGATTAGTCGAACCTCTATAAATCTTGTGTTTACATCTTCTTTCATACTCTTTATTTATTGTTTTTGTCAATTTATTGTGGAATTTGTTTAAGTAGCTAGTTAAGAACTGAAATTTAATTAAAAAACCGATTCACCCCCCTCTCAGTAGAGCCAACATAATGAATGCACAAAGTTCACAACAAGTTTAAATAATAGGTTACAAGTCAAGACTTCTATAGATGTTGTTTGATGGCTTGCATTTCAAGTTTGTGCTTTTAGAGATCATAATGAGGACTTGATTCAAAAAATCGGAGAAATTTTCTTAAGTTGATTGAACTTTTGGCTTCCTATAATGATGATGTGAAGAAAGTTGCATTGGAAAATGCTCTTAAATCAGCCAAGTATATTTCACATTCAATCCAGAAAGATATTTTGTATGTTCTGGCTAATAAAGTATGAAATAAGATTCGTGAAGATATTGGAGATTCAAAAATTTTGCATTATTGTTGACGAGGCTCGAGATGAATCCAAAAGAGAACAAATGGCTCTTGTTTTGAGATTTATTGACAAAGATGGCTTTATTAGGGAGCGTTTTTATGATCTTGCTCATGTTAAAGATACTTCTGCATTAACTCTTAAGAAAGAAATATGTGTTATTCTCTCTCGTCATAGTCTTGATATTCAGAATATTTGTGGTCAATGATATGATAGGGCAAGTAATATGTGCAAAGAACAAAATGGATTACAAGCATTCTTCCTTTATGATTGTCCTTTTGCTTATCATGTGCATTGTTTAGCTCATCGACTATAATTGACTCTTGTTGCTACATCTAAAGAGGTACACTCTGTTTGTGAGTTTTTTAACAATTTGACTTTCATTATCAATTTGTTGATGCAGCAAGCAAACGTCATGAAGAATTACAAGCTGATCAAGCAGTTAAAATTGCACGTATGGTATATGTTGATGAGCTTGAGACTAGAAAAGGTGTCAATCAGATTGGAACTTTAAAACGAACTGCTGATACTCGTTGGGGTTCTCACTTTATTTTATATGCAATCTTATAACAATGTTTGATGCAACTTGTTAGGTGCTTGAAAATATTAAAAGAGAAAGATCCACTTATTCTCAACGAGGGGATGCTAGTGCTGCGTCCAAGTTTATTCAATCATTTGAATTAATTTTATTTTGCACTTCATGAAAGAGGTTTAGGTATTACTGATGTATTATTCCAAGCTTTGCAACAAAAATTTCAAGATATTTTGAATGCTATGCATTTGGTTTCAAGTACAAAGATGATTCAAAATTTGAGAGAATCTGGTTGGAATAGTTTGCTTGAAAATGTGGTATCATTTTGTGAAAAGCATAACTTGAGTGTTCCTGATTTGAATGCTCTATATTTTGAAGGTCGATGTGGACAAAAACAACGTCAAATCATTATGGAGCACCATTATCATTTTAACATATTCAATGAAATCATTTATTTTCAATTGCAACAGCTAAAGAATAGGTTTAGTGCACAAGCAGTAGATCTTTTGACACTTAGTTTTAGTTTGGATCAAAGGAAGATTATAAATCTTTCAATATTGATGATATTTGCACTCTTGCAGAAAAATATTATCCTCTTGATTTTATGGAGCAAGAGAGATTGAATTTGAAATTCCAGTTGAAACATTTTGAGTATGATATGCACAATGATGTGAAATTACAAAATTTGGCTTCTTTATCACAGTTGTGCCTTGTTATGACAGAGACAGAAAAATAAAAAATATATTATCTTCTTGACAGATTTATCAGACTTGTATCAACTCTTCTAGTGTCTACTACAACTAGAGAACGAGCATTTTCAACTATGAAAATTGTCAAAACAAGACTGCAAAACAAGATGGAAGATGAGTGTCTTGCAAACAATTTAGTTGTCAACATCAAAAGAGAGATTGCTGAGACATTTAGTTCAGACTCAATTCTTGAAGATTTTGTTTCTTTAAAAGAACGTCACTTTCAATTTAGATAAAATTATTTATTTGATGTATTTTTTCATTATACTTTTCTTTATGAATTATTAAAATTTATAATTTCTTGCGTATATGTTTTATGTTATTAATACATAAAACTCAACTAAATAAATAATTATATATATAGTTTTACATTTTTTGTTAGCCCTACCAAAATCAAAGGTCAAGATCCGCCACAGTCCAATGTAATCTCTAGCAAACACGACTTCATCCCTCATTCATGAGTTTTGACAGGTATACCACATCATTCTCCAAACCATAGGCTATTGTACATTTACTAATATCACTTCAATACATTTGAATAGAACAAATGAGCACTTACCACTTCATTACTTATCAAATCATATCACATACGAATTAAGTAAGGATAAGGTTACAGTTTTCCTATAATAGTGTACACTAGCATGATGGGTGACTAACTAGTCTATACCCAATATGACACTAAGGTCTTAAAGGTGCAACAATGTCAGATCAGCTACTAAGTCCCTATCTCTCACCTTCATCTACAGTAATGATACACACTCGTTCTTTTGAGATTCTTTGAAAGAAGTGCTAGTTTGCACCAGGTAACTTAGAGGTTCTGACTCTATATATAACATACTAAGAAGTGCAGTTGATGAGGGTGATGGAATCGAAAATGAAATCGACTATATGTGAGCTAATCTTTTGAGCTCACTTTTACGCTCCATCCCTATCATTTTTGAATTAAATTATAACAAAAACCTATACCAAAAGCAAACTAAACTTAGTATAGCTCGATAATAATAAGTTTACATGCAAACATTACACAGTACATGGGCTGTAACACTATCTACGATCTCAACTACAATGACACGTATTAAACAAACATGACTTTGATACCATTAAATCTATCACGACTCAAAGACCGTGATGTGAACTTAATACTTCACCTATTGTGATGCGCACGGACAAGAGAAAACGTAGCTTGGAATTTGAAGGAGCTGACACGCAAGAAGACAGAAGCAAAGTTAATGAATGACAACTTCTGAAACCTAGACCCGAAGCCTAAAGAGACTCGAACCCAAAGGTATTGGACCTTGACCCTACGAATAAGAATTCGAGAACCTAAGGTATAGCAATGGTGGATGGTGAAGAAGGAGGCGCCACAAGGAAGAAGACCTTGATAAGCCTAGTTGAGAGGGAACCCAAGAGAAAGGCACACTCAATTTCTGAAAATTCAATTAATTGATCTGTTCATCAATAGCGTTTACAAGGTATTTATAATAATACCTAGCACTTAAGCCCATAAACAAGTGGGCTAGAATTAACACCAACAGAAAATAAGACTAAACCCAAATTCATGCCTAAACCTAGTTACATAAAATAAATAGTCCAAGACACAACAAGACTCAAACGTAGGCTATCCAAACACTTAGCCCATCTTATTGTTAAGCTAAAATAAGACAGTAAACCATGCTCATGTCGTTTGGGCTTCCAAGCAAGTATAAATGTCTTGGGACTCTTCATGGAAGTTTCCTTGACACTTCAATGATGCCAGAGCTTGTTGCATTAATGAGGCCAGGGCTTGTTGCGTCTTCTTAGCTCGAGCTCGGGTAATTGGACCTCCTTGGATGACCAATGGATCCTTAGCATCACGAACATCACGAGCAAGTGGATCTCCATCATTCCCCCTCTCCTCAAAAGGATTTGTCCTCAAATCGAATATACCTTCATCAAAAGAAAAGGGAGAAAGATCAAAAACATTAAAAGTAGCAGTTACACCATACTCACCAGGAAGATCTAATTTGTAGGCATTATCGTAGATCTTCTCTATGACTTGGAATGGTCCATCTCCTCGGGGATGCAGTTTGGTTCGTGACTGAACAGGGAACCTCTCCTTTCTCATATGCACCCAAACCCAATCACCAGACTCAAAGACTACTCTCACATAACCTTTCCTCATAAGCTCCTCAACTTGCCTTTGTAGCTCTTTCGTCTTCGTGGGATTACTTCTGTAAGCTGGATGGTTAGGAATGGCAGCTCTAGGGACAAGGTCAATCGTGTGCTCGATCCCACGAATCGGTGGTAATCCACTTGGGATCTCTTCAGGGAGGACATCCTCGAACTCCTGCAACAATGAGACAACATCAGTAGGCAAAGTATCATGGAGTTCAGCATCAATAAAATAAGAATCTTTAAATAAGAGTAATAGGATAGGAGACTTAGCAAGAAATGCAGTCTTCACATCTCGGGGTTTGGCATAGCAGCTCACTGTTTTGTTGTCCTTGTTTTCCTTCTTTTCTTTAGCTTTCTTCCTTTGCTCGTCATGTTGCTCCTTTAACCTTAATTGGTCCTCATAAATCTCCTTGGGGCTAAGGGGAGCAAGAGTGATCTTCTTGCCATCCGTAGAAAAGGAGTAACGGTTAGTGTAACCATCATGGATGACTCTACGATCATACTGCCACGGTCTACCCAGCAATAGGTGGCTAGCTTGCATGGGCACCACGTCACACAACACCTTATCCCGATAACTTCCAATACAAAAAGGAACCAAGACTTGCTTCACCATGTTCACTTCACCACAGTCATTAATCCACTGCAACTTATATGGGTGGTGATGCTTGGTAGTGGGCAACTTTAACGTATCAACAAGGTATGTGCTAGCAACATTAGTACAACTCCCACCATCAATGATTACAGTACATACCTTGTCACGAATATGGCGTCTCGTATGGAAGATGTTCTCGCGTTATGCCTCATCTTCAAACTTCACATGAGTAGTAAGAGCACGCCTAGCAACAAGTGCTTCACCATGAGCAGCATACTCAACAACTTCTTCTTCGTCAACATCTTCTAACGTAGGCATCTCATCTTCTATACCGATTTCAGAACCTTCACTCTCAATATCTCCATTCCCAAGCATGATCATAACTCTACGGTTGGGACACTGAGAGGCAATATGTCCATGACCTAAACACTTGAAACACTTAATGTCACGTGTCCTGTTTTGGGATGCTTGGGAAGATTCAGTCTTGGGCTTTGGGGGGCCCTCAAGCTTGGGCTGAGCAAAGCTCTCTGACTTAGGCGTAGACACAGGCTTATCATCCCTATGAAAGGTGTTAGATTTCCAAACAGGAACTGAACTAGAAGTAAAACGGGATGTACCTTTTCTTTTGAGTTGCCTTTCCACTTTGATGGCCACATGTAGCATCTCCTCTAAATCCACGTAATGCTGCAACTCTACTACATTGGCAATCTCATGGTTTAAGCCTTGGAGAAAACGAGCCATAGTAGCTTCTGCATCCTCCTGGATATTGGCTCGGATCATGGTTATTTCCACCTCTTTGTAGTAATCCTCAACACTCTTTGAGCCCTGGGTAAGACCTTGGAGCTTCTGGTATAACTCTCTGTAGTAATGAGTAGGAACAAATCTCTTCCTCATGATGCGCTTCATCTCATCCCATGTAGACACTGGAGGATCACCATATCTTCTTCTACTAGTGACCAACTGATCCCACCAAACCATAGCATACTCTGTGGACTCAATTGCTGCAAGTTTGACCTTCTTTTCCTCGGAGTAGTGGTGGTAGTCAAACACCATTTCAATCTTCCTTACCCACTCCAAATATGCCTCAGGATCATTCTTGCCTTGGAAAGGAGGAATCTTCAATTTTATATTGCCAAGGTTTCCATCCATCTTCTCCTTGCCTCTATCACGGGCTCTACCAACTCGATCTCTATACCCATGGTACCTTCTATGATGTCTATCTATCCCAGACTCTTCGTTTGAATCATACCCAACATTATCATCATACTCGTCATTAGCAACAACCTTACTTTTTGGACGAGAAGTATCACCTTGCTGGATCTTTGCAAACAGAACCTTATGTTGGTTCAACTTATCATGAATGTCATTGAATTTCACGTCCATCCGTTGGAACTGTTGTTGCATTGCTTGAAGCATGAATTCAATCTTTTTGAAGTCGGACTTATCACCTTCAGAAGACATTTTCAACAAAGATATCCTCACGTGTTTACACTCGTGTTTCACTCAAGTAATTTGGCTTTTCTCTACTAATGTCTCTCACACACTCGTGCCTTTTTCCCTTACTCTACCTTAACTCTATAGGTTCACAATCGCACTAGAGACTCAGTCAAAGATTCAACCTCGTAAAATCAACTAATTCACCAAGTATTGTCACCAAGAATTTTTTTTTTTGAATTCTCTTTTTTTTAATTCTTTTTTTTTCATAGAAAAGGTGTGCCTAGGGCTAGGGTGACTCAAAGAAAGAAAGACAGAATAAAAAAATAAGAAAAAAATAAAAAAAATCACTAGAATGACAAAAAAATAAAAAATGGCCTAAAACTATAGGAAAACGATGGAATTTGGTCGAGATAGGGTGAGGCTTGTGGAACAAACTCCACAGGGTTGTTTTATTTCGTCGTTTTCTTTAAAATGGGTACTCGCACGCTTCCTAACTCAACCAATTTTTTTGGTTTGAACAGTACCATAACATTTTTTTTCGAATTCTTCTTTTTTTTTCTACGAATTCTTTTTTTTCCTTTTTTTTGTTTTTTTTAATCTGAGGTTTGCGGCTTCCTTGAAAAGAGTAGGGGTGCGACTAGCATTGAATTAAGTGGCGGCTAGGGTTATGAAATAAGTGGTGGCTAGGGTTTTTGTGTAATGAAATAAGTGGCGGCTAGGGTTTTAGGGTTAAGAAATAAGTAGAGGCTAGGGTTTAGGGTTATGAAATAAGTGGCGATTAGGGTTTTTTTTAGGTTTATGAAATAAGTGGCGGCTAGGGTTTAGGGTTTTCAAATAAGTGGCGGCTGGGAACACACAAACAAACCAGAAAGTGGAACGAACAAAAGAAAAAAAATTGAGACCAAAAAACCAAAAAATCGAAAAGTGAGTGATGCACAAACAAACCAGAAAATCGGAACTTGAGCTTTGAATACCAACTGATGCGCACGGACAAGAGAAAACGTAGCTTGGAATTTGAAGGAGCTGACACGCAAGAAGACAGAAGCAAAGTTGATGAATGACAACTTCTGAAACCTAGACCCGAAGCCTAAAGAGACTCGAACCCAAAGGTATTGGACCTTGACCCTACGAATAAGAATTCGAGAACCTAAGGTATAGCAATGGTGGATGGTGAAGAAGGAAGCGCCACAAGGAAGAAGACCTTGATAAGCCTAGTTGAGAGGGAACCCAAGAGAAAGGCACACTCAATTTCTGAAAATTCAATTAATTGATCTGTTCATCAATAGCGTTTACAAGGTATTTATAATAATACCTAGCACTTAAGCCCATAAACAAGTGGGCTAGAATTAACACCAACAGAAAATAAGACTAAACCCAAATTCATGCCTAAACCTAGTTACATAAAATAAATAGTCCAAGACACAACAAGACTCAAACGTGGGCTATCCAAACACTTAGCCCATCTTATTGTTAAGCTAAAATAAGACAGTAAACCATGCTCATGTCGTTTGGGCTTCCAAGCAAGTATAGATGTCTTGAGACTCTTCATGGAAGCTTCCTTGACACTTTAATGATGCCAGAGCTTGTTGCATTAATGAGGCCAGGGCTTGTTGCGTCTTCTTAGCTCGAGCTCGGGTAATTGGACCTCCTTGGATGACCAATAGATCCTTAGCATCACGAACATCACGAGCAAGTGGATCCCCATCATATTGTACTTTAAAATTTATGAACTAATTTTTCTTTTCATTTTATGTTTTGTATTTGGTGTCAGCATAGTCACTAAACAATTTTCACTCATCCTTTCTAATTTTAATCTAACCTATTCTTTATTTCAAAAGTGAGTTATAAAAATTTTCCAAACAAGAAATGATCATTTTTACTTCATCACACAACCTTGTCTAAAATCATATTGAAAATATCCTCTTTTATAATGAAAGATTACCCAGATAATCACCTGCAAGAGATAAGCATTTACTATATCCTACCCACAACAATCATTTTCGTGTCATCTCACATCCAATAATATCTATTCACAAACTTATCAAGTTCTAAGATCACACTCGGTCATCATATCATCCACAAAATAATCTAAGACAAACCTATGTTACATCCCAATACATTACAAGTGTCACGACCTGTGACCACCTTTTTCATCTTCTTATACACAACTTAACCGGTTGGGCTGTCTGCGATACTTCACTTGTACTGACTGTTAAACAATTTTACATAATATTGTTTATATTATACACATCCCCTATCGTAACTAATCAGATAAGTAGTATTGTTGACGTGTCTAAATACAGAGAATAAATGATCATACCGCAAATAATCAGTCGGTCTGACACATTGTCCTTCGTGTACAGCCAGGATCCACAATCACTGAACTCACATTCATCAAAACCTGAAATGTTGAAAATTAAGGGGTGAGCAAAACCACGGCTCAGTAAGAGAATTATATGCCTCACTTGATACTCAGCTTCCTATATGCTAAAAATCTTTTTCATTTTTCCTATGGGCTCTAGGCTCGCATGCAGGAAGGATACTACAGTCGGCTAGGGATCCGAATAGAGTAAGGTAGGTATTTTAGAATACCATACTTGTTACGGAACCTAGAAGCAACTGTAGAGAGAAATTTTTATTTCCTTTTGAATTAATAAATCCTCTTCCTTTTTCAAAACTTTCATAACCTTTTTCATATTCTTTTCAAAATAATGCTTCTACGAAATAAAGCATTTAAATAAAATAATTAATATTCGTATATTACTTGAAAAGAATATTAGTTAAATCATCATCTTATTTCTTTAAAACTCATTCCATGTTTTAATGTATTGTCTTAATTAGTACCGTACTTTAAAGAGCAAAATAAGCTATTAAAGTCCATTCCCATATAACCGATTATTTAATCACTTTAGGCGTAAGCCCCAATCCACTGCTTCAGTTACGATGTCCATTCTAACTAGCAATGGAGTTAAGTGTCATATCCAGGAACTCGTGTAGCACTTAGTGCTCAAAGGATTCTAGAGGTGGCTCCCTATAGTTCACAAAGAATCTATGTAGCACTTAGGTCCCTTGAGTCTTCTAGAGGTGGCTCACACGGTACAAAAACTCCTTATTCACACATCGAAACTCGTGTAGCACTTAGTTCCCGAAGGATTCTAGAGGTGGCTCCCACGGTACAGAAATTTCTTACTCACACATCAAAACTCGTGTAGCACTTAGTTCCCGAAGGATTCTAGAAGTGGCTCACACGGTACAATCATCGAGTCTTTGCTCGGTTTGGCCTTTACTAACACATCAGAACACGTGTAGCACTTAGTTCTCGAAGGATTTTAGAGGTGGCTCACACGGTACAATCATCGAGTCTTTGCTCGGTTTGGCCTTTACTAACACATTGAAACTCGTGTAGCACTTAGTTCTCGAAGGATTCTAGAGGTGGCTCACACGGTACAATCATCGAGTCTTTGCTCGGTTTGGCCTTTACTAACACATCAGAAAACGTGTAGCACTTAGTTCCCGAAGGATTCTAGAGGTGGTTCACACGGTACATTCATCGAGTCTTTGCTCGGTTTGGCCTTTACTAACACATCAAAACACGTGTAGCACTTAGTTCCCGAAGGATTCTAGAGGTGGCTCACACGGTACAATCATCAAGTCTTTGCTCGGTTTGGCTTTTACTAACACATCAGAACACGTGTAGCACTTAGTTCCCGAAGGATTCTAAAGGTGGCTCACACGGTACAATCATCGAGTCTTTGCTCGGTTTGGCCTTTACTAACACATCAGAACACGTGTAGCAATTAGTTCCCGAAGGATTCTAGAGTTGGCTCACACGGTATAATCATCGAGTCTTTGCCCGGTTTGGCCTTTACTAACACATCACCTATCATTTATGGAGTCTAAGATAGACATCCATCTTATCATACTATAACCTCGAAAGGTACAGAAATAAATCGGTCAAATCTATGACCATAATCTATATTGTCCTCTGTGCGTCGCGGATCAGGTGTCGACCGGGACTAAACATATTACATATCATGCATCCGCATGATAGGAATGCCAACCAATCTCAAAGCCGTAGTTTTCATCATAAAATAAACTTATATGGAATTTATATAAATATAAAATTCCATAATTTAAAACCATAAGGGTTAAAATCCTTTAGTGAATATTTATAAAAATATTCATAAAAATATTCAATATATTTCACTTCATCTTTCGTCTCGTATTTCATGTAATTTATCTATTTCGAGAATTTTCGATGATTTCGTTGTCACCATTCTCGAATACATGAATATTTTAAAATTCCATCTCATTATATTCATGTTTTATAAAATTTAGTAATTTCCTCATGTTTCCTGATTTACTATCGAAACTCGGAAATAAAATCACTTAATATGATTTTATAAAGTTTTTCTAAAATTTTCGGCAGCAGAACGGCTGCCGATTTACTAAGCTCCTGCACGGTAAAATACAGTTTTAAATCTTTCAGCCAGTACTTCTTCCCAATTTATTTTTAGCAAATCATGCATCATAATAATTTTCATAAAATATTTCAATTTAAAATATGCAGACTGAGTATCCTTACAGTGCTGCACATGCATCCCTTACCTTTTTCCAGGTCGGCGACTTCCGCTTATTGATCGCGCCCGCACTCCATTTCTCCCGATTCCTTATCCCGATTGCTGAAAATAATTTTTGGAATTAAAATTCTAATTTTTAGACTTTTTCATAATTTATTTAATTTTTCTGAAATTAAATTTTCGGGAAATTTCTTACCGAATTTTCGTAAATGTCCGGGTTGTCGAATTTCTTGGAATTTTCCTAATTCCCGAAATTCTCCTTTTTCCTCTTTTTCTTCATTTTTCTTTCTTTTTCTTTTCTTTTCTTTCTTTCTTTCTTTTTTTTTCTTTTTCTTTTTTCTTTTTTCTTTTTCTTTTTTTTTCTTTTTCCTTCCTTTTTCTTCCAGCCGGACCGATCAGTGTCCTTCCTCGTTGGTTCCTCACCGGTGGCCGCTTCTCCGATGGTTCAGGCGTCCCTCAGCTGGCCGGCTACACGACGAACTTGTCGGTGCCCTCCGTTTGCCCTGGATCGGCGGCACGGTGGCGGATCGAGGCGGAATAGGTTCGGTTTCTCCTTCCTCTTCGCCGGCCCTCCTTCGCTGTTCATTGCGCCTTCGATGGCCTCCATCGGCTTCCTCTGCCTCCGGCGGTGCTTCAGTGGCAGTGGCGGCCATCAATTCGGCTGGCATCGCCGTTGGCCATTTCCTTTTTCTTTCGGCTTTTACTTCTGTTTTTCCTTCGATTTTTCTCCGTTTCACTTCGCCGGCGTTGGCGTCGGCTTCCTCTTCCTTTGCCGGAGTCGACGTTTCTCTTCCCCCTTCTCCTTTCCTTTTCCGGCGGTCGCTAATGGGGCGGCTTCTTTCGGAGCCAGAATCGGGAAACCCGATTCTGGTCTTTTGTTTCCCTTTTATTTTGTTTCCTTTTTTGTTTATTTACTTTCCCTTTTTAGTATATAACTTAATATATGCTATACAATATGTTTTATACATATATAATATATACTATATGTTATACATGTAATATTTCATATACATAATGTAATACAATATATATTATATATGAATTATATATATTTTATATTACAAACATATATCTAGTATATATGTATATATGTATATTTATATATTTTAAAATAAACAACATTTACATATACAATTTATATAGATGTTATAATACAATATTTATACATATAAATTTTAATATAAAACCACATTTACGTTTTTTCTATGTGTATTTATATAATTATATATACACATAAAATATTATGTTTACATACATATGTATTATTTAGATTTACGAAATAATATATATTTCTATATATATACCAACGTATATTAAAATATACTATATAGTATTTTAAATACATACGTATTTGTATAAAATACATTTATAATTTTTGTAATTATATAAACATACTCTATTTTCATTTCTCGTTTTCTTTATTTAAATTTGTATTTTTAATTTATCCAATTTAATTCTTTCTTTCCTTATTTTCCATAATTCCGATCTTATTTTTATTTTCATCTAATTTCCTTCACACAAATTTCCTTATTCGTCACTTCCTCACTTTTCGGAATTTTCACCCATATCCCGTTCTCGTAAAATTTTATTTATTTCCTCGGATTTATTTTCTCCAATATTTATTTTCAATATTTAAAATTTTCAATAACTGAAAAATTTACGGTTATCACAACAAGTAAACGTGTACTATGCATTGCATAAATATCTATACATGTAAACAAAGATAGGCATTTCTCATATACTTCAAAAGAAATGAAATCGAAGCTCGGAGGATGTAGACAAGTACCGTTTCATGGTATAGTCATCGAGAGCCCACTTGGATACTTCGACAGTTGGAGCATAGTTCAAATAGTTTGCTGGTAGTGTTGTAGGTACCAATAATAAATTACTTTACTTAAACCTATAGATAGGGCAAGCAAAGGTCGATCCCACAGATATTGTTATTCAAGTTAATTATTTAAATTAAATACCTAACTATTATTTAGGGAGAGAAAAGAGATTTGGGGGGGGGGGTTTCAATTAAACTATAATAACTAAGAAAATAATCAGAAAAATAAACAATTAAATAAATTAGAAAATATCAAATACCACAAAACTTCAGTTACAAGGTAATTAATTATTCTTGGGATATGATGTTGATCATTGATTATTTAAGATCATTGTCAATTAAGTAGGCAATCGTAGTGTAATTCCCCAGCGTCCAATTACACCTATTTTCCTTACTGTGTTGTTAATTAAAGGCTTAGTGTCTTAATTAATCTCTAACTATCAAAATTTACCTATGCTCAGCGCTGTAGATTAAGTTTTAATAGCAGCATTAATATCTAGAAAGATTTGAGTCAACATTAAGTAACAAACTCACTCAGCGCGATTTATTTAACTTAAACCTTAATTCTCCTAAATCCCTAGTGATTAAATTAACAAGCTATTACGGACTTATGTTTTTAATCTGGCTGTAGATTATTTAATTTAACTAAATAGTAGGCCACCTATCTAATCAAACAAATAATCATGCAAATGTGCTCAGAGAATCTTGGATACTTAATCAACAATTATATAATAAGTTTAAAATCTCACAACATACTTTGTCCAAGAACAATTAATTTACCTCATAACTGAACAAGAAATCTACTCACTATTCATATTCAAGAATATAAACTCCAAATTATATATTATAAATATTACAAATATCATGCAAGAAACAATTAAAGAAGCAACTTTAATAATATAAAATCAAAATTACTAATTAAGATTATAAACTAGCAAGCAAGAACACACAAACAATATTACTTTAAATAAAGAAAACAAAATCAGAATTAAAAATAATTAAGAAATCAGAAAAATAATAAAATTTTTACTTTAAAACTATACAAGAGATAAAAGGGGGAAGAGGGATGAGAGAAATGTTGTTTATGAGAGCCTTGTGCTCTTTATATAGGCTTAAGGAAGAGTTTAAAAGACTTTCCTAAGCAATGTGGGATTAAGATACGAGTTTACTTGGGAAACAAGTAATTTGACTAGTCAAACTCTTACCTTTATCTCATCATCTTTTACAATTATTTTCTAAGTAAAATTCCTAAGGCCTATTTTTATTAATTAATTACAGATCTAAGACATAATAAAATTAAGAAATTATCTTGTCTCAACAAAATCTTGTCTTGAACTTGCTTTTTTGGAATTTCTTCTTAATCTCGTTTTTCTGCCTAAAATTTTGTACTGATTTTGTCTAGAGTTTGACCCTTCAAACAAACTCTGATTTTGTGCTCTTATACATTCCAGAAACCTTGAGAAGTCCTCTACAACTTTCATGAAAGTCGCTTCTTGAGATCAGGTCGTTAAGTTGGTCAAATTCATCAATCTTTTGAACTGGACAGAAAAATATGCACTTTGCTCTTTTTAGCTCTTTTTAATTCCAACTTTGATATTTAGTATCTAAAACATATAATAAATATTAGTAAGCTCTTTTAGGCATAAAACATCAATAAAGCAAATATATTAGCACATATAAAATTAATAAAATATCATCCTATCAAATTCCCCCACATTTAGCTTTCGCTTGTCCTTAAGCAAAACCTAAACTAACTTCCTAAATCCTAAAGTCCAAATCTTATATCCTTTTCCTAAAACCTAACTCACTTTCGTAGGAATCACGATTGCATTTAGCTTATGCAATAGGCCTTTAAACCCCTAGGTCACCCTTAGTGGACGAGTTGTGTCTCGTGAGGGCTTTCAGAAGATATACCCACAAAATCTTTTACTTAAGACTTAATCCTAAAAATTCAAAATAAGACTCAAAAATTTAAAAATTAAGACTCAAAACAAGATTAAGATCATGGACATATTTTCAAATCTTTCAATTCTTAACTCATAACCAACAATAGTCAAATAATCAGGTCAATCATATTCTAATCATTACTTCTCATATTCATGCATACTTCTATGTAAATTCATGCAAAATTCACAATCAACACAATTGAAAGATATAATATCAACTTTGCAATTATCCACTTTACATTACTACAAACAAAGTCAATAGATCAATGACTTTTTTTTCTTTTCTATTTTCTCTTCCTTCTTTTTCTTTTTTCTTTTGAGGTTTCAACAATGGTTTCTCTAAGTACTTACTTACCTTTTTACGCGAATATTGATATTGGTGATACCAACACTCGGTTACTCAACAAGTAAGCCTTCTTTTAGAGTGCTTTGCATACTCATATTTCAAGTCACTTTAAGAATTTAATCAATAAGATCAAGCAACTCAAAACATTGGAGTAGAATTTAAAACTTACAACCTCTATTTTTCTTCTTTTTTATGTTTATTTTTAATTTTTTCTTTTATTCTTGTCTATTTATTCTTTGCTTATACCAAATTCAATGAACTAATCACATTATCAATATCATATGAACAATCATATTTAATCATGAACTCACATAAATTCTTTAGAAAGTATTCACTTCAACAATAATAACAATCAAAATACTTTCAACCTTCCTATAAAACTTTGTTTTAGTTTAGAATCAATCCTTAAAAGAAAGAAAACATATCATGATCTTTTAAAACTCTAAAAAATTTTGACCTCTTTTTTTTTCTTAATTCCTCTTCCTAAAAAAAACAAAACTTTATAGACTCTTAAACCAATGTTCCCCTCACACTTAAATCTTACTTTGTCCTCAAAGTAAGTCTAGCATGCAAAGAAGAACAATAAAGACTCAAAAATTAAATGGTAATACAAGTAAGAAAAGAAATACTCCATCGTTTTTACATCTTTAGGTTGCCTCCCAAGTAACGCTTTTGTTTAACGTCGTTAGCTCGACTGCTCCACCTTCCATCATTCAATCCCAAATGCAAACCTTTTATTTGATTTCTTTTGGTTCTGACTTATGATTTCTTCTCCAAAGATGTTGAATTCCACTATGTTATCATCAAAACTCCATGGTTAGTGTTTCCTTGTCCACATCTATTTTGGCTTTGGATGTCTTCAAGAATGGTCTACCTAGCAGCATTAGTGTTGGAAAAGGAGAATTATCATCTCCCATATCAAGAACATAAAAGTCTGCTGGGAAGACTAATTTATCAACCTACACAAGAACATCTTCTAATATCCCTTCGGGATAGGCATTAGTTCTATCAACCAATTGTATAATAACACCAGTCTCTTTCAAAGGTCCATGATTTAAAGATTTATAAATTGACAAAGGCATGACATTTATAGAAGCTCCTAAATCTATCATGGACTTATTAATTATGGTGTTACCTATCTTACAGGAAATACTAAACATGCCAGGATCTCCACACTTTCGGGGAAGTTTTCTGTAACGACCCGTTACATATTTTTCACCTATATTTTACACAATTTATCCGGTTGGGCTGTCTGTGATACTTCACTTTATTTCTTATGTTAAACAATTTCATAAAATATTGTTAACATTATACACATCCTTTATCTTACTTACAAATATGTAGTACTGCATACATGTCTAAATACAGAAAATAAATGATCGTACCTGACATAACTTAGTCGGTCTGTCACATTGTCCATTATGTGCAGCCGTAATCCACAATCAACTGATCTCACAGTCTTTAAAACTTGAAATGTTTAAAATTAAAGGGTGAGCAAACCACGGCTCAATAAGAGAGTTATATGTCACACTTGATATTCAGCTATCTATATGCTGAAAATATATAGATATATTTTCTTTTCTTCAAAATCTTCCTAGCTGGCTCTAGGCACACATGTAGGAAGGATACTATAGTCGGCTAGGGATCCAGATAGAATAAGGTAGGTATTTTAGAATACCATACTTGTTCCGGAACCTAGAAGCAACTGTAGAGAATACTAATTTCGTTGTTTTCAAAACGATATAATTTTCGTTTTTCCACAAAGTAAACCACTTATTTCTTTTCACATCATTATACTTTAAAACACGTGACAGTTCAGTAATAAAACAGTGGTTTACTTCTCTTCTCTTCAGTACAGTAAAAACAGTACAGTACAGTGATTTGTAAATATCCAATCATTGGATAATTACTTCTTCGATTATTTCTATCTTAGAAATAATTCTTATGATTATTCCTTTAGAATAACATTTATTTCTCTTTTCAAATCAGTAACCGTATCGTACAGTTCAGTAAAACAGTATATTTAGTAAAACAGTAATTCGATACGGTTCAATCAGTAACAGAAAATAGTAGCTACCATTTTAGAAAACAGTATAAGGTAGCTTTCAGTTCAATAAACAGTAAATGGTAGCTTTCAGTTCAGTAAAACAGAAATCAATGGCTACCATTTCAGTAAACAATACAGTTCAGTAACACAATGTTTTGGTACGGTTTTTCATCAGTAAACAGTAAATAGTACAGTAATTCAGTACAGTAAATAGTACAGTACAGTAAATAGAATTTCGTAAATCCTTTCAGTAATCAGTAAACAGTAAGCAGTAAGTGAAACTAGGCAACACCCTACAAGTAAATCATGCTATCATCGTCCACTAAGGGACACAGAAATAGTAATGAGATCTATGGCCATGATCTATAATATGTCCTCGGTGTACGCTTGCTAGGCGACAATCCGGGACACTGATGACTAGCTGGTCAATCAGCCACGTGACAATAACAATATATGTGATGCATGAAGCTCGGGGCCTAAGTCTCAAAACAGTATAAGCCGTACCATAGCCTTTATGGATTTTAAATACAAGAAATTGAAATATTTCACAAATATCCACAAGGCTCACATGTAAGAAAATCATCACCTTTATGAAATTTATAATTTAAATCACATTTTTCAAAATATTTCATAAAGGTATAAATAATGTTTTTCCATAAAGTGAAGACAGTTTGCAAAATCATCACTGAAAATATAGAAGGGCAAAACTATCTTTTTCCACAGTAAAACACATATGCATGCTTTTTCGTGCATTCCATCGAAAACATGGTTTTATAATTATCGGAATTTCAAACAATTCATTTTTATAATTTATGAAAATAAATTATTTATTTTCTAACTTTAAATTCTCATTACCATGTTTTCTTCTAAAAACCAGTGTAGAGACATCTAGTCTCCGAATCGTAGTTTTTCTTCATTTCTTAACCTTTATGGAATTTTCATAATTAATTATTTCCATAATTAAAACCATAAAGGTTTTATATGAAATTAAGTGAATAGTTAAGAATATTTATAAAAATATTCACTTTAGTCTCTTTTTCATTTTCATCTCGTTTCACGTGAAATATCACCTACAGAGTGAATTTTCGGTGATTTCTTTTTCACCATTCTTGAAAACATGAATATTTTAAAATCAAATATCATTATATTCATATTTTATGAATTTTACTTAATTTCTCGATCTTCGTACCCGAAAATCGTTTCACGTGAAATCAAATTATTTATTATGATTTTCAGTGATTTTCGGTAAGTTTCAGTAATTATTCGATAATTTTTCGGCTGTATAACGGCTGCCGATTTGACTAGCCTCCTGCACGAAAAATACAATTTATATTTTTCAACCGGTATTTCACCACAATTTGAAACCGATAAATCACCACAAATTTCAAAACTAATCAATATAAATTGCATTTATAAATTAAATGCATAATTTAAAACATGTGGCCGAATATCCTTACAGGCCGCACATGTCTCCCTTACTTGTTTCGGGTCGGCGACTGCCTCTCGAAGGTCGCGCCCGTGTTCGCCTCACCCGATTCCATCGGCTCGATTATCGAGGGAATTTTTCTGTAAATTAAATTCTAAATTTTAGAATTTTTTCATAATTATTTAAATAAATAAATTATTTAAATAATTTAACACTTTTCGGGATTTCTTACCGATTCCCGTAATTCTCGGGATTTCCCATAATTCTCGAATTCTCGGGAATTCTCCAAATTCCCGGAATTCCTTTTCTCTTTCTCTTTCTTCTTTTTCTTCCTTCTTTCTTTTTCTTTTTTTTTCTCTTCTCCTTTCTTGTCTTTTTCTTTTTCCTTTTTCTTTTCTTTTTCTTTTTCTTTTTCTTTTTTCTTTTCCTGCCGGACCGGTCTACCTCCTTCACCGCCGGTTCTTCTCCGGTGGCCGGTTCTTCGGCGGTTCGATGACTCCACAGCTGGCCGGCACCACGGCGAAGCTGGATCTGGCCTCCGTTCGTCACGAATCGACGGCACAGCGGCGGATCTACTCGGTTTTGGTTCGGTTCCTTCTCCTCCTCCGTCGGCCTTCCTCCGCCGTTCTCCGCTTGAACCGTGGCCTCCATCGTCTTCCTCTCCCTCCGGCGAAGCTTCGGTGGCAGTGGCGGCGGCCAATTCCGCCAGCAACCGCCAGATCTGGTTTCGTTTTCTTCCTCAATTTTTCACCGTTTCGCGTCGATTCCTTCTCCGTTTCACATCGCCGGCGTTGCCGTCGGCTTCCTCTTCCTTTGCCAACGACGACTTTCTCTTCTCCTCTCTCCCTTTCCTTCTCCGGCGGCCGCTGACGGGGGCGGCTTCGCCTGGGAAGGCAGAATCGGGAAACCGATTCTGTTTTTCTGTTTCTTCTTTCCATTTTTTGTTTTACCTTTCTATTTTTAGTATATAATACCTTATATACCATATACTATATATTATACATATAATATATATACTATATATTACATATATATTATTTCATATATGGTATAATACCATATATATTATATATAATATATATTGTATATTACAAAATATATATCTAGTATATATATATGTATACTTACATACTTAAAAAAATTAAATAACATTTATATACATATTTACATAAATGTCATAATTTCATATATATTGTATTTACAATATATATACCTTTAAACTTTAATGTAATTTAATATTTACATTTTCTCAAATATGTATATACTTATATATATACATACAATGTTGTAAATAATACATATGTACTATTTAAATTTATCAAATAGTATATATATACTTATATATACCAATGTATATTTAATATATACTGTATACCATACGGTATTTAAATACATATGTATTTGTATAAAAATACATTTATATAATTTATAATTATATAAACATATTTTATTTTCATTTCTCATTTTCTTATTTAATTTGGATTTCCATTCATCCAAATTAAATTTTCCTACTTTCCTTATTTAATTTCCTTCACTTAATCACTTCCTCAATCCTCGGGATTTTCACCAATATCCCGTTTTCACAATTTTATTTATTTATTTATTTCCAATGTTTATAATTTCCAATAAATGGAATATTTACGGTTATCACATTCTCCCCACCTTAAGAAATTCGGTCCTCCGAATTTAACTTAAGTCCAAAGGTGGTATATGTCGTATATTTATGACTTTTAACCTCTAAGTCATCCTCCAAGTATTACTGCCAGTACACTTTCAGCATTCAAAATTACTTTAGACCACCACATGCTGTCTTTCATCACATATATGTCTATACTCATGTAAGTTCATTTCTCAAATCGGGAGTTACTCATTTATATTTTTTTCACATAAGAGTTCATGCACAATGTTTTCATGTCACAGTTGTTCTATACTGTTCATCATCCATTTTTCTCACTTAGTGCCAAGTCGATATAATTTAAAACTATCAATTACATGTCAGTCAGTTATGTGTAATTGTCCCAATAGCTTATACATCTCATGCACACGGTCTCTCAATATCATGGAGCGTTTACATCTCACGCTCATATATGTATATATATCAGTATGGAGCGGTGCTATCAGTACACTTGGGATCTCAAGCCTTGTGCTATTTCTCATTAAGCATATGGCAACACAGAGATTCCCATCACATGTAATGCTCACTGGAACTATACATACACAATCACACTGTTTAACACTTATACTTCGACTAAGGCACTAGAGAATCTAGAAGTCTGATAATGGAAGGTGATTCTATTTAGATCATCAGTCTTTAATCACTTCCATATCATTATTTCTCTTTTGGACTCTTTATTGCTCACAATATTCATTTTCACTTTTATTTCATTAAGGCTGCATCTCACTTGCAGACTTTATTATTGATCATCTCTTACAATCATAAATCATGAGACAATCATATTCTCTTTTCATAATTTAGATTCCACAATTAAATCCTCAAGTTATATTTAATCACCACATCATCTATATACTTCCACCGTTTCTATCATGTTACGGTAGTTATATGTATAATCATTTTTCATTTATATACTGGCAGTAAATAATACTTGTCATTTTTGGTTTGATTTTACATCTTGCCACAGTTATGTGATAACCAACACAATTTACTTTCAGTCTTACCTTCGGGAACTGTTTCATATTGATGTTCCCTTCTCATCATGCAACTTATTTCCTTATTCCACTTTCCGTATTTTCACTCCCATCATTTCAGTCGGTTTTCTCAAGTGGTATGGTATTCTACTGCTAAGATCTTTTAAAATCTTGCATACCATCTTTTCTTTACACTTATCCATTTACCGAATTTAATTTCTTTAATTAGGTTTCATTTGTAGAGCAGCTAGTCTCATCACTCTTTTATAGATTGGCAGTAGTATCTAGCTAGACTCATTACTTTCGTATCTCAATCATTATCTCCATATCATAGACAGATTCACTGTCATTCTGTCATTTCGAGATTATCTATCTCAAAAAGAGACACTGTGTAGCCAAATTTCTTAGTTGCCAATCTTAGCACAATGCCACAGTCTTTAAGAGTTTAAGGATTATACCACAATGCTGCTCATGTTTCATTTGTACTTTAAACCCTATCAGTATTTCATCAATTTACTCATGTATGGATGCCTCTTTCCTTAGGCTTATATACCTCACAAGGCAATTCGTTAACCTCGTAAGCTCAATAGGAATTCGTAAAATTCACTCCGAATTCTAATCATCATCTTATGGACATCGGTCTCTAATCTTTTATCTAAGGACGCTTTATACTGAGGCTAGTCTTATTAACTCCTCATGTATCTCTGATCATATCATAAAGCGTCCATTTTCACATGTAGATGAATACTTATTCTTCACAAGAACTTTATTAATGATAGGAAATTAATACATCCTTTTTAATTCATCTACGTCTCAATATCATCAGCGCTTCTCTCACTTACACTTATACAGATAATTTTCTTATCCTCAATTTACGTTATCTGTATTTCCCTCAATCACACCTTATATACATGCATTTCATTATTCTCACATTTTTTCAGAGTTATTTTCTTAAGCTTTTCGAATTCTTTCTATATTCTCCGATATAAGCTTAGAATCAAATTTCATATTCAAAATCGAGTCAATGTTATCTCGATTCCTTCAATTTATATAACTTTGGAAATTCTATTGGAAATCAAATCCGATACTTTCTTTAATCGCACATTTCTTATTAATTCGGACATTTCATCCTCATGTCCTATCATTTACACTGTGTATTCTCAAGGTAGAGACATCTACTATTCGATTCATTTTGATACATACTCTACCTTGATTTCATTGTTCACTCATACTTTACAGTCTTACGAATCTTAATCTAATAAGCTGTATTAAGTACAACAGTTATCAACACATGTTACAGCTAACCAATTTATTATCTCTGTAATTTGCTTTAAAATCAATTTCATTTAATAAGTTTAGGTTTAATTCCCTTGAGTATGTTATCCACGAGGTTTGAACCCTGGCACCCTTACGTACCTAGTTCCTTACACTCGTGTTATCACTAAGCTCCTTGTAAAAGTCCCGCCCGTTCGAATCGACCGTCGGCGAGCATCCCCTAGGTGATCCTTTCGCCCCAGGTTTACCCTTACTAGTGAGTCGGTGATAACATAGTTCGCCCACACCTCATAACACATGATCTACTACGGGTCGACCATCATTAGGTCGCCCATCACAGTTCTGTCTCAAGGGTCCTGAAGATCTTTAGGTTAGCTGTTATCTTCTTCTTATCACTTTACTGTTCTTATATATTCACCAATTCACAACACTCCATGCAGTACATCAATGGCAAGGCATATCTCATAATGCTCGAGTTCTATAATTAAATATTCATTTAATACCTCAAAATAGTATAAATGTATAGAACCTCAATCAACCGTACTGTTATGGATTTCATTATCTGTACTATCCACCTTCTCAGTCATTTTTTAGTAATTATTTCACTTTTCATAATATTCAACGATCCCATTCAATTACACTCTTAATTTCGGCCCTTACAGTCAGTAACCGGGCCAATCATTTTATAACATTCCACTATACACTCACTGGATCGCATCGTGTAAGGCGTCGGCCTGTTCGCCGTCCGCCTGTACACATCTGTACTGTCCTCTTTAAGAATGCCCAGCCCTTTCACTGGGTCACCCCTCAAGGATCTATCATGAGGCTTAGCCCGTTCACTAGGTCACTCGTAATTCGCGTCCGTAATCTAAGTGTCAGTGGAATCAGTAATAGGGATCGTTATATTCATATGACATCCTCTATGCCATTAATAATTCCATTTCTCTCAATGGATTCAAGATTAACTTGAGTTTATCACTATTTGGAACATCGCCCAACATAGGGGCATTTTCGTCATTTCAACTTTTATTATTTTCTCCTCAGTATCCATTTGAATCATTGAACTAGTCATCTATGTGCTGATAGTATCCTTTCGAATCAACAATTTAGATCCTATTCAATTTCGACAGAGAAGTTCACTAAAATCCCCAATTGAATTATTTTGCTCGTAAGATAGCTTTATATCATCAATTTCTCTGTCAAATCACTCAAATCCAACTTCTGTTGGTTTATTTTAACTCCCTGTAAAATTCTGGGGTCAGGGGTATTTTGGTCATTTTTGACCAAAAATTTTCTCTCTCTTCAAATTACCCTTAATCGGTGATCTTAAAGTCTATTTAATGATGATATGTCATTCCCCTTCTTTATATCATCACTTTCAGGTCTCAGTTCGATCCGAATCGAAAAGTACTGGTGAGGCCCTCACCGAGTCCTTTCGGTTCCTTACCGAACAAGCCTTCATTTAGATTATAAGAATCACCAATTTTTCGGTAATTTATGAGCCTATTATTTCTTTAACATTCTCAACTTACACTTTCTCACTCCCTTTAAATCATTTTACTCAGTTTACAATCATTTATTTTCTCTATGTATTTAGACGACACAGTACTACCGGGGATGTTTAACACTTTTCCTTCAAAAAGTATCAACAGACATCAGGCCAACCCTGCTCTGATACGATCATATTTGTAACGACCCGTTACCATATTTTTCACCTATATTTTACACAATTTATCCGGTTGGGCTGTCTGTGATACTTCACTTTATTTCTTATGTTAAACAATTTCATAAAATATTGTTAACATTATACACATCCCCTATCTTACTTACAAATATGTAGTACTGCATATATGTCTAAATACAGAAAATAAATGATCGTACCTGACATATCTTAGTGGGTCTGTCACATTGTCCATTATGTGCAGCCGTAATCCACAATCAACTGATCTCATAATCTTTAAAACCTGAAATGTTTAAAATTAAGGGGTGAGCAAACCATGGCTCAGTAAGAGAGTTATATGTCACACTTGATATTCAGTTATCTATATGCTGAAAATATATATAGATATATTTTCTTTTCTTCAAAATCTTCCTAGCTGGCTCTAGGCACACATGTAGGAAGGATACTACAGTCGGCTAGGGATCCTGATAGAATAAGGTAGGTATTTTAGAATACCATACTTGTTCCGGAACCTAGAAGCAACTGTAGAGAATACTAATTTCGTTGTTTTCAAAACTATATAATTTTCGTTTTTCCACAAAGTAAACCATTTATTTCTTTTCACATCAGTATACTTTAAAACACGTGACAGTTCAGTAATAAAACAGTGGTTTACTTCTCTTCTCTTCAGTACAGTAAAAACAGTACAGTATAGTGATTTGTAAATATCCAATCATTGGATAATTACTTCTTCGATTATTTCTATCTTAGAAATAATTCTTATGATTATTCTTTTAGAATAACATTTATTTCTCTTTTCAAATCAGTAACCGTATCGTACAGTTCAGTAAAACAGTAATTCGATACGGTTCAATCAGTAACAGAAAATAGTAGCTACCATTTCAGAAAACAGTATAAGGTAGCTTTCAGTTCAATAAACAGTAAATGGTAGCTTTCAGTTCAGTAAAACAGAAATCAATGGCTACCATTTCAGTAAACAATACAGTTCAGTAACACAATGTTTTGGTACGATTTTTCATCAGTAAACAGTAAATAGTACAGTAATTCAGAACAGTAAACAGTACAGTACAGTAAATAGAATTCCGTAAATCCTTTCAGTAATCAGTAAATAGTAAGCAGTAAGTGAGACTAGGCAACACCCTACAAGTAAATCATGCTATCATCGTCCACTAAGGGACACAGTAACAGTAATGAGATCTATGGCCATGATCTATAATATGTCCTCGGTGTACGCTTGCTAGGCGACAATCCGGGACGCTGATGACTAGCTGGTCAATCAGCCACGTGACAGTAACAGTATATGTGATGCATGAAGCTCGGGGCCTAAGTCTCAAAACAGTATAAGCCGTACCATAGCCTTTATGGATTTTAAATACAAGAAATTGAAATATTTCACAAATATCCACAAGGCTCACATGTAAGAAAATCATCACCTTTATGAAATTTATAATTTAAATCACATTTTTCAAAATATTTCATAAAGGTATAAATAATGTTTTTCCATAAAGTGAAGACAGTTTGCAAAATCATCACTGAAAATATAGAAGGGCAAAACTGTCTTTTTCTACAGTAAAACACATATGCACGCTTTTTCGTGGATTCCATCGAAAACATGGTTTTATAATTATCAGAATTTCAAACAATTCATTTTTATAATTTATGAAAATAAATTATTTATTTTCTAACTTTAAATTCTCATTACCATGTTTTCTTCTAAAAAGCAGTGTAGAGACATCTAGTCTCGGAATCGTAGTTTTTCTTCATTTCTTAACCTTTATGGAATTTTCATAATTAATTATTTCCATAATTAAAACCATAAAGGTTTTATATGAAATTAAGTGAATATTTAAGAATATTTATAAAAATATTCACTTTAGTCTCTTTTTCATTTTCATCTCGTTTCACGTGAAATATCACCTACAAAGTGAATTTTCGGTGATTTCCTTTTCACCATTCTTGAAAACATGAATATTTTAAAATCAAATATCATTATATTCATATTTTATGAAATTTACTTAATTTCTCGATTTTCGTACCCGAAAATCGTTTCACGTGAAATCAAATTATTTATTATGATTTTCAGTGATTTTCGGTAAGTTTCAGTAATTATTCGATAATTTTTCGGCAATATAATGGCTGCCGATTTGGCTAGCCTTCTGCACGGAAAATACAGTTTATATTTTTCAACCAATATTTCACCACAATTTGAAACCGATAAATCACCACAAATTTCAAAACTAATCAATATAAATTGCATTTATAAATTAAATGCATAATTTAAAACATGTGGCCAAATATCCTTACAGGCGGCACATGTCTCCCTTACCTGTTTCGGGTCGGCGACTGCCTCTCGAAGGTCGCGCCCGTGTTCACCTCGCCCGATTCCATCGGCTCGGTTATCGAGGGAATTTTTCTGTAAATTAAATTCTAAATTTTAGACTTTTTTCTTAATTATTTAAATAAATAAATTATTTAAATAATTTAACACTTTTCGAGATTTCTTACCGATTCCCGTAATTCTCGGGATTTCCCATAATTCTCGAATTCTCGGGAATTCTCCAAATTCCCGGAATTCCTTTTCTTTTTCTCTTTCTCTTTCTCTTTCTCTTTCTCTTTCTTCTTTTTCTTCCTTCTTTCTTTTTCTTTTTTTTCTCTTTTCTTTTCTTTTCTTTTTCTTTTTCCTTTTTCTTTTCTTTTTCTTTTTCTTTTTTCTTTTTCCTTTTCTTTTCCCGCCGGCCCGGTCTACCTCCTTCACCGCCGGTTCTTCTCCGGTGGTCGGTTCTCCGGCGGTTCGATGACTCCACAGCTGGCCGGCACCACGGCGAAGCTGGATCTGGCCTCCGTTCGTCACGAATCGACGGCACGGCGGCGGATCTACTCGGTTTTGGTTCGGTTCCTTCTCCTCCTCTGTCGGCCTTCCTCCGCCGTTCTCCGCCTGAACCGTGGCCTCCATCGTCTTCCTCTCCCTCCGGCGAAGCTTCGGTGGCAGTGGCGGCGGCCAATTCCGCCAGCAACCGCCAGATCTGGTTTCGTTTTCTTCCTCAATTTTTCACCGTTTCGCGTCGATTCCTTCTCCGTTTCACATCGCCGGCGTTGCCGTCGGCTTCCTCTTCCTTTGCCGACGACGACTTTCTCTTCTCCTCTCTCCCTTTCCTTCTCCGGCGGCCGCTGACGGGGGCGGCTTCGCCTGGGAAGGCAGAATCCGGAAACCGATTCTGTTTTTCTGTTTCTTCTTTCCATTTTTTGTTTTACCTTTCTATTTTTAGTATATAATACCTTATATACCATATACTATATATTATACATATAATATATATACTATATATTACATATATATTATTTCATATATGGTATAATACCATATATATTATATATAATATATATTGTATATTACAAAATATATATCTAGTATATATATATATGTATACTTACATACTTAAAAAAATTAAATAACATTTATATACATATTTACATAAATGTCATAATTTCATATATATTGTATTTACAATATATATACCTTTAAACTTTAATGTAATTTAATATTTACATTTTCTCAAATATGTATATACTTATATATATACATACAATGTTGTAAATAATACATATGTACTATTTAAATTTATCAAATAGTATATATATACTTATATATACCAATGTATATTTAATATATACTGTATACCATACGGTATTTAAATACATATGTATTTGTATAAAAATACATTTATATAATTTATAATTATATAAACATATTTTATTTTCATTTCTCATTTTCTTATTTAATTTGGATTTCCATTCATCCAAATTAAATTTTCCTACTTTCCTTATTTAATTTCCTTCACTTAAATTTCCAATTTCATTACTTCCTCAATCCTCGGGATTTTCACCAATATCCCGTTTTCACAATTTTATTTATTTATTTATTTATTTCCAATGTTTATAATTTCCAATAAATGGAAAATTTACGGTTATCACATTTTCCTTGAATTACGGTAGACACATTCTCCCCCACAACTACTTTTTCATCACCTTTTAATTTCTTCTTGTTAGTGCACAATTCTTTTAAAAATTTTGAGTACCTGGGCACTTGCTTGATAGCATCAAGAAGAGGAATGTTTACCTCCATTTTCCTAAAGGTTTCTAAGATCTCTTTGTCTTACTTTTCTTTCTTGTTGTTGGCTAACGTTCTAGGAAAAGGAAGAGGGTAAGAGCCTGTATTAAATGGTACTCTCTTATCACTTACCTTAGGCTTTGAAACATTGTTGTCAACTTCTTCTTTTGCTTTTATGATGGTGTCAACATGTTCTTCTTTCTTTGATCTTGCCAACCTATTAGGAAAAGAAGGAGGGTAAGTACCTACATTAAAAGGGACACGTTTTTCACTTACCTTGTCAAAATCTCTATAAAGAGGGGGGAGGTAGATGACATTTTTATGTGGTGGAGCCTTAATGTCAACCTCTTCATATGCATTCTCCTTGGATTTAATTTCCTTCCCACTCCTCAAAAAAATGGCACTCACATTCTCCTTTGGATTCACCATAGGTTGAGAAGGCAACTTGTTTGACCATTGGGCTTCAAGTTTGCTTATGGCAGTAGCCATTTGACTCATTTGGTTCTCAAGATGTGCAAATCTTTGATTATTTTCTTGTTGAGTTTGTAAAGTAGTAGAAATTAGGTTCTTTACCATATCTTCAAGAGACTGAGTGCTACTTTGGGCTTGAGGTCTTTCCTGAGGCTGTGGTCTAGGAGGCTGGAAATTGTTTGGCCTGTTGTGTGGTGGAACATAAGGTGTAAGCCTATTTCCATATTGCATATTTGGGTGATCCTCCAACCAAGGTTGTAAGTGCTTGAATAAAGATCATACTTATCTTGGGGAGACCCAAGAAAACCTCCTAAAGCATTAGCTTGCTCCATTGAATCTTCTTGAAGAGTTGGACACATGTCAATAGGGTGTCCTAAGTTACAAGCCTTCGTTTATTGCATATTACCTACAGCCATTGATGCACAGGAGAGGTTAAATCAGTAATTTGTTTTTCCAAGGAAGAAATACTTACCTCATGTGCTTGTTTAGGTGGTGGTGGTGATAGATCACGCCTGAAACTAAATTGTTGAGAATTGGCAGCCATGTTTGCTATCAAGTTTTGAGCTTCTTGAGGAGTCTTATCCACCAAAGTTCCTCCACTGGCTGCATCTATCATGCTTCTATCATGCGGTAATAGTCCCTCGTAGAAGTATTAGATTAGTAGTTGCTCATGACTCTGATGATGTGGGCAACTAGCACAAAGCCTTTTAAACCTTTCCCAATACTCATACAATGACTCACCATCAAATTGCCTAATTCCACAAATTTCTTTGTGAATGTTGGCTGCCTTTGAGGTTGAAAAATACCTTTCTAGGAAGAGTTTCCTCATTTCATCCCAAGTATTGATTGGTCTAGAAGGTAAATAGTAGAGCCAATCCTTGGGTGCATCTGCCAGAGAGAATGGAAAGTCCTTCAACTTGATTTGCTCTTCACTAACCCTGTAGGCTTCATGGTGGAGCAAACAAATGGAACTACTTTAGATGTTTGTGTGGATCTGTGAGACCCGATTTTATAGTACTGTACACCATATTTTATAAATCATTGATAGTGGAAATAAATTATTTAGTGGAATTAAATAAATATTAAATATGAATTTCCACTCTCAAATTGGAATTATTGGATTTATAAACTATAATACCAGTATAAGAGTGGAAATGAAATTAAAGAATGAATTGGAAACATTGAATAAAGGAAGAAAGCAAATTAGAAAATTTTAGAATGGAAATGATATCTTTCTACAATAATATGTTAATAAATAATATTTAAATGGAGGAACATTTCTATTTGGAAACATGGTTAATTTCTATCTGTTTGAACACACCCAAAAGGGTGAACTAAGTCAACAATTGTGCAGCCAAGAAAATTTGACATTCACGTCATTCTTGCTGCTGTCATGCCGTGTGGTTTCATTCATTTTGAGGCAATAGAAATGCAAAATTTTATGGTGTAAAAAGGCAATATAAAGGATTTTAAGTAGAGATATGGTTGAATTTGATTGGTTGAAATATATAGCAAAAGAGGAAAAAATTGAATCAAGAAAATGTGCAGCCACAAGAAAGACCTCACGCCACTTTTCTACTCCATGTAGTATTGCACAGCTGGAAAAGGCTAAAGAAAATGAAAAGAAACCTTTTAGAGTATAAAATATAGTAGAGATAATGCTTAAAAGAAAGAAGCATTTAAAGTCTACTATGTATGTAAATTTCATTGGCTGAAGTAAAACAAAAAGGAGCAGAAAAATAGTCAAAGCCGATCAGCACAAGCAATTCATGCCATTCCTTTGCTGCAGTTTTTCTTCAACAATTTAATGCTTATAAGACATAAAAAATGATGGGAAAATGGATAAGTAAGAAGGTGACAAACTCCTATTGGTTCCCTTGAATAAAAAGAAGACCAAATGGAAACAAAACTCAGCAAAATATTGTCTTCATTACTAATTCCTGCTGTTCCACGAGAAACAGAATTGTTTTAAGCTTGGTGTTCTGTTTGGCCATCGTTCATCCAATGAAAATTCAGCAAAATAACATACTTGGATACTTAACCACTTAAGCCTTCACCACAACCTTTCCTCTATCTTTAAATCATCTAAGAAACTAAGAGAAGAGGGCTGACTTGAGGCAAAACATATTCTATTTTGGAGTATTGCTATTCGGTCAAGGTAAGGCAATTTGATTTCCATGGTTTTCTTGATGTTCAATGTTATATTTCCATGTTTTATAACATCATAAACATGGTTTTAGGATTCTTTTTGGTTAGATCCTATTAGATCATGGAATTAGCACAAGTTGAGATCTTGATATAGATTGAAAAGAAGCAAGAAAATAAAGGGCTAAACCGAATAGAACATGCAGCTGGAAACCGAATGGAAATTGTAGGATCAGTTAAGGTGTTGATATATTTTAATGGAGATGGCATGAAAGTCAAATAAGAGGGCTGATTGTTGGCATAGAAATGAAGAAGAAAGAAAGAAGAAAGACTAAATTTATGAGAAAATGACCTATGAAAAAAATGGTCAACAATAGTGGCTAAGGTGGTGTGAAAATAAGAGAGAAAGATGAAGTGTTGTGTGGGACATGAAATGAGAAAGAAAAATGTTGATTTTGGCGTGAAAAGAGGGAAGAATAAGAGCCGAAATTTGTGCTAAATAGTCAAGAACAAAAAGTCAAAAATAAGGGCATGTGATAAAAGCAAAAATAAGAAAGAATGGCATGAAGAATAGCCATTTGTAGCTATGAGATTTACTTACATTTACATTTTGATATAAATCATAGCTTAAAATAAAAGGATAATTAAGCTAATGATTTTGATGAATTAAATTACAATCGGAAATTCAATGTTCGTATGGTGCACGAGATAGCACGATCTTGATAAATAGGTAAGGGGGGAGTGTGTGAGTTGTAGTGATATAATGAAATGCATGTTTTATTAAGCCAAATTTTATGGAAATGTTGGAGACATGAATTGGTTTAAAACATGCAAAATTTGGTTGTAAAGCTGGTTTATATACTGTGATTGTGTGCAGGAGGTTAGGAATCCACAATTGTTATGCTGTCAAAAAATTTTCGGAAATATTCTAAACTACTATAAAATATTTTAGATGCATGAAATGATTTAAATAGGAAATTGGAATATAATTTCCATCAATTTTTCGTAAATTGGAAATTATGAGAAAGTTATAAAATTAAATATTCATGTTTTATATTTTCATTAAAGCGAGAAATTAATTTTATTTTATATGATATTAAATATTCAAAATGAAAATTTAGTTGTCTTCTCACTTGATACATGAATATTTACCGGCTGATTTATGGTATATGGAAATGTGAAATAAATACCTTTTTGGAAGTAATACTTGAAATAAATGATTTAATTTATTTAAACTCCTTAAAGGTATTTTATGGGAAAAGAAATGGTTCTTATACCTTTATGGAACTACATCCTGATTTTATTTATTTTATAAATTCCATAAAGGTGATGATATATAAAATTGTGAGCTTTATGGATAAACATGAAATATTTCAAATTACTTTGAATAAGATCCATAAAGGCTATGGTATGGTTGTTATACTGTATTTAGACTTAGGCCCTGAGTTTCATGCATCATACTGTTACTGTTACTGTCACGTGGCTGATTGACCCACCAGTCATCAGTGTCCCAGATGTCACTTGGCAAGTGTACACCGAGGACACCCTATAGATCATAGCCATAGATCTCACTGTATACTGTTACTGTGTCCCTTCGGGGATGATTATTGTATCTTTTAGTGGACGATGATATTATGATTTAATTGTAGGGTGATGCCTAGTCTCAACTTATTGATTTTTGTTTACTGAATCCGTTTACTGTACTACACTGTGAATTACTGTTTACTGAACTGAACTGTACTGAATACTATTTATTGAACTGAACCGTACCAAAAATACTATTTTACTGAACTATACTGTATTGAGAAATACTGCTTTACTGAACCATACCATACTGAAAGCTACTGAATACTGTTTACTGAACTGGTAGCTACTGATTACTGTTTACTGAACTGAAAAGTACTGAGTACTGTTTACTGAAAGGAAATTACTGTTTATCGAGAAAGAATATTTGAAAATTATTCCTAAAATAAAAATAATTACTGAAATATTTATCCCAAGATTTGAATATTTATAAGCTACTGAGTGAAAGAACTGTCACTGTTTCTATAGTTTTACGCTTACTATTCACTAAACTGTTTAATTACTGTACTGTCACGTGTTTTGAAAATGGTGTACTAAAGTGATGTAATAAAATGGTTTATACCATTTTCATAATTATGAGAATTGAGATTTAAATTGTTTTTAAATAAAACAATTTATTTATTACTCTATATAGTCGCTCTGGATTTCCGGGACAAGACAGGTATTTCAAAATACCTTCCATGCTCCATCTGGATTTCTCGACCGACTATAGTATCCTTCCTTTACTGTGCTTAGTACACCGTTAGGAAATAAATATTTTACGGCATATAGTTTTCATTATATCAAGCAGCATACGACTCCTTTACTGAGCATGTGGTTCGCTCACCCCTTACTTTCAAATTTTCCAGATTAATTACGAGGATTAATTGATGGCTTCTTCGGATAAATATAGCTACGAGTAGCCACTGGGACAAAGAGCATTGAAAATTTAAAGGTACAGGCACTTTTCTTATATATTCAGACACTTGTATACAGTACTACATTATTGTAAAATTAAAACAGGGGATGTAAAGTGTATGGAATATTGTAAAAATTTTTATATTCCAAATTTGTTGAATAAATGTTCACCATTTATTACTATTAAAGATCAAGTGATAAAGGCATCACAGAGAGCCCAACCAGTAAAAATGTGTAAAACATTAGTAAATATTGTGTAAAAATGTACACTCAGACTGTTACAGGATCTTCACCTGCAAGACCATGAAAAGTTGGTAAAAGATGTATCAAACCAAATTTTAATTCAAAAGCAACATCTAAAGTAGGATAGGCTATGCAAAGGGGTTGTTGGTTCATAGTGGGTGCTGCCAACTCCTTCAAGGTTCATTTAGCGTTTTGAGCCATGGTGTCCTCTTCTAAATCACTAGAGAATTCAAAAGTATGATTGAACGTGAGCTCAGTGGAAGGTGGATCGTTGGAAGTGGATGGTGGTGGTTGGGGCGTTTGTAGCACCGCACTTTGGGTTGCTTGAATGTAGTCTCTAATCTTTCGAAGTCTGTAACTAGAGTCCTCGTCAGACATGCAAACCCTGCAAGGAAGAAAGAAAAGAAAATAATTAGATCTTTAAATTATAATAAACAAATTAAATAAATAACAATCTCCGGCAATGGCGCCAAAAATTGGTAGTGTCGCAAGTACCAATAATAAATTACTTTACTTAAACCTACAGATAAGGCAAGCAAAGGTCGATCCCACAGAGATTGTTTTATTCAAGTTAATTATTTAAATTAAATACCTAACTATTATTTAGAGAGAGAAAAGAGGTTTGGGAGGGGGGTTTCAACTAAACTATAATAACTAAGAAAATAATCAGAAAAATAAAAAATTAAATAAATTAGAAAATATCAAATACCATAAAACTTCAGTTACAAGGTAATTAATTATTCTTGGGATATGATGTTGGTCATTGATTATTTAAGATCATTGTCAATTAAGTAGGCAATCGTAGTGTAATTCCCTAGCGTCCACTTACACATATCTTTCCTTACTGTGTTGTTAATTAAAGACTCAATGTCTTAATTAATCTCTAACTATCAAAATTTACCTATGCTCAGGGCTATAGATTAAGTTTTAATAGCAGCATTAATATCTAGAAAAATTTGAGCCAACATTAAGTAACAAACTCACTCAGCGCGGCTTATTTAACTTAAACTTAATTCTCCTAGATCCCTGGTGATTAAATTCACAAGCTATTACGAACTTATGTTTTTAATCTGACTGTAGATAATTTAATTTAACTAAATAGTAGGCCTCCTATTTAATCAAACAAACAATCATGCAAACGTGCTCAGAGAATCTTGGATACGTAATCAATAATTATATTATAAATTTAAAATCTCACAACATACTTTTTCCAAGAACAATTAATTTACCTCATAACTGAATAAGAAATCTACTCACTATTCATATTCAAGAATATAAACTCCAAATTATATATTATAAAGATTACAAATATCATGCAAGAAATAATCAAAGAAGCAATCTTTAATAATATAAAATCAGAATTACTAATCAATATTATAAACTAGCAAGCAAGAACACATAAACAATATTACTTTAAATAAAGAAAACAAAATCAAAATTAAAAATTATTAAGAAATCAGCAAAATAATAAAATTTTTAGTAAATCTACTTTAAAACTATACAAGAGAGAAGAGGGGGAAGAGGGGGAAGAGGGATGTAAGGGATGTTGTTTATGAGAGCCTTGTGCTCTTTAAGGCCGAAGGAAGAGTTTAAAAGACTTTCCTAAGCAATGTGGGATTAAGATACGAGTTTACTTAGAAAACAAGTAATTTAACTAGTTAAACTCTTACCTTTATCTCATCATCTTTTACAATTATTTCCTAAGTAAAATTCCTAAGGCCTATTTTTATTAATTAATTACAGATCTAAGATATAATAAAATTAAGAATTTATCTTGTCTCAACAAAATCTTGTCTTGAACTTGCTTTTTTGGAATTTCTTTTTAATCTCGTTTTTCTGCCTAGAATTTCGTACTGATTTTGTCCAGATGTTTGACCCTTCAAATGAACTCTGATTTTTGCGATCTTATATATTCCAAAAACCTTGAGAAGTCCTCTATAACTTTCATGAAGGCCACTTCTTGAGATCAAGTCGTTAAGTTGGTCAAATTCATCAATCTTTTGAACTGGACAAAAAAAATATGCACTTTACTCTTTTTAGCTCTTTTTAATTTCAACTTTGATATTTAGTACCTAAAACATATAATAAATATTAGTAAAATCTTTTAGGTATAAAACATCAATAAAGCAAATATATTAGCACATATAAAATTAATAAAATATCATCCTATCATTTGCACAGAGTGGAAATAAAGGGTGAGCAATCCACAATTGTAACGATTCGTAATACACAGTATTTAACCACTTTCACACACACAATAGGATAGTTGGGCTGTATGCGATGCCTTTATCACACTTATGTTCAATAGTAAATCACTTTTGAAATAAAACCATATCGATAGCTGATATAAATATTTATGTCACAGTCCGTGACCACATTTTTATACCCTTTTTCCCTATATTTTCAATAGTTGGGCTGTCTGTCATGCCTTATTCCTTTCTTTTCTTTATTTCGATAAACATTTAAATTTTTATTCTACAATAAAAGAAAATAATTATATAATAAAATATAATTATCAATTACATCCCCTGTTTACTTTACACTAAAATAGTACTGTAAAAGTATGTCCGAACATATAAAATTAATGATTATACCCCCCGGATATGAGCTCGCTGTCTCAAGACACTCAATGCACAGCCCACTATCCTCAGATGCAAATTGTAAAAACTAGAAACTTTGTACCATATTAGTGAATAAATAAGAGACATAGAATAAGCTTGAAACTACGATATACCTTGTAATTTCCACTATTCCACGCAATGAGAATGAAGTTGCAAGTTGGTAGGTTTGGTAACAAATGATCCTTGAGATAATTTAGAAATCTTATATAAGTTCAAAAATCATATGAGAACAAATAGATATATGTATTCCAATATATAAGTTTATTTGTCTTAAATAAAACAAGGACACAAGCATACTAAAAGAAATGTAGTATACTTGAATATTAAAATAAAAAAAAACAATAGAATACATATGCATGTATATATTAAATGTTAAATATGTATACTTATATATATATATATATGTAAATTTTAAAAGAAATGAGGAATATATATATATATATATATATATATATATATATATACACACACACACACACACACACATAAGTATAGATATCTGTACATCCAAATAAATGTAAATGCATAAGTGTGTAAAGGAAAATATACAAGTATATATTATATAGAATACAACTATATAAATGGAAGCAATATATATCTGGATTATATATATATATACATACATATATATATATATATGAAAATGGATAAATATGTATATATTATAAGTATATTAAGATTTTATATATTATATATAATATCTTAAGGTATGAGATATGCATATATATATATATTGTATAATCTTTAATAATAAAAGCTATATATATACATATATATTAAAAGTTTAAAATGTAAGTCAATTTATATTAAAAGTATGTATATATTATATAAAAAAAATTTCAATCAAAGTGCTCTGCCACTCAACTCAACAGCACCCTATACCTATACTAGTAATAAAATAAAAAAAAGGGAAAGAAAACCTAAAACAACTAAAGTGGTCAGCGTTTCTCCCGTTTTTCCTTCTCTCGTTTCTTGTTATCGTCTGAAGCTTTCCTGCCCCTGCCATCAAGTCCTCTCTTCTACCTTTTATTTTGTCACTATTGTTGAGCAAATATGAGCGGGGAGAAGCAGTAGCCGAAGGCACCAAGGGAAGATAGAAAACTGCAGCAGCTGGGTGACGTCGTGAGTTGGGAATGAAGGAATAAGTGGTGACTTTGTAAAGCTGAAGTAGGAGCTTAAAGGGGACTGTTAAAGCTCGGACAACAATGAAGATCTGAAGCCAGTTCAGACGTGGAGAAGACAAGTCATGAGTGTGCAGTATTTTGTTGGTTTCAACGTGAAAGAAATATGGGTGAAATGGAGACTGATTAGAAGGGTGAAAAATAGAGGTATGGGCTGTGATTGTTGAAGCTAAGTTTAAGGAGGAAAGTCCAGCTGTGAAGAAAAGAGAAAGACGAGAGTGTTGGAGAGGAAGAAGAGATTTGATTTTAGAAAACTAAAGTGAGATCTGTGAAGAAGGAAAGGGGAGCCGAGACCCAACTCGTGCGTGGAGGATGAACAAGGGCTGCGTGACTTAGGTGGCGATGTGGGTGACTATGGGCTGTGGAAGAATAAGTATGGTAAGATTTTTTAATCAAACATAATGTGCCTGTGAAATGCGCTTATTTGAAAAGTGATTTTTTTTGTGAATGGTGTAATGTGTTATGTGTTATGGCTCTCTTATGATTACTGAACATGTTAACATATTGTTATGCTTTTGAGTATGGACATGTGATTTGAGTACTAAATATACATATCGCTCCCGATGTTGAGTCAATGGACCCTAATCAACACCTAGTTATATTTGTCAAAAGCTAGGAAAACTAAAGGCCAAACCGAGCAAAGACTCGAATTCCGAACCGTAGGAGCCACCTCTAGGGTCCTTCGAGAACTAAGTGCTACACGAGTTTCGATGTACTAAAGGCCCAACCGAGCAAAGACTCGAATTCTGAACCGTGGGAGCCACCTCTAGAGTCCTTCGGGAACTAAGTGCTACACGAGTTTCGATGTACTAAAGGCCCAACCGAGCAAAGAGTCGAATTCTGAACCGTGGGAGCCACCTCTAGAGTCCTTTGGGAACTAAGTGCTACACGAGTTTCGATGTACTAAAGGCCCAACCGAGCAAAGACTCGAATTCCAAACTGTGGGAGCCACCTCTAAAGTCCTTCGGGAACTAAATGCTACACGAGTTTCAATGTACTAAAGGCCCAATCGAGCAAAGACTCGAATTCTGAACTGTGGGAGCCACCTCTAGAGTCCTTCGGGAACTAAGTGCTACACGAGTTTCGATGTACTAAAGGCTCAACTGAGCAAAGACTCGAGTTCTGAACCGTGGGAGCCACCTCTAGAATCCTTCGGGAACTAAGTGCTACACAAGTTCCAACGAAATATAAAAGTCATAGGATATTGTGATGATAAGTTAAGTGATTGTGATTCGTGAATGTGACGAATGTCGAAGGATGAAACAGATCTGAGGCATATGACATACAATGTGTGTGATTATTGGATTATGTTTGTACATGTCATTTGAATATATGCTACTTGAATGTTTGTTTCTTTCGATTATTGGATTATGTTATATATGCCATTTGAACATGTACAATTTGAACGTTCGTTTCTTTCGATTATTGGATTATGTTATATATGCCATTTGAACATGTGCGACTTGAACGTTCGTTTCTTTCGATTATTGGAATTACGTTTTATATGCCATTGGAATATATACTACTTGAATGTTCGCTCTTCCACACTTAATTATACTAATAAAGAGAATGATATCTTGTGAAATCAAGGATGAAATGTAAGCATGAACAAGTTTATTACATTTGTGCACTTACGGAATGATGATAACCTTAGTATAATCCATACATGCTAATTTACAATAACTCAGGCATGTATGATCGTGTTTTACGATATGAGCCTAGTATGTTTTATTCAAACTACTTACTGAGCCATGGATTGCTCACTCCTTAATTTAACAACTGCAGATCATACGAGTTGATAGCCGACTCAGGCTTCGCGTAGGCTCCCAGGAAATCGTACCTAGTAGTGGTACCCATTTGCGTTCTCCGGAGCTAGCATTTTGTATTTTGAGGTATACTGCTAGTATATCATTTTGATAATCATGTGTACGTTAACTTTCACAGTATTAGGAAAATATGTGGGATGTAACTATGGATCGCACTAGATGACTATGTGAGTCCAGGTGGTTATCGAGTCCGATCCGGGTCTTAATTTATGTTTTGAATTATGTATAATGTGGTAGATACGAACTTAGTAACAGTTAAACTCTCGAGATCTTGAAATACGTGATTGCATGAAACTGTGGAGAAACACCAGCTGCTGTATTATGTGATTTAAAAATGTGTTTTAGTGCAGGGAATTATACTTGGAGAAATTTATAAAATACAAAGGGGAGGTTTTCGATCTGTTTCTTTTGGGAATAGTAAAATAAGACGAAAATCATAAGAAAAACCTCTTTGAGAAACGTGTCATAGCTCGAGAAATAATATGAGTAAGATAGGATCGAAATTTAGATACTACACTAACACCGAAAACAAACCGTAAGTAGAAAAAGAAAAATTTGGTTCGAAATTTTCATAAGCAAATCAAGTAAGTGTTAAGTGGACATCATTGGCCTTCGGGTCGTGAAGTATGTCCGAACATATAAAATTAATGATTATACCTCCTGGATATGAGCTCGCTGTCTTGAGACACTCAATGCACAGCCCACTATCCTCAGATGCAAATCAAGCAGTCACTATATGAAATATGTAGATGTTGAAATTAAAGGGTGAGCATATCACGGCTCAGTAAGCGAATTGTATTAAATTAAATATTTCGAAACCTATATGTAAAAAATTTTATATATTTTCTGTACAAATCATAATAAGTACAGCACGGTATATAGCAAAACCATTCATTCAAAATCATTTCCATTTTCATGTAAACCATATGCATATACTTTTCGTTTTATACCTCTTTTCATAATACATATCATTTTCATATCATCATGAAAATAGAGACAAAGGCATCCAATAACATTCATATCATGCAAGAAGTACTACTCCGTAGAGTAATAGAAATCATATTGGATCTATGGCCATAATCCTAGAATAGCCTTAGTTGGATACTGATTAGGTGTCAACTATGACTATATACATATCACGTGTCACATAGTATATGTTACATATCACATATCGACATGATATGGTGCCTAGCAGCCTCAAAAACAATATATCATGTTTATAAAACCTTTATGGAAATAATTAAAAGAAATAAATTCTCTAGTCATACCATAAAGGGTTTCATGTAAATCATATAGTGAATATTCAGAAAATAATTTATGGAATATTCACTGAACACCATTTCATCATAAATTCCCTTTCACTTCTTGTAAAACATATAAGAGGAATTGTATAAAATTCATTTCTATTGAAATTGTAACATGAATAATATTTTCATAGCATTTATATTCATGTTTCATGAATAAATAAAATTCCTCTTTACAAGGCTATGAATTTGTAAAATTATGGAAATAAATATTTTCTAGTAATTCTAGAAAATATTATATATTTTAAATTTCCATAAACTCCATGCATTTCATATAGGCATATTCTTATAGAACAATTTGCAAAATATTTAAGTTTCCGAAATATTATAAATTCACACACGTATTCCCTTACCTCGGTATGCTGTAGAGTAAGGCTCTAATTCGCACCACTGTGTCCTTTATTCCACCAAATTATAAACTGCAGAAATAACAGTTTACTATAATTAATTTTCGGTATAAAATTGTATAAGATTCCTTTACTTATTTAACTCTTAATTGAATTCTCATTTATAGAATCTTTAGAACTTTCTATAATTTCTTATGATAATTAAATCTTCCCTTTACTTCTCTTTTCTGTTTTGGCATTATTTGCCATTTTATCACATCAACATCCTCTCCATGTCTTGGTGGCCGAATGTCCCTCTTCATTATAAGCCTATTTGGCTTATAATGTCTAATTCCCATATTATTATATATAATTTGTTTTTATGTATATTTCCAGCCACTTTAGTTGACTTGTTTTCTTCTCATGTCCAAGCCAATTCACATCATTCTCCTTTGTCTTTTATCTTGGCCGAATGGCCTTGCTTAGATGTAGGAATTTTCTCCGTTAAAATATATATATGGTGTATATATCTATATACATTTTACTTTTTATTCTACTTATGCAACTTAGGTCAACATAAACATTGCTTCCTTTCATTTTTCTTTTCTTCCTACTACTTATTGTCCAACCCGTGAGCCTCCTTCCCTTTCCATTTTTCCTGCCCACGTTGGCTTTACATTGGTTAAATATATATCACTTAAATTTAAGACTTTATCCTACCGTGTAGACAAGTCAACTTACTCCTTTCCTTCATTTCTTTTTCCTTCGTTTGCTTGTACCTGCTGTCCAGCTGAGACCTATATTTCCTTGCCTCTTTTCCGCCTACATCAGCTTCCATTTTGCCTTTATAATATTACCATATATAATATATTCTAGGTTATTAAAATTATACTTATTCACACACCTAAAGTCAGCCAAACCACCCAAATTTTCCTCATTTCCGGCTGTACAATCAGCCAAGGTTTCCTTTTCCACGTACCATCTCATTTTTCTTGTATTCGGCCACCTTTGTTAACCTAAACACAAGCTTTACAAATTTTTTCCATCTACTTGTCTTCTTCCTTTAGATTTCACGTGGACCCCCGCCTACAACCAACTTCATGTTTCTATTTCGTTTAATGTTTCCTGGCTATTTTCGATTCCATAATCAGCCTATTTCCACGTTACTCATCAATTCAACAATAATTCTTTTCTTCTTTGAACCTTCACGAGCAACCTAGGGTTCCCTTATACACAACTTCTATTTCCAAACTAAATTTATAGACATCTCATACAAGATCATTATCACTTAAATAAATAACAAACTAAAAAAAACTGATACTGAATATTACCTGAATAGAACAGAACTTTTTGGCACGTGATTCAGCTTCTGTGTAAGGTTTTTAGGCTGACATCTTTGAGGGTTTTGAAAGCTTAATATACAAGGTATATTTTTCCTCAAGAACCTTTACAAATTAGCTAAAGATCATGGTTGATTTTGCTATGAATAGAAGACTACACGGTTTGTAAAAACAGAGCAAGGTTTTCGGTGGTGATGGCTGAAGATAAGGATCACGATGGACTAAAAAAATAAGGAAAAGAAGGATGTGTTGGCTGAACATTAGCAGCCATCATTTAAAGCTCTTACTCAATTACTTTTCCTTTAACTATTAAACATTAATTTGGCCTATTTGCTTTTGTCTAATTCTCTTTTTCCTGCCGCCATAGTATTCTGATTTTTTTTTGAATTTTTTTCCAAGAGCATATGGGTTTCTTGTTAATTTACTTATTTAAATGTTTGATCCATTATTGATAAATTTGACTAATCACTTAATTTTTTCTAAAAATAAATTTCATTTTGAGTCTCTAATTTTCCATAGTAATTAATTTTTCTTTTGTCTAATATCTTCCCACTACTATTCATTTCTTCTAACTTAACAACTTTCATGTGAAGATCACCTTTCTTTTTATATTTAATTTAGAAAATATTATCAATAATTCCTTTATTGATAATTTAATCGGATAAATGTACATATACAATACAAAATAACTGGGTCTCACATTCCTCCCCACCTAAGGAAATTCGGTCCTCCGAATTACACCTGGACCACTCACAAAATTAGCTCTGGGTACTTTTCTCGCATCAAACTCTCCAACTCCCATGTCGCCTCTTCCTCGGAGTGATACTGCCAGAGCACTTTCACCAATGGAATCGTCTTAGATCGTAATACCTTATCCTTCCTATCCAGAATCCGAATAGGTCTCTCTACGTAACTCATATCCTCTCGGATCTCTAGTGGCTCATATTGAATCACGTGAGAGGGGTCTGGATGGTAGCTCTTAAGCATCAAGACATGGAATACATTATGCACTGTTGATAACTCTGGTGGTAGTGCCAATATGTAAGCCACGTCTCCAACATGATCTAAGATCTCGAATGGTCCGATGTATCGCAAACTCAGCTTCCCTTTCCTGCCAAATCTCATGATACCCTTAGATGGAGAAACTTTCAAAAACACAAAATCACCTGGTGAGAACTCCAGTGGTCTGCATCTCACATCTGCATAATTCTTCTGCAAACTCTGAGCTGTTCGTAGTCTCTCACATATAATCTATACATCCTTAGATGCCTGCTCTACCAAATCGGGAGCCAACAACTTCCTATCTCCCACTTCTTCCCAAGCAATAGGTGATCTACACCTTCTACTATATAATGCCTCATACGGTGCCATGCCGATACTCGTCTGATAACTGCTATTATAGGCAAACTCGGATAATGGTAAATGATCATCCCAGGAGCCCTTAAAATCTAGTGCACATGCCCGTAACATATCCTCGAGCGTATGTATCACGTGCTCGGACTGTCCATCAGTCTGCAGATGGAAGGCTGTGCTAAAATTCAATCGGGATCCCATAGCCTCCTGAAATCGCTCCCAATACTGGGATGTAAACCAGGAATCCCTATCTGAAGTAATACTCACTGGAATACCATGTAGCCGTACTATCTCCCGTACGTATAGATCGGCTAAGGCACTAAGAGAATCTATAGATCTCATAGCTAAGAAATGAGCAGACTTCGTCAACCTATCAACTATTACCCATATAACATCGTGACTCCTCCGGGTCATAGGTAAACCCATGACAAAGTCCATCGTAATATGCTCCCATTTCCACATTGGAATCGGTAAGGACTGTAGTAAACCGGCAGGCTTCTGGTGCTCAATCTTAACTTGCTGGCATGTGAGACATCTCGCTACAAACTCTGCGATGTCTCTCTTCATCCTAGGCCACCAATAAACCCTCAATAAATTCTGGTACATCTTAGTACTGCCTGGATGCAGAGTGTACCTGGAGGTATGGGCCTCAGTCAATATCAAATCTCTGAGCTGCTGATCACTAGGAACACATATCCGACCTCTGAACCTCAGAATCCTATCGGTGCCAATCTCAAAATCTGTCTGAACACCCAACTGTATCTGACTGGCAACCCTGATGCAATAATCATCTATCCTTAGAGTATCTTTAATCTGTCCCATCAAATCCTGCTCAATCCTAAAACTGGCCGTGAAACCATAACTCTCAGAGGGAATTACACTAATACTGAGGCGCGAGAACTGCTCTAATAAATCATGCTCCCTGACCATCATATAAGAAACCATCGCTACATACTTCCTGCTCAGAGCATCTGCCACCACGTTAGCTTTCCCTGGGTGGTACAATATCTCGTAGTCATAATCCTTAAGCAGCTCCATCCACCGACGCTGCCTCATGTTCAACTCACGCTGTGAGAATATATATTTCAGACTCTTATGGTCTGTATATATCTGAAAAGTCTCACCATATAAATAGTGCTGCCATATCTTCAATGCAAATACCACAGTGGCTAACTCCAAATCATGGGTCGGGTAGTTCTTCTCATGCTCCTTTAGCTGCCGAGAACCATAAGCAATCACCCAACCATCCTGCATCAGTACACAACCCAATCCCTGTGCGGAAGCATCTGTATACACCGAAAATCCACCAGATCTGCTAGGAAGGGCTAACATTGGAGCAAAAGTAAGTCTCCTCTTCAATTCCTGAAAACTGCGCTCACACGACTCCGACCACTCAAATCTAACATCCTTACGTGTGAGTCGTGTCAACGGAGCAGCTAATCTAGAAAACCCCTTAACAAACCGTTTGTAGTATCCAGCTAGACCCAGAAAACTCCTGATCTCAGTCACGGTCTTAGGCCTTTCCCACTGAACTATGGCCTCTATCGACGGATCAATAGACACCCCGTCCTTAGACACCACATGACCCAGAAATACCACATGATCCAGTCAGAACTCACATTTACTGAGCTTAGCAAATAACTGTCGATCTTTGAGGGTCTGTAACACTGTCTGTAAATGCTGCTCATGTTTCTTTGGAGAATTAGAATACACTAAAATGTCATCAATAAAGACTATCACAAATTGATCCAAAAAAGGCTTAAATACCTCATTCATTAGGCCCATGAATGCTGCAGGTGCGTTAGTCAAACCGAACGGCATCACTAGAAACTCATAATGCCCATATCGAGTTCGAAAAGCTGTCTTCAGAACATTTGAATCCTGAATCTTAAGCTGATGATATCCCGATCGGAGATCAATCTTAGAAAATACATGTGCACCCTTCAGCTGATCAAACAAATCATCAATCCTGGGCAAGGGATACTTATTCTTGATGGTAGCCCTGTTCAACATCCGATAAGGTCGATAAACCCCTTATCCAACAACTCCTGGAGCTATTTCTTAAGCTCCTCCAACTCTTTCAATGCCATCCGATAGGGGGGCTTAGAAATAGGCTCTGTGCCGAGTACCAAATCAATAACGAACTCCAACTCCTTATCTGGCGGTAACCTTGGCAAATCCTCTAGAAATACATCTGGAAAATCCCTAACCACAGGAATATAATGCAACTCGGGATGTTTCCTCTCCACATCCTCCACATATGCAATGTAACCTTTAAAACATCCATATAACAATTGAAACAATTTAGTAAACATCTCATTTATCATACTTAATCAAATAACTTTACAATATATTTTTCCAGTTGAGAGAAGGTTACAAACTTAGTAACAAAATCAATACTAACAAAATTTGCAGCTAACCAATCCATTCCTAATATTACATCGAAATCATACATCGTTAACAAAATTAGGTTAGCTGTCGTTTTCTTCTCTCCTACCGTTACTATACAATTCCTATATATTACATCTGTCATTTGAGCCTCTTTAAACGGTGTATTTACTTGTAGTGTATATCCTAATGGCTCCGGTACTACTGGAACTCTGTTAGCACAAGCAAGCGATATAAATGAATGAGTTGAGCCAGGATCAAGTATTGCCAAAACAGGTATATAAAAGATGTAAACTTTACCTTTAATAAGGTTCACTGAAGCATCAGCAGTCTCATGATCTAATGCATACACCCGTCCCTAAGTCACGGGCTTCTTACCCTTCTCTGCTACGATCGCCCATCTCGGCTGGGAAGGTGTAGCTTTCTCAGTATCAACTGGAACTGGTGGTGCTGGCGATGGTGGAATAAGGGCTGGAGTGGTAGATGCAGCTGACTCCCGTAACATCAGGCAATCCCTCATCAAATGTCCTATATGCCTATACCTAAAACAAGCCTTGGTCATTAAATAACAAGGCCGTGTACCATGCGACCAGCCACACCTCGTACACCTGGTCATGGTACTCCTCGGTGTCTGTGCAGAACCAATAGTAGGGGTAGCAGTAGCTGATCTCGTAACTCGACCCTCTGAAATCTGAATGCCCGATGGTCTAGCTCTCTTAGACTGATCTCTACCAACTCTGTCCTCCGGGCCCCTCTTAACCTTACCCTTGCCCTTCAACCTACTCCGAGATACTAGCTCAGTGTGAAACTCATCAAAGTCTTGCTCGCATAACTGAGCTCTCCTGACTACCTCATCATAGGTCCTGATATCGAAAGGAGCCAACTTCGATCTAATAGAGGCTCTTAACCCAACTTTAAACCGATCTATCTTATGCCGCTCATTACTCTGAGTCAGCAGATCAAACCTACTAAGTGTCGTGAATCGTGTCTCATACTGATCCACAGTCAAGCTGCCCTGTACTAAATCCATAAACTCCTACTGTAACTTCTTCTGGGCAGTATCTGGATATACTGGCGATGGAAAACATCCTAAAAAATCTACCAGGAAATAATCGTATGCTGGGCAAACAATACAGTCTGTACGGACTTCCACCAGTGTTCCGCATCATCAGTCATCTGGAACACAGCTAGTCCAACTCTCTCTGTATCTGAACATCTCAAATACTTAAACAGCTTATCTACCACTATAATCCACTGCTCTGCCACTAATGGGTTCCTCTCTCCTTTAAATTTCGGTGGATTAAGCTTGGTGAACTGCCATAACATAGCCACGTCACAATAGGACTCTACATCTCTGGGTGGCTGTACTGGTGGCTGTGGTTGTAATACCGGTGCCTACGGTACTGGCTGTGGTGCAGGCTGTGGCTCAGGTATAGGCTGTACAGGTGGTGGTGGAGGTGGTACAACTGGTGGAGCTACTAGAGCTGCTTGCTCTCTCTCTGTTCTATCAGTAGCTCGGTCTGCGTGATACATGGCAATAAAGTCTACCAGCATCCTCTCTACCCGTGAAATCCGAGCATTAGAACTCTCTGGCTGTGGTGGGTAAGCAAGTCCTGGAGCGGGCTCCGGTACATGGTCAGGTGTCTGGGGCTCCGAGGTCTGCTCCGCCAGACCCCTGCCTCTACCCTTAGTCGCATGAGTCCCTTTGCATCCACTCATATTTGTACAACACAACCAATTTTCAATATTCCTTTAATGACTTATTTATATATCCAGACTATATACAGTACTACAGGGGATATAATCCATCTCAATTTATTCTAAGACACAAGCAGACATCAGACCAATCTCGCTCTGATATCAAAAAAATTGTCAGAGTCCGTAACCACATTTTTATACCCTTTTTCCCTATATTTTCAATAGTTGGGCTGTTTGTCATGCCTTATTCCTTTCTTTTCTTTATTTCGATAAACATTTACATTTTTATTCTATAATAAAAGAAAATAATTATATAATAAAATATAATTATCAGTTACATCCCCTATTTACTTTACAGTGAAATAGTACTGTAAAAGTATGTCTGAACATATAAAATTAATGATTATACCTCCCGGATATGAGCTCGCTGTCTCGAGACACTCAATGCACAGCCCACTATCCTCAGATGCAAATCAAGCAGTCACTATATGAAATCTATAGATGTTGAAATTAAGGGGTGAGCATACTATGGCTCAGTAAGAGAATTGTATGAAATTAAATATTTCGAAACCTATATGTAAAAAATTTTATATATTTTATGTACAAATCATGATAAGTACAGTACGGTATATTACAAAACCATTCATTCAAAATCATTTCCATTTTCATGTAAACCATATGCATATACTTTTCGTTTTATACCTCTTTTCATAATACATATCATTTTCATATTATCATGAAAACAGAGACTAAGGCATCCAATAACATTCATATCATGCAAGAAGTACTACTCCGTAGAGTAATAGAAATCATATTGAATCTATGGCCATAATCCTAGAATAGCCTTAGTTGGATACTGATCAGGTGTCAACTAGGACTATATATACATATCACGTGTCACATATTACATGTTACATATCACATATCGACATGATATGGTGCCTAGCAGCCTCAAAAACAATATATCATGTTCATAAAACCTTTATGGAAATAATTAAAAGAAATAAATTCTCTAGTCATACCATAAAGGGTTTCATGTAAATCATATAGTGAATATTCAGAAAATAATTTATGGAATATTCACTTAACACCATTTCATCATAAATTCCCTTTCACTTCTTGTAAAACATATAAGAGGAATTGTATAAAATTCATTTCTATTGAAATTGTAACATGAATAATATTTTCATAGTATTTATATTCATGTTTCATGAATAAATAAAATTCCTCTTTACAAGGCTATGAATTTGTAAAATTATGGGAATAAATATTTTCTAGTAATTCTAGAAAATATTATATATTTTAAATTTCCATAAACTCCATGCATTTCATATAGACATATTCTTATAGAACAATTTGCAAAATATTTAAGTTTCCGAAATATTATAAATTCACACACGTATTCCCTTACCTCGGTATGTTGTAGAGTAAGGCTCTAATTCGCACCACTGTGTCCTTTATTCCACCAAATTATAAAATGCAAAAATAACAATTTACTATAATTAATTTTCGGTATAAAATTGTATAAGATTCCTTTACTTATTTAACTCTTAATTGAATTCGCATTTATAGAATCTTTAGAACTTTCTATAATTTCTTATGATAATTAAATCTTCCCTTTACTTCTCTTTTCTGTTTTGGCATTATTTGCCATTTTATCACATCAACATCCTCTCCATGTCTTGGTGGCCGAATGTCCCTCTTCATTATAAGCCTATTTGGCTTATAATTTCTAATTCCCATATTATTATATATAATTTGTTTTTATGTATATTTCCAGCCACTTTAGTTGACTTGTTTTCTTCTCATGTCCAAGCCAATTCACATCATTCTCCTTTGTCTTTTATCTTGGCCGAATGGCCTTGCTTAGATGTAGGAATTTTCTCCGTTAAAATATATATATATATATGGGGTATATATCTGTTGGATTATGCCCTTAGAACCATTCATTAGATGATTGATTTTGGCATTTTTTTATGTATCATGACATTTTATTTATCATAGTTCTTTATTATATTTGTCTTATAACTGCGTAATATAATCTTATATGATAATGTCCTTAGAATAGTAATAACACACTATTCTTAGAATATCCCTAGTCAAGTATTATTGTGAACAAGGATAACAATGATACGATAAGACTAGTATGTGGTTGACTGATGACCATTGTCATGGATATAGGATATCAAGTCATCACATAGGTACATGTTAGAGAACTATGTACTGGATCGACCCTCCATGAGAACGCTACATGGATTGTTATATGAGTGTCATAAGCGATTCTCATAGTGATGATGGTGTATGTGATCCTTTGACTTGAGATCATCATAGATCCCAACATAGAGAATTGCATACTTTAATGCTGCTAGATGTCATTCGTAACAGGATGGACTATAAAGGTAGTAATTGGGTATGCCTTGATCTATGTAGAGGGATGTTGAGTGATCAAGATAGGATTTATCCCTCTTATATAACAAGAGTGATGTCTTGGGCCCTTTGATAGAGTGAGACTAAGAAATGCATGGCCGTGCTCGAATAAGTCAATATGAGATATTGATTTTTATTTGTTTAACTAGTCCACTCAGAAATCAAGAAACGCTGATTAGACTATACAAGTGTGACACATTCCATGACTTGTGTCTAATCAAGACATCATAGGATAAAGGGATTAGACTACACGGTAACATCTATCACGAGTAAGGTTATGTCGAGTCATTGACATTCTCGTTACATGGGTAGCAATGATGTGTTGCTAGATACCACTCATTGCCTATGACAATTTTGTCATTGCCATTGTTTTGAGAACCTATTGGGTCGCACACTTAGAACGGATCAATGAGGAGCTTAATTAATCCTATTCTGAATTCGATTAAAGATATATCTAATCCTATTCTGAATTGGATTAAGGATATATCTAATCCTATTCTAAATAGGATTAGAGTTCTGTTTGGCAGTAAATTTTAGGGTAAAATTTACTGCCTATAAAAGGATGTTTTTCTAAAAACATAGCCGCACCTTTCAAAAACAGAAAACAAAAAGCATTCCTTTTAATTGAAGCTAGCAGTTCGGTTATAAGGAATCAAAAGCTCTTTAAGGCTTCTGATCGTGAGACGTTCAAGAGTCGTGAGATCCGTTCGTGTGGATACCGTAGAGGCAGGAACGAAAAGTTGTTGCTTGTGACTCGACCAACGAAAGAAAAATCAGAGAAAAACGTTAGGTAAAATCTCGAAACCCTAATCAGGCAACCCTCCGAATCGATCCTGGTGGAGGCCGAATGTTTTATTTCCGCTGCGTGTTTGTTTCGGTCTCCTTCAATATCTATATACATTTTACTTTTTATTCTACTTATGCAACTTAGGTCAACATAAACCTTGCTTCCTTTCATTTTTCTTTTCTTCCTACTACTTATTGTCCGACCCGTGAGCCTCCTTCCCTTTCCATTTTTCCTACCCACGTTGGCTTTACATTGGTTAAATATATATCACTTAAATTTAAGACTTTATCCTACCATGTAGACAAGTCAACTTACTCCTTTCCTTCATTTCTTTTTCCTTTGTTTGCCCGTACCTGCTGTCCAGCCGAGACCTATATTTCCATCCCTCTTTTCCGCCTATATCAGCTTCCATTTTGCCTTTATAATATTACCATATATAATATATTTTAGGTTATTAAAATTATACTTATTCACACACCTAAAGTCAGCCAAACCACCCAAATTTTCCTCATTTTCGGCTGTACATCAGCCAAGGTTTCCATTTCCACGTACCATCTCATTTTTCTTCTATTCTACCACCTTTGTTGACCTAAACACAAGCTTTACAAATTTTTTCCATCTACTTGTCTTTTTCCTTTAGATTTCACGTGGACCCCCGCCTACAACCAACTTCATGTTTCTATTTCGTTTAATGTTTCCTAGCTATTTTCGATTCCATAATCAGCCTATTTCCACGTTACTCATCAATTCAGAAATAATTCTTTTCTTCTTTGAACCTTCACGAGCAACCTAGGGTTCCCTTATACACAACTTCTATTTCCAAACTAAATTTATAGACATCTCATACATGATCATTATCACTTAAATAAATAAATAACAAACTAAAAAAACCTGATACTGAATATTACCTGAACATAACAAAATTTTTTGGCACGTGATTCAGCTTCTGTGTAAGGTTTTTAGGCTGACATCTTTGAGGGTTTTGAAAGCTTAATATACAAGGTTTATTTTTCCTCAAGAACCTTTACAAATTAGCTAAAGATCATGGTTGATTTTGCTATGAATAGAAGACTACACGGTTTGTAAAAACAGAGCAAGGTTTTCGGTGGTGATGGCTGAAGATAAGGATCACGATAGACTAAAAAAATAAGGAAAAGAAGGATGTGTTGGCTGAACATTAGCAGCCATCATTTAAAGCTCTTACTCAATTACTTTTCCTTTAACTATTAAACATTAATTTGGCCTATTTGCTTTTGTCTAATTCTCTTTTTCATGCCGCCATAGTATTCTGATTTTTTTTTGAATTTTTTTCCAAGAGCAAATGGGTTTCTTGTTAATTTACTTATTTAAATGTTTGATCCATTATTGATAAATTTGGCTAATCACTTAATTTTTTCTAAAAATAAATTTCATTTTGAGTCTCTAATTTTCCATAGTAATTAATTTTTCTTTTGTCTAATATCTTCCCACTACTATTCATTTCTTCTAACTTAACAACTTTCATGTGAAGATCACCTTTCTTTTTATATTTAATTTAGAAAATATTATCAATAATTCCTTTATTGATAATTTAATCAGATAAATGTACATATACAGTACAAAATAACTAGGTCTCACAATTTAAATCAAAATATTATTTAAAGTATCTTTCACATTTTCTACATCCCCTGTACATAAATTATACAACTATAGTACTGTACATAATAAGTTTGAACATATAAAAGAAAATAAATATACCTCCAGGATCGACTCATTGCTGCCTCAAGGCACTAAAGTGCAACCAATATTCGTGGAATGATATATCCATAGATTACTGTAAATAATCTATTGAGTGGAAAAATAAGGGGTGAGCTAACGTGCTTAGTAAGAGAAACGTATGCAAGACTAAAACTATGAAATCTATATGCTAAAACATGTAATTTCCTAATAGTACACTAGGGTATATATATCATAAGGATACTATAGTCAGCTAAGGAACCGGATGGAGTATGGGAGGTATTTTAGAATACCCTTCATGTCCCAGCCCTTGGAAGCGACTATAGGGAATAAGAAGTTGAAATTGATATGAATAAACGTTTCAATCACTTGAAAACAATATAATAAAACAAGTTATATAAACACTTTAATTAAATCACCTCATTAAACAATTCAGTATAGAAGTCTAGTAAATAATACAGTAACACATGAAAATTTCACAATACAATCAATATTTAAAACATTCATTTAAGTACTAGTAATATTTTCAATCCAATAAACAAGATAGTATATTGGAGACCAAGCAACACCTAAAGTATATTATGCTATAATAATATCCCAAAAAAGGAGAAACAGTAAACACATGAGACATATGTCCATAATCTATGGGGTCCATAGTGTATACTTGCCAAGTGACAACCGTGGAAGCTGAAGACTTGGTGGATCTATTAGCAACAGTAACAATACACGTGACAAGGGAGCATAATACGGGGCTTAATAGTCTAAAAATAGTGCATATACAGTAGAAACACCATTTATGAAATCAATTTCACTGATAATATCTTCAATCATTCCATAAATAAATATATTGAAAAAATATTCAGTTCAGGAAATAAAAATTCATAAAATATTTACACTTCAGTATTCTTTTTTGAAAATGTTCTATTTATTTGTAGAACAGTAATAAACATATGATGGTACCTTCATATAATTAAAATTCAATAACATGAATATTTAAATATTATTTTTCAGTAAATAATAAAATAATGTAATTTTAATAAAACACATGAGAATCACTTGGAAATATATTTATTTCTAAAAATTAAGAATACTAAGAATAGTTTCATTAATTTTCTACAATTTTCGGTAGTATAACGATTGTTTCTAACCTAGCCCTCCTGCATTGAAAACAAAGTATATAAACCAGCCAGTATCCACAATTTCACCAATTCCAAAGCATTTGATTTCCAAACCATTTCATAAAATTAATTTGAGCAAAAAAATGCATTCACAGTATTTTTACAGCTTACACACTCATCCCTTACTTATCGTTTCTCTACTGACTTATCGATAACACCACTCGATATTCCTTTACTCCCGGGCTGCAAAACATTATACCAATCACCATTATTCATCATAATTTATCTTTTAATAAATTTTCCTTCATTAAATTCTACCACATTATCAGTAGAAAATATTAAACCAATCTAAATTATACTGGTACTAAAACACAACTTCGTCTACATAACTCCGATTTTAATTTCGACTTCACTAACAATCTCCTCTCAATTTTTACAGTCACATGGCATTCTAAATTCATCAAATTGACCCACAATTCCCTTTCCCCTTATCATGGCCGAATTCATTAGGGCTTGAATCCCTTGGTTTTTCAACAATTTAACATGTAATTCATGTTTATTCACTCATTTACCACCACTTCCATGCATCAAACAACATGAATTCATGAAGTTCCATCAATAGCCGAAACCCTAAGGTCAATTTTGAGAGGGATTTAATCCAAACCAAAGCCAAAATCAAGCTTAGCACACTTAGTTTCATCACTTTCTACCATTAGAATTCAAAGAAACCATAAGCATGAATTTGACATACCTTGGACGAATCCTATATACTCCCTTTCCTCTTGATTTTGTCCACTTTACAATAAGCTATGGGTGTGTTTTTGTAGAGGATGAAGTGTAGAACAATTTTGTAGAAGGAAGTTTTATGATTTAAGTGAGCTTTAATGGTGATTTTGTTGGATTTTTATTTTTTTGCTAAGCTTTGGTTATGGTGATCATGTCATGAGGTTGAAGAAGAGAGGGGAAGTGGCCAGCTGTTGCATGTGGAGAAAAATTTAGAAGGTTCATTTAGTGCAAAATGACCAAAATGTCTTTAGTTATAAAGATTTTGGATAAAATTGCCCTTTAAACTTCCATAATTTTTTCTAACTAGTTAATTTAACTCCAAAAATTCATACTCCATCACTAAATATTATTATTGAACACATTTTAATGAATGATGGTGGTTTTATTAAAGTTTGACTAATCATAGGGTGAAATTACGAAAATACCCCCACTGGGCTAATAGCATAATTTCTAATTTCACCACCAATTCGATCTATCTATTGACGTAGCCTAGGACTTATTTATACGTATATTATCATACTTCAATCAGTAGGTCAAAAGTCAATTTAGTTTGACCACAATTTACAAAAGTTCATCTGGGCTATGTCCTTAATTGTCATTTCTTGAATTATTGGCACACTTCCCAAAAATAATCTAAATAGAGGAATTTAGGTTCCAGATTCTTATCGTAGGCTTATTGAACTCTTCAAATAATATTTGTCCGATCTCACATCTATCTGGGCACTGTAGAGCCTGTGGGACCCACACGTACTGTATCGGATCATACCTGTAAAATACAAAGGAATCAAATAATGTTGAGTATCACTACATGTGTACTAGTACCAAAATACATGGCTCTCACAACAACTCGGTAAGTAGTTTAAATAAATGCATGCTAAGCTCATAACGATCTACATACACGTGTATACATAAGCAATAAATATTGTGATGTGGATGCGTGATATCATGTTCTAATGCCAAAACTACCAATATAGACTCACACTTTAAAGGTTGAGATTGCATGGGGTATTAGTTGCAAAGATACCTTAAGTACCTCATTTCCCCGAGACTCAACACGATGCCTAAAAGGCATAATCCCTTGGCACAAAACTACACTACCAACAATACACACAACACTACAATGGTCAATATGCTTAGCTTAAACAAATGTAACAAGGTTCATATGTTACCTAATATACCCGGTAACAAGGTACATGTGTTACTATTATATCTGGTAACAAGGTACATGTGTTACCCATCATACTTGACAACAAGATTCATGTGTTGTGTTATCTATTATATTCGATAATAGGATTCATGTGTCGTGTTACCTATTATACCAGATAACAGGGTTCACGTGTCGTGTTATCTATTATACCTGATAACAGGGTTCATGTATTATGTTATCTATTACACCCAAAACAGAGTTCATGTGTCATGTCACTTATTATACCCGGTAATAGGGTTCATGTCTCGTGTTATCTATTATACCCAGTGGTAGGGTTCATGTCTCTCGTGTTATCTACTATACTCGGTAGTAAGGTTCATGTCTCGTGTTACCTATTATACCTGGTAGCAAGGTTCATGTCTCGTGTTACCCATTATACCCGGTAACAAGGTTCATGTCACTTGTTACCTATTATACTCGTGTTACCTATTATACCCGGTAACAGGGTTCATGTCTTGTGTTACCTATTATACATAGCATGGTTCATGTCTCGTGTTACCTATTATATCGGTGATAGGGTTCATCTCTCGTGTGACCTGTTATACTTGATAGCATAATTCATGTCTCATGTTACCTATTATAACCGGTAACAAGGTTCATTTGTATAAACTTAATATTTCGTATATAAATGAGCAAGGTTTATAATTTCACTTATTTCTATTCGAATCAGTAAAATTTCAGCAGCATAATGGCTTATTTTTTAGCCTAACCTAGCCTACAAAAAACGCAACAACATAGCATATATTCTACTATTTTCATCTCAATCACAATTCACTAATCTTATCCCAATCCAATCATGTATAGAGATTTACATTCTCATCAGAATCAGTTACATATACACATAGAATCAATCTTTATTTATCTAACTTCTACCAAGTACAATTACAAGGTAGGATGTAAACTGTATTTCGAATCATTAACTTACCTTCACTTGCCTCAACAACTCAAACAATAGTACTACGTCATTTAACTCAAAGTTAGACAATTTAATAACAAATTCAAGCATCTCCTATAAGATGGTACTAGTAAGAATTTATTTAACCACTTACCTCACTGCTTAGCTAACATCTTCCTCAAGCCACTCCCCAGTTACCAGCCAAGAATCAATCGAGGGTCAGCCTTTAAATGCCAACAAAATATCCCTCATAAGGTAGCCTTGCCGAGTCTCTTATTACAACCTTGAAATGTTCTATTTTTTAGCACCAAACTCAACTTAAACGAGTCTCGATTAGCTTAAGATCCCAGCCTTCAAAACACTATCCACTATAGCTCAAAGAACAATAAAGTTCAACCTCCTAGTCAGCCATTTCCAATCTTCAAATATTGCCCTGAACACCACTGACTTTGCCATGCTCAAGCTACCTAAAAGCCCTTAGCTTAGCTTCAACATAGTCTTCTATTACAGTCCAAAACCTAGTTGCTCTCATATCTTCTTTTACCTCTTAGCTCTCTCGATTTTTCATTCATGTTAGCTCCCTCTTTGCTAGTTCAAGTCTGTGAGAAGCTGAACTTTCATATAATCCCTAAGACTAAGGATTTAGGCAAAAGAATAGGTGAAGGTTTTTAGCTAATATTTTTCGAATGGTGAGAGTGTTGAAGGAAAAGGTTGTGGGACCCACACAAAAATTGCTATGATTTGAAATGGTTATGAAAGAGTGGATTAGAATATATTTGAGTGTGATTTATTCATATTGCACAGTAAGTTCTAATTGGAGTTTAATTTGAAATACCAAAAGAAGCTATAGCTAAAGCTATGTTTTATAAGTATAATAGAAAATTGTAAACTGGGCCATAGAATTATCTTTAATCCGAATGAGGACGGAAGTGCCAAAATGTTAAATTTGAGTACGAAATAAATAATTGATAAGAAGACCACTTTTTGAAATTCCTTTGTTTGAGCATGCCTAGGTTTACGTGCAATGAATTCAAAAAAATGATGGTTTTGTTTATAGGCCGAGAAAAACTTTGTGAATAGTGCTCAACCTAGTTTGACTTTCGACTTATAGTCAAACTATCGTGTGAAGAAGTCAGTCCGAAGACTGAATCACACAAAAATGCCAAAAAAAACGTAAATGATCGCTTAAGGTTATTTTGGTAATTTTGCCAATTTGACCAGTTAAACCTCAACAAAAGCTCAACCAATGGTTAGAGCAAGTTAAATAGAGGTGTTTTATGATTAAATGAAATATTTTGAAGGTTGGACAAACTGTTTTCAACGAAGTCAATTCATTAATGGTAAAATGGTCATATTTTAACGTTTTAGGTGCAAAATGGTGATTTGCACAATAAAGTATCATTATTTTAGAAATTTCTAGTAGCTTTCTTTCCCATTTGTGGCAGTCACCGTCTTCCTCCATTTTCCCTCATTGCCAAAGCTCACTTAAAAGAGAGAAAGTCATTAAACACCACCTTAACCACCTCAAAACCAAAAAACTCCCTTAAGCAAACTTGTTCCTCTCATCATCCTCTCTTACATATCTTTAAACCAACCATGGAAGTGGCCTTTTGAAGAGTGTTTTGGCTGCCTGAAGTTGCTGTCTTAGTGAAGGTGTGTGATAACCGTAAATTTTCCATTTATTGGAAATAAACATTGAAGAAAATAGATAAGTGGAAATAAATAAATAAAACTGTGAGAACGGGATATTGGTGAAAATCCCGAGAATTGAGAAAGGAACGGATTAAGAAAATGGTGTGAAGGAAAATTAAATCGGAAATAAGTATAAGATGAGGAATTATGGAAAATAATGAAGAAAGGAAATTTAAATTTTGAATTATGGAAAACTAAAGAATAGAGGAAATTTAATTTGGATAAATTGAAATCCAAATTAAATAAGAAAATGAGAAAAGAATATAATATATGAATATACATACAAAGGAAATACAAATTAGTATTTTATATTTTGTGTATATATATACATGATTTAAAATATAAATATATATACATATAAAATGTATATTGTAGTTAATTTAAATTATATGTATATATATGTTGTAATGTAATATATATATATCTATATAATATTATATAGTAGAATACTATATAATATAATTTTAATATTATATTTATAATATAGTTTATAAATATAATATAAGATAAATAAAAAAAAAGAAGAAACGGAGGAAGAATCGCGAAAACCCTATTCTTCCTAAACCAAGGGGGCCGATGGCATCAAACAGAGCCGCCGTCGGTGAGAGGAGCCTAGAGAGAGGTGGAGGGCATTGCCAGTCGACGAGGAAGGGTGAAGGCCACCGGTGACGGCCTAAAAAGGAACGAAAAAAAAAAGGAAAAACAGAGGCAAAACTGGCGGAGAAAATCGAAGGAGGGAAGAAGAGAAATCGACGGTGCCAGCTGATTTGGCTACCGCCACCCCCACTCGAACCTCGCCGGAGGTGAGAGGAAGGAAAAGGGGGCCACTGGTGAGGCCATCGACGACGGAGGAAGGCCAACGGAGTAGAAGAGAAACTGAGCCAAAAACTGAGTAGATCCACTGTCGTGCCGCCCATCCAGGCCGAACGGAGGCCACAGGTAAGTTTGCCTTGACGCCAGCCAGCTGTGGAGTAGCCGAATCGTCGGAGAACCGGCCATCGGAGGAGAACTGGCTGTGGGGGAAGGTTGATTGGTCTGAACCGGTCTGACCGGATAAGAAAGGAAAAAGAAAAGAAAAAAGAAAAAGAAAAAGAAAAGAAAAAAAGAAAGAAAAGAGGAAAAAGAAGAAAGAGAAAGAGAAAAAGAATTCCGAGAAAGAGAAAAATTCCCGAGAATTCGAGAATTACGGGAAATCTCAGGAATTACGAGAATCGGTAAGAAATCCCGAAAAGTGTTAAATTATTTAAATAATTTATTTATTTAAATAATTATGGAAAAATTCTAAATTTTAGGATTTAATTTCCAGAAAATTCCCTCGATAACCGAGCCAATGGAATCGGGCAAGGTGAACACGGGCGCGACCTTCGAGAGTCAATCGCCGACCCAAGACAGGTAAGGGAGACATGTGCTGCCTGTAAGGATATTCGGCCATGTTTTTAAATTGCATTTAATTTTATAAATGCTATTGATAATTATCAGTTTTATAGTGTGGTGATTTATCGGTTTTAAATTGTGGTGAAATACCGGTTGAAAAATATAAACTGTATTTTCCGTGCAGGAGGCTAGCCAAATTGGCAGCCGTTATACTGCCGAAAAATTATCGAAAAATTACTGAAATTTACTGAAAATCACAAAAAACCATAATAAATGATTTGATTTCACGTGAAACGATTTTCAAGTACGAAAATCGAGAAATCAATTAAATTTCATAAAACATGAATATAGTGATATTTGATTTTAAAATATTCATGTTCGAGAATGGTGAAAAGGAAATCACCGAAAATTCACCCGGTATGTGATATTTCACGTGAAATGAGATGAAAATGAAAAAGAGACTGAAGTGAATATTTTTATAAATATTCTTAAATATTCACTTGATTCCATATAAAACCTTTATGGTTTTAATTATGGAAATAATTAATTATGAAAATTCCATAAAGGTTAAGAAATGATGAACAACTATGATTTCGAGACTAGAGGTCTTTACACGTGTTTTTAGAAGAAAACATGGTGATGGGAATTTAAAGTTAGAAAATAAATATTTTCTTTTCATAAATTATAATTTATTTGAATTCCGATAATTATAAAACCATGTTTTCGATTGAATGCACGAAAAAGCATGCATATGTTTTTTACGGTAGAAAAGGACAGTTTTACCTTTCTATATTTTCAGTGATAATTTTGCAAACTGTTTTCATCGTATGGAAAACATGATATATACCTTTATGAAATAATTTGAAAAATGTTATTTATTTTATAAATTTCATAAAGGTGACTATATTTACATGTGAGCCTTATGGATATTTGATTTACGGTGTTTAAAATACATAAAGGCTAAAGTACGATTTTTACACTATTTTGAGACTTAGGCCCCGACCTTCATGCATCATACCATACTATTACTGTCACGTGGCTGATTGACCAGCTAGTCATCAGCGTCTCGAATTGTCACCTAGCAAGCGTACACCGAGGATATGTTATAGATCATGGCCATAGATCTCATTACTGTTACTGTGTCCCTAGTGGATGAGATAACATGATTTGATTGTAGGGTGATGCCTAGTCTCACTTACTGTTTACTGTTTACTGTTTACTGAAAGGATTTACGGAATCTTGTTTACTGTACTATACTGTTTACTGTACTGAACTACTGTACTGTTTACTATTTACTGATGAAAAATCGTACCAAAACACTGTTTACAGAACTGTACTGTATGCTGAAATGGTAGCCACTGATTACTGTTTTACTTAATTGAATGCTACCATTTACTGTTTACTGAACTGAAAGCTACCGTATACTATTTACTGAATTGGTAGATACTGTTTACTGTTACTGACTGAAACGTATCGAGATACTATTTTACTAAATACTGCATATACTATTTTATTAAACTGTACGATACGGTTACTGATTTGAAAAGGGAAATAAATGTTTATTCTAGAAGAATAACATAAGAATTATTTCTAAGATAGAAATAATCGAAGAAGTAATTATCTTGTAACGGACCAGCCCAACCGGCCATGGCAACCCTAGTCCACAGACTGCGGGCCCATCGACAACGATTGTTGTGACAACGCTACTCATCCGTACTGTCCGCTTTTGTGACATCCTCGTCACTCCTAAATACTAACTAACTTTTTCTTTCCCATAAGATTTGGTTAGGCTATTCAACGGTGCATCCTTCTTCTGTAATATAGCTAACACTATATTGTTTACATGATGATATATTTCTCATACACATACAGGATCGTCTTACACATAAGTTGTAAAACTCTAATATAAATTGCATACTAATCTCTTTAACAATTTACATCCCCAATGTGTCTAATATACATCACTATACTATAGTCTGAATTACATAATCAAAATGTATCTACCTTCAAGGGATTGGAAGCTAACCTCGAAGGAATATCGTATAGTCCAAATATATGCTCCTTTACCAAGAGCAGACTTCACTGCAAATAATCTGGATGAAAAATATTGTAAAGGAATGAGTTTACGCTCAGTAAGAAATATACATAAAAGAGCGTACTATGCCACTATATGCAGTTTTCCTGCTTGGCTCTATAATGTCATGTAATATTCTTGTAAAAACATATAACATATAAGTTCATCAAATACCATATAACACATGACAAAATCATATGAAGTCACTTGCACGTATTCAAATAACTCAAATACTTTCACATATATATGTCAAATAACTTGAAATTACATATACAAATAGTCTTCAAATAGGGGGAGACCGTCAACATCCAATAGAATCATGCACCAAATAAAGTGGCGTACCCACGTATGGGTCAGGGATCCTCCCTTAAGCTAAACACATATAAAGGACTAATGGCCATTGTCAATATTCCACGGTGTGCACTAGTCAGGTGACACCCGTGGTACTAAGGGCTTGACTAGAGTCCCCCAGCCAAATACAAATAAGCAAGTAATATGCATGATCACCAATGGAGTCGTTAATCTCAAAATATTGAGTAGTAAAACTCATTCTTGTAAAACTATGGATATTTATAACCCTTCTTATATACTTTAATGATAATCCAAATACATTTATATAAATAAATTAAAAATTATTATTTTTCAAAGGGGGCAGTCGACTGCTCTTTTAGGGCAGTCGACTGCTCTAGTATAAAAATATTCAATAAATTTTATTTTCTTTTTGCATTTGAAATATTTAATTTCCGGATGCAAGTAGGGCAGTTGACTGCTAAAATGGGGCAGTCGATTGGCCCGCAAACAGAATGTTTCTCGAAAAATGCAGTCGATTGGCTCCTTAGCTGTCAACTGGTTTGCAAACAGAAAGTTTCTGGAAAAATGGCAGTCGACTGCTATATAGGGCAGTCGGCTGCTCTAAGTCGGTTTCGGAAAAATTTACGTCACGACTGTCTCTGAGCAGTCGGCTGCTATTTAGGGCAGTCGGCTGCCCCGAGCCAAATCGTAACTGGGCGAAAACCGTGAATTTTACATTTCCTGCACTTACACTAGCTTTTGTTTCATCCCAAAACATTTAAAACATGCGGACATAGTCACCCTACGTCCGTTACATATATTCCTTACCTCAAATAGCCAAATAATACGAAATCCCTCGGTTGCACCAATTCTTTCCTTCACCTCTTCAAGACTGCATAATTCATATAAATTGAAACCTTTAACTTTCTTTCATTTCAACACCATAAGTATGCTATACCAACATCACATGACTCCAATTTATGGATGAAATCAAATGAATCAATTTCTTTTCTTACCTTTGTCAATAGCCAAAATAACAGAAATTCTGATCTCTTCAAAGACTTTGTTTCAGCCTTCCATATTACAGACATAGAGAGAGATAGTGACGAAGATCGTTTTTCGTTAAGGAAACTTAGCGATTTGATGACAGGAAATGGTGGTTTGTCAAGGTCAGAAAATGAACACTTAAAGGAATTTGGAGAGGAAACGAGAGGAAGAAGGGCTGGAAGGAAGCTGGCGTATGGATGATGAGATGAAGATGATGACTTTGTAAAATTGCATTAAATGCATGTTCATCTTATCATTTATCTCAGCCACCAATATCCCTTTGACTCATTTGACTCATTTGACTACCAATTAATTCTTCTTTTTCTTTCCTTCCTCATGTCAGCCACACATATCATTTAATTATGAAAATCTGATATTTATTCTTCTTTTATCATTCTCTAATATTTTCCTGATGTCAACATTAAATTCATTGACCATTGACTATCCATTTCATTCCTTCTTCTAGGTTTCTTACACCATTTGTACATTAATTCTCATATTCATTTAAATCATTTCTGCCTATAATACTTTACAAATAAGAAGACTTTACATGAAATTGGGGATTTCACAGCTTTGGGTTCTAGAGGTGGACCCCGTCACGCAGACGTGGCACTTAGCCCCTCACGGATTTCTTTCGCGTCCGCCGTTACTCGAACCCCTTACCACTTGTAAGTGTCACTTACAAGTGGTAAGGGATTCGAGTAACGGCAGACGCGAATTGGGAGAAGTTTCCCGATAAATCTGTGAGGGGCTAAGTGCCACGTCTGAGTGACAGGGGCCACCTCTAGAAGCCAGAGCAGACAGTACGGATGAGTGGCGTTGTCACAGCAATCGTTGTTGATGGGCCCACAGTCTGTAGACTAGGGTTGCCATGGCCAATGGGGCTGGTCCGTCACATATCCAATGATTGGATATTTACGAATCACTGTACTGTCACGTGTTTTTTACTGTACTCAAGAGAAGAGAAGTAAACCACTGTTTTTATTACTAAACTGCCACGTGTTTTGAAGTATACTGAAAAGAAAAGAAATAAGTGGTTTACTCTGTGGAAAAACGAAAATTATATCGTTTTGAAAACAACAGAATTAGTACTCTCTACAGTTGCTTCTAGGTTCCGAAACAAGTCAGGTATTTTAAAATACCTACCTTACTCTATCTGGATCCCTAGTCTACTGTAGTATCCTTCCTACATGTGTGCCTAGAGACAGCTAGGAAGATTTTAAAGAAAGTTGAAAAAAAATATTTTCGGCATATAGATAGCTGAATATCAAGTTGAGCATATAACTCTCTTACTGAGCCGTGGTTTGCTCACTCCCCAATTTTAACATTTCAGGTTTTGATGATGGTGAGATCCAATATTTGTGGATTACGGCTACACAAAATGGACAATGTGACAAACCGACTAAGATAAATGAGGTACGATCATTTATTTTCTGTATTTAGACATGTATGCAGTACTACTTGCTTATTAAGTAAGATAGGGGATGTATGTAATATAAACAATATTTTATGAAATTGTTTAACATAAGAAACAAAATGAAGTATCACAGACAGCCCAACCAGATAAATTGTGTAAAATACTAGTAAATGTTGTGTAAAACGGTACACTCAGATTGTTATAGATTTAATGGTATCAGGGCATGGTTGGCCTGATGTCTATGGATACTTTTGGAAGGAAAAGTGTTAAACATCCCTGATAGTACTGTATCATCTGAATACATAAAGAAAATAATTGATTGTGAATTGAGTAAGATAATTTAAATGGAGTGATAAAGTGTAAATTGAGAATGTTAAAGAAGAAAATAGGTGAATGTTGAAAAAGAAAATAGGCTCAGAAATTACCTAAAATTTGGTGATTCTTATAATCTAAATGAAGGCCTGTCCGGTAAGGAACCGAAAGGACTCGGTGAGGGCCCCACCAGTACTTTCTGTTTAGATCGAACTGAGACCTGAAAGTGATGATATAAAGGAGGGGAATAAAATATCATCATTAAATAGACTTTAAGATCACAGATTGAAGGTATTTTGAAGAGAGAGAAAATTTTTGGCCAAAAATAACCAAAATACCCCTGGCTCCAAAAATTTACTGGGAGTTAAAATAAACCAACAGAAGTGGGGATTGACTGATTTGACAGAGAAATTGATGATATAAAGCTGAATTACAAGCAGAATAATCCAATTATGGATTCTAGTGGACTTCTCTGTCAAAATCGAACAATGTCGTAAATTATTGATATAAGTATGAGAAAGGATAATATCAGCACATGGATAATGAGATCATTGATTTCAATGTATATTGAGGAGAAAGAAATAAATGTCGAAATGACAAATATGTTGGGCGATGTGCTGAATAGTGGTAAAACCAAGTTGATCTTGAATCCATTGATGGTGATGGAGTCATTAATGGCATAGAGATGTCATATGAATATCACGATCCCTATTACTGATTCCACTTACACTTAGATTATGGACGCGAATTGCGAGTGACCTAGTGAACGGGCTAGGCCTCATGACAAAACCTCGAGAGGGCTAGTGGACTCGCCAAAGAGGATAGTACACATGTGTAAAGGCGGACAGCGGACGGGACGGGGCCTTATATGATGCGATCCAATAAGAGTGTAGTGGAATGTTACAAAATGATTGACCCGGTTATTGATTGTAAGGGGCTGAATTAAGAGTGTATTGAATTGGATGTTTATTAAGGGATCGTTAGATATTATGAAAAGTGCGATGACTACAGAAAATGACTGAGAAAGTGAATAGTACAAATAATAAAATCCATATCAGTATGGTTAATTAAAGGATTACACTTATTATAGCATTACTAATCACTTTGAGAAATATGCGATGAAACATGAGTAGATAATGAAATTAAGGTGGAGAATAATTCAAAATGATTTGAATATAAAATGTCTCTGCCTTGAAAATATATAGTGAAAATGACAGGACATAAGGATGAACTGTCCAAAATGGTACATGTATAGTGATTAAAAAGTATCGAACGTTATTCCTGAAAAACTTTCAGAGTTGTATAGATTGGAGAAATCGAGCTAACATTGACTCGATTGGTTATATGAAATCTAATTCTAAGCTTATATCGAAAAATATAGAAAGAATCCGAAAAGCTTTACAACTACTTTGGAAAATGTGTGAATAATAAAATTCACTTGTATGGGTGTGTTTGATGGAAATACAGATAGTGTGATTTGAGGTTAATGAAGTATCTGTATAAGTGCAAATGAGAGAAGCACAAATGACTGTGATATGTAGATGGATTAAAATGGTATATTAAATTTTGATTATTTAATAAAGTTCTTGTGAAGAACAAGTGATCATCTACATGCAAATGGACGCTTTATTGATCTAATCAAAGATATATGAGGAGTTATAAGACTAGCCTCAATACAAAGCATCATCAGATAAAAGATTAGAGATTGATGTTCATGAGATAATGATTTGAACTCGATAAACTTAATACGAGTTCCTATGGAGATATATAAGCCTAAAGAATGAGGCATCCATATGAGAATAAATTGAGGAGATATTAATAGAGTCTAAGGTACAGACGGAACAGAAGCAGCATTATGATATATAATCCTTTAAACTCTTAGAGAATGTGGACTTATGTTAAGATTGGCGAATAAGAGACTTGGCTAGACAATATCTCTTTCTGGGATATATGATCTCGAGATGACAAAATGACAATGAATCTATCTATGATAGTGAGATAATGATTGAGATACAAAATTACTGAATCTAGCTAGATATTGTTACCAATCTATAGAAGAGTGATGGGATTAGCTGCTCTATTAGTGAGACATAATTAGAGAAATAAAAGTTGGTAAATGGATAAGTGGGAAGAGAAGATGGTATGTCAAATGGTAAAAGATTTTAACAGTAGAATACCATGCCACTTGAGAAAATCGACTAAGATGATGAGAGTGAAAATATGGAAATGGAATAAGAAAGTAGATTATATGATGAGTAAGGAACATAAAGTAGTTCCTGAAATTAAAACCGAAAGGCGATTTCAAGTTGGTTATCACATGACTATGGCTAGATGTAAAATCAAGCTAAACTTAACAAGTGAAATTAATAATACTCAAAGAGTAAGATGAATGACATGTATTATTATACTGCCAGTTATGTAATGGAACAAAAATGATGTACACATAACCACCTTGAAATGATAGAAATGGTGGAATTGTTTAGATAATGTGGTGATTAAAAGGATAAATTGAGTAAAGTTGAATATATCATAAGAATAAGAGATGTAAAGACCATACTACATGAAGAGAACATGATTGTCTCATGATTTATGATTGTAAGAGATGATCCATAGTAAAGTCGGCAAGTGAGATGCAGCCTTAATGGAATAAACAAGAAAATGAATATTGCGAACAATAAAGAGTTCAAAAGAGAAATGATGATATGGAAGTGATTAAAAATCGAAGATCTAAATAGAATCACTTTCCATTATCAGACTCTTAGATTCTCTAGTGCCTTAGTCGAAGTATGGGTGTGAAACAGTGGAAATGTATATGTACAGTTCCAGTGAGCATTACATGTGATGAGAATCTCTGAGCTGCCATATGCTTAATAAGAAGTAGTAAAAGGACTCGAGATTCCAGATTTATTAACAGCATCGCTCCGATTTGATATAAATATCTTAGCGTGGTATAGAAACGCTTGAAGATATATTGAGAGAGCGTGTGAACGAGATGTGAAAGCTACTGGGACAATTACATACAACTGATTGACATGTGTACATGATAGTACCGAACCATATCGACTTGGCACTAAGTGAGAGAAATGGATGATGAACAGCATAGATCAGCTGTGATATGAAAAATATTATGTATAGACTCTTATGTGAAAAGAGTGGAAATGAACAACTCCAGAATTGATAAATGAATTTATGGGAGTATAAATATATACTAAATGATAAAAGACTTCATGTAGTGGTTTAAACGTACTCTTGATGTTGAAAGTGTACTGGCAGTATTACTTGGGGGATGACCTAAAGGACAAAAGTCGTAAGTATACGAAATGTACCACCTTTGGACTTAAGTTAAATTCGGATGACCGAATTTCTTAAGGTGTGGAGGATGTGATAACCGTAAATTTTCCATTTATTGGAAATAAACATTGAAGAAAATAGATAAGTGGAAATAAATAAATAAAATTGTGAGAACGAGATATTGGTGAAAATCCCGAGAATTGAGAAAGGAACGAATTAAGAAAATGGTGTAAAGGAAAATTAAATCGGAAACAAGTATAAGATGAGGAATTATGGAAAATAATAAAGAAAGGAAATTTAAATTTTGAATTATGGAAAACTAAAGAATGGAGGAAATTTAATTTGGATAAACTGAAATCCAAATTAAATAAGAAAATGAGACAAGACTATAATATTGAATATATATACAAAAGAAATACAAATTAGTATTTTATATTTTGTGTATAGATATGTGTGTGTATATATATATATACATGATTTAAAATTTAAATATTTATATATACATATAAAATGTATATTGTAGTTAATTTAAATTATATGTATATATATGTTGTAATATAATATATATCTATATAATATTATATAGTAGAATACTATATAATATAATATTAATATTATATTTATAATATAGTTTATAAATATAATATAAGATAAATAAAAAAATAAAAAAAAGAAGAAGAAACGGAGGAAGAATCGGGAAAGCCCGACTCTTCCCAAACCAAGGGGGCCGACAGCAGCAACCAGAGCCGCCGCTGGTGAGAGGAGCCCAGAGAGAGGTGGAGGGGGTCGCCGGTTGACGAGGAAGGATGAAGGCCGCCGGCGACGGCCTAAAAGGGAACGAAAAAAAGGGAAAAACAGAGGCGAAACCGGCAGAGAAAATCGAAGGAGAGAAAGAAGAGAAATCGGCAGTGCCGACCGATTTGGCTGCCAGCACCGCCACTCGAACCTCGACGGAGGTGAGAGGAAGGAAAAAGGGGCCACCGGTGAGGCCACCGACGAGGGAGGAAGGCCGACAGAGGAGAAAAGAAACTGAGCTAAAAACTGAGTAGATCCGTCGTCATACCGCCGATCCAGGCCGAACGGAGGCCACCAGCGAGTTCGCCTTGACGTTGGCCAACTGTGGAGGCGTCGAACCGTCGGAGAACCGGCCACCGGAGGAGAACCGGTCGTGGAGGAAGGTTGACTGGTCTGAACCGGTCTGATCGGAATAGAAAGAAAAAAGATATAAAACCATGTTTTCGATTGAATGCACGGAAAAACATGCATATGTGTTTTACAATGGAAAAGGACAGTTTTGCCTTTCTATATTTTCAGTGATGATTTTGCAAACTGTCTTCATCGTATGGAAAACATGATATATACCTTTATGAAATAATTTGAAAATTGTTATTTATTTTATAAATTTCATAAAGGTGACTATATTTACATGTGAGCCTTACGGATATTTGATTTAGGTGTTTAAAATCCATAAAGGCTAAGGTACGATTTTTACACTATTTTGAGACTTAGGCCCCGAGCTTCATGCATCATACCATACTGTTACTGTCACATGGCTGATTTACCAGCTAGTCATCAGTGTCCCGGATTGTCGCCTAGCAAGTGTACATCGAGGACATATTATAGATCATGGCCATAGATCTCATTACTGTTACTGTGTCCCTAGTGGACGAGATAGCATGATTTGATTGTAGGGTGATGCCTAGTCTCACTTACTGTTTACTATTTACTGAAAGGATTTACGGAATCCTATTTACTGTACTGTACTGTTTACTGTATTGAACTACTGTACTATTTACTAATGAAAAACTGTACCAAAACACTGTTATAGAACTGTACTGTACGCTGAAATGGTAGCCATTGATTACTGTTTTATTGAACTGAATGCTACCATTTACTGTTTACTGTTTACTGAACTGAAAGCTACCGTATACTATTTACTGAATTGGTAGCTACTGTTTACTATTACTGACTGAACCGTATCGAGATACTGTTTTATTGAATACTGCATATACTGTTTTACTGAACTGCACGATACGGTTACTGATTTGAAAAGAGAAATAAATGTTAATTCTAAAAGAATAACATAAGAATTATTTCTAAGATAGAAATAATCGAAGAAGTAATTATCCAATGATTGGATATTTACGAATCACTATACTGTCACGTGTTTTTTACTGTACTGAAGAGAAGAGAAGTAAACCACTGTTTTTATTACTGAACTGCCGCGTGTTTTAAAGTATACTGAAAAGAAAAGAAATAAGTGGTTTACTCTATGGAAAAACGAAAATTATATCGTTTTGAAAACAACAGAATTAGTACTCTCTACTGTTGCTTCTAGGTTCCGGAACAAGTTAGGTATTTTAAAATACCTGCCTTACTCTATCTGGATCCCTAACCGACTGTAGTATCCTTCCTACATGTGTGCCTAGAGCTAGCTAGGAAGATTTTAAAGAAAGTGGAAAAAAATATTTTTAGCATATAGATAGCTGAATATCAAGTGTAGCATATAACTCTCTTACTGAGCCGTGGTTTGCTCACTCCCCAATTTTAACATTTCAGGTTTTTGATGATGGTGAGATCCAATATTTGTGGATTACAGCTGTACAAAATGGACAATGTGATAAACCGACTAAGATATATGAGGTACGATCATTTATTTTCTGTATTTAGACATGTATGCAGTACTACTTGCTTATTAAGTAAGATAGGGGATGTATGTAATATAAACAATATTTTATGAAATTGTTTAACATAAGAAATAAAGTGAAGTATCACAGACAGCCAACCAGATAAATTGTGTAAAATACTAGTAAATATTGTGTAAAAAGGTACACTCAGACTGTTATAAGGTGAGATAAAGAGTTGCTAAATTTTGAGTCCCCTGGTTCTATGCTATTGTTTTAAGCTTAGTTAACACATCCTACCTTTTAATTGAAGTAAAGTTCATTGTAAGAGTGTGTAGGGGTTTTGGCCATAAGGTTTTCCTATGAGAAAATATTATTTTCATGCAAAAAGGATTTTAAAATTGTAAGAAACAAAGTGAAATGTGTCTGTAGATGTTCTACTGAAATACTCTATTCTAAGTTCCACATTTAAACATTCAGTTTAGAGGTTTTATGATTAGATAAATTCTAAAACAACTATATTAGATAGCCTTATAAGGTAGGAGAAATTTGGCTTTGGAATTTCTAGATTTGGAGCTGTGTAGCCTGAGATATAGGCAAATGAACACAGAACACTCACTACAGAAGGTGAGATACCATGTATCAAATTTGAAATTTTGTAGAAAATAGACCAAAATGAATTTTGTTGCAAACCATACATTTCCAGAAAGCGAAATGAGTCAAGAATATCATGGTTTTGGGTTTGCACAATTTGGATAAGCCTGCACTTAGATATGAACCATTTTGTGCATAGAGGTCAGTAGATAGTCTACCAGAATGCACCTGAAAAATAGAGTAAATTTGAGGAATTATTAAAAATGATTCATCAATGATAAAATTGAGAAATTTACTTCATGAATAGGTAATTGAATTAGGTTTCACATGATCTTGGATTCATAATTTTTGGATATCTCTATAACTAGTAATGTTATTTTTTATGCTCAAAGGTCAAGAAACTATCCTACCAAATAGGCTAGAATTAGACTGAAATTTGGAAAATTGTTGGAAATAGCACAAGATGAAATGAGCCTTACACATCTAAATAAGGAATTAAGTTAGGTTACGTATAAAATTGACGGTGCGTTAATCGGAAGACGATATTTTTAGTTATAAATAGAAAGGTACTAATAGGTTAGAAAACTCTTACAAACAGTGAGCTGCTCAATAATGAAATGGTGAAATTTTGGTGTGCATGGTTGGGTAAGATAATCAAATTGCCAATGAGTATGAATTATGAGAATGTTTTTTATATAATTTGAAACTGAACTTGTATGAATGATTTTATGCAGCTCCCAAGTTAAAAGAGTGAAATGGAAAAGTAGGCAAATATATGCTTGCCTACAGCTTCAAGCTACAAAATGGATTGTATGACTAACATGGACACTGTAGAGGAAGGGATAAGTATGGAAGACGTAGGGATATTGTGAATGCATAATGATGTTGAAAATGATTTTATGGAACTGCTTTGAGATGAAATGGATTGGATTTGTGAACTATTGTTGGGATTATAGACTTTGTTTTTCCTGTAGGGAGCCTTGAAATAGCCGTTATGCTGCCGAAATTTCTAAGAAATCTATAAAATTATATTCTTGACATGTTTTGAATGCTTGAAATGAGAATTTAATAATATTTGAATTCATGCTATCTCAAATGCCTTATATGCATACTGAAATTTGAAACTCAGTTTTGGAAACCCATTCCATCAAAATTTGCGTACATGAGGGTACTTACATGTTTTTGTATCTTTACTATGCATAAATAAAATAATTTGAGAACTGGATACTGAACTAAGAATATTTTATGAAATTTTATTCTTGAACTGTTTCTATTTTTAAACTATGCAATTAAGGATTCACTGAAGGTATTGATTATTGCAACTAATTTCTTTAAAGATGCTTATGCTATTTGTAAACTGTTTTGAGATTGTAGGCCTCGTAAAAACCTTCAGGTACATCATGCTAACTGACTGTTACTGTTACTATATTGTTTGTTGATTAATACTGATCATATCATCAGCCGTCCTAGCTGTCATCTTATTAGTGGACACTACTGTGAACATGGTCATATATCTTACGATTACTGTTTCTCCCTTTTTAGGATACTATTATGGCATGATATCTATTGGGTGTTGCCTGGTCTCCACTAAATTGTTTCCACTGAATTAGATTTTATATTGCTACTGAGCGAAATGTGTTGAAATAATTGATTCTACTATGGATTTGAACTGTTCACTGGATTGCTTCTGAGCTTAAATACTGAATAACTTTACTGAATGGTTTTACTAAATTGTTTATACATTGTTTATAGATCGAACAACTGCATGGTATTGTTGAAATATTTTTATCTTGTTTACTCATCACATCATCAACTACTTATTCTCTATAGTCAGAACTTGGGACTAGGACAAGTGAGGTGCTTTAAAGCATCCTTCCATACTCAACCTGGTTATCTAGCCGATTATAGTATCCATCCCTAAATGTCCTTTAGTATGCAATTAGGTATTTCAAGTTTTATTGCATATAGTTTACATAGTATCTGTTCTTTTGTATGTATTTTTTACTGGGCTTTATAGCTCACCCCCTCACTCACAATCTCATATAGTTCATCGGAATACTTGGTGACTGCTACTTCAAGGTTAGTCGAAGAAGAGTACTAAAAATCTAAAGGAGAGACTGTACAAGTATATGCTAAGTGTTTTGCTTTTGTATTCAGACATTAAATGTACAAAGAATATATTCATAGTCTAGGATATAAATCGTATCGTGTAGTGTCAAAGAATATAAGATGAACCAGTGGGATGTATTTGGAAATAAGTTGATGTTAATAAAAATGCAAATTGTAATACTTTGTTTATATTTTAAATTCATGTGTATGATTAATCGTTTAGGATTAAATGGAATAAGAATTGATTAGTGAGGAAAAGTACCGAATGAACTTACACTGATGTCGAATGCAAACCGAATGATAATGAATATTTGAATGAGAAAGATAGTATTGAAAAGAAAAAGTTGGTTCGAAATTTGACATTTTCAAACGTGACAAAGTCACTGGCTCAGTGGCTTCCAAATGAAATCCTTCTTCAATCCATATACCTCTCGGTCAAGAAACAATAATAGTGCTCCATCTTTCTTTCCATGTCACTCTCCCATTTCTCTTTTCATCTCCTTCATCAATCTCGACTTGTCTCTCCCTTTCTCTCATTCTCTTACGTACTTGCTTCCTAACTCAGCATTTGCTTTCTTTTTCACTTCCATGCTTGCTCTCACATTAGTGGCAGCAAGTAACATATCTAATTGGCTTTCCCTAGAAGCCAATCACATATTTTATTATATTTATCTATATAATATTTTTATTATTGTTTATTTTTTATATATAAATATAATTTACTTATGTTATAAATATATATTGTATTAATATTCTTTTGTGTTCCCTTATAATTTAAATCTCTCTCTATATTCATACCCATGTATATTAATCCATATATATATATATTTATGTATATATATATTTATATATATACACATTTTCATTTATATAATTTTATGTTATGTAAATGTATTTCATTTATTTACATAAATATTTTCACTTATATACTTATAGATTTATACAACTCTTTTTTTTATTTAGTATATTTATATTTATTTGGGTACAAACATAAACACAAATATGTATATCTATACTTATACATATATTTTTATATGTATATTAAATTATTTTATTTCCCTTGCTTTATATATTAAGCTTAGTAAGTGTGTGTTGTTATTACACAAAACAACAATGAGTGATTGCTAACGTAAACTGTTTGTCCTTTTCTCCACGTATCTCCAAAAGCTTCTGCAAAATAGTGAAAGTCAGAGGAACGCAAGGAGTGGTTCCCTGCGTAGGCACTCTGATGTTTAAGTCAACCAAGTGTTCTTGGGAATATTCAAAGTTAAAACCAGAAGTAGACAAAAAATTAGAGAATAAAATAATATCTGTAGCCTATTTATAAGCGAGTAAATTACCAGTACTGCAGAGTAATTACCTGAGGGCAATTTCATCCTTTTAGAAGAGTTTGTTCCCTGTACGGCATTAAAACCTCATCTGTCGTCCAATTATGGCGATAGGAATCTGTCGCGACATGGGAGACTAATACAACAGGGTCACACTCGATTAGCGGCAGGCTATGGCCTGCCACACGCAACAGGCCCCCTATCGTTGCTGGAGGCATCTCCCGTACAGGCTCCCCCATGTCAAGTAATGTCCTACCGCATACTGCCACGTGGCCCAATGGCTTTATGCTACGTGGCAGCCTATGTCGCCTTTTGGGCCTCAATCTAGTGGATTTGGGCTTTTTCATATCAATTGCTCTCCACTCTCTTATTGGATTTTTTTCCAATAAAGAGAGTATATATACTTGAATCTGGGATATTTTGGTCTTTTCGTGAATTTTTTGTAGTTTTTTGGTATTTTTTTTGCAGATCAAGAAGCACAATTCTGCAGCAGGTGCTTCCGAGCACGCGACACTTCGTATTCCCTACCGTGGCTATGTAAGCAACAGAAGGTGAGTTGAATCGTGCAAGAAATCCTCTATACCAGCACTCTGCCGCACATCTTAACCCTGCCACGAGTTTCAGTTTGCCGCACGTCTTAACCTCTTGTGAGCCTAGTATCTCACATTCATACAGAGTCTCTCGCTCACTACTTATCGCCAAGAGTAAGTGTCACAGCCCGTGACCCGATTTATTCTATACATCTTATTTGGTTGGGCTGTCTGCAATACTTTACTTTTCTTTTACATATAAACAATTACACGTTAAATTATAATATGAATTACATCCCCTATTTTAATTCATAAGGAAGTAGTACTATAGACAAGTCTAAATATAGAAAATAAATGATCATACCTTATTAAATAAATCAAGCTGTTGCATCGTCCCCAAATGCGCAGCCGAAGTCCTTTAGATGTCAGACTTTTAGTCCTCGAAAACCTTAAATGTTAATATTAAGGGGTGAGCAAACCACGGCTCAGTAAGGGAATTATATGCCTCACTTGATACTCAACTCTCTATATACTGAAAAACTTTTTCATTTTTCCTATGGGCTCTAAGCTTGCATGTAGGAAGGATACTACAGTCGGCTAGGGATCCGGATGGAGTAAGGTAGGTATTTTGAAATACCTATCTTGTCCCGGAACCTAGAAGCAACTGTAGAGAGTAATTTTCATTCTTGTTTTAAAATTCAAATCCTTTCCTTTTTATTTCGTAACATTTTCATATTCTTTTTCAAAATAATGCTTTTATGAAATAAAACATTTAAATAGAATAACTAATATTCATATTTTCTTTGAAAAGAATATTAGTTAAATCATCATCATTTTCCTTTAAAACTCAGTTCATGTTTTACTATACAATCATAATTAGTACAGTACTTTAAAATAGCAAAATAAGCTATTAAACTCTTTTTTTGTATAACATATAAATCATTTAAATCTAATATTCAATTTAAAAATAAGAATATTAGATTTATTTTCCGCCTTTTTTCTTTTTGAAAACATATCACATATCATATGAAAATCATTTCATAGTACTCAAATCAGTACTGTAAAAAGCATTATATAAAATGTTGTAAATCACTTCCATTTAACTTGTCACATATCATGTAAAACATTTACATTTCACATTTCACATATCACATATCATATAAAACATTTTCATATATGGAGACTAAGGCACGCCCAGCACGTCCACTGGGTCGTTACTCATATCATGCTATAGACCCCAAAGGGTATAAAATCATTATGTCAGATCTATGGCCATAGTCTATAATTGTCCTCGGCGGATCACTAATCAGGTGTCGGCCGGGACTACATATCACATATCACATATTACATATCACATGTCATATATCAGCATGATAAGATGCCATCTAGTCTCAAAACCGTATTTTTCATCATAAAATAACCTTTATGGAATTTATAAAAATATATAATTTCATAATTTAAAACCATAAAGATTATAAAATCATTTAGCGAATATTTAAGAAATATATATATAAATATTCACTTTATTTCTTTTCATTTTCCATCTCATATTACGTACAATTTACATATCAGGTGAATTTTCGGTGATTTCATTATCACCATTCTCGAAAACATGAATATTTTAAAATCACTTTCATTTTATTCATGTTTTTATGGAAAATATTCATTTTCTCAATTTTCGTGGTTGAAAATCATTTCTCGTGAAATAAAATCATTTATTATGAATTTATGAAATTTTTTAGAAATTTTCGATAATTTTTCGACAGTATAACGGCTGCCGATTGGCTAGCCTCCTGCACGAAAAATACAGTTTATAATTTCAACCAGTACTTCACCACAATTTTCCAACCAATCATTCATCGCAATATTTTCATAAATATTTTCATAAAATATTTCATAAATAAAATCATAGAGACTGAATATCCTTACAGTGCTGCACATGCATCCCTTACCTTTTTCGAGTAGGCAACTTCCTCTTATCGGTCGCGCCCGTACTCCATCTCTCCCGATTCCTCATCTCGATTGCCGAGAATAATTTCTGGAAATTAAAATTCTAAATTTTAGAATTTTTTCATAATTTATTAATTTTTTACTGAAAATTAATTTTTGGAAATTCCTTACCGAATTTCCGTAATTTTCGAGTTGTCGAATTCCAGAGAATCTTTCGAATTCTCGAAATTCTCTTTCTTCTCTCTCTTTCTTCTTTTCCTCTTTTCTTTTCTTTCTCTTTCTTTTCTTTTTGTTTTTCTTTTTTTTCCTTTTTCTTTTTCTATTTCCTTTTTCCCGACCAGACCGGTCTGCCTCCTTCCTCGCCGGTTCCACGCTGGAGGCCGGTTCTCCGGTGGCTCGGTGGCTCAGCAGCTGGCCGGCGTTGAAACGAACTTGCCGGTGGCCTTAGCTCGGCCTGGATCGACGGCACGACGACGGATCTACTCGATTTACCTTCGGTTTCTTCTCCTCCTCCGTCAGCCTTCCTCTGCCATTCCCCGCCTCACCGGTGGCTTCCCACGTCTTCCTCTTTATACCCTCAATAACTCCATTACTATCAATATATTCAAAATCGACTTGATTTATCACAATTCAAAACATAATCCCACAGGGGCATTTTCGTCATTTCATATTTTTTTCTTTCTCCTCATTATACATTTCAATCAGTAATCTTATTATCAATTTGCTGATAATACCCCTTTCTCGTACCAATATCAGCATTTTAAGATCTTATTTGATTTCGACAGAGAAGTCCACTAAGATCCATTATTGGATCATTTTTCTTGAATTGCAGCTTTACGTCATCAATTTCTCTGTCAAATCAATCAATTTCAACTTCTGTTGGTCTATTTTGACTTCATGTAAAATTTCGGAGGCAGGGGTATTTTGGTTATTTTTTGTCAAAAATATTCTCTCTCCTTAAAATACCTTCAATCGGTGATCTTAAGGTCTATTTAATGATGATATATCATTCCCCTTCTTTATATCATCACTTTCAGGTCTCAGTTCGATCCGGACAGAAAAGTATTGGTGGGGCCCTCACCGAGTCCATTTCTATTCCTTACGAACCAACCTTTATTTAGATTATAAGATCACCATTTCAGTTAACATTCCTGAGCCGTTTTCCCTTTTTGACATCCTTAGTTCATAATTCTCACCCCCTTCTAAACACTTAACTCAATTTACAATCATTTATTTTCTCTATGTATTTAGACAATACAGTACTACAGGGGATGTTAACCTTTTCAACACATTTTCCTTCCAAAAGTATCGACAGACATTAGGCCAACCCTGCTCTGATGCCATTAAATCTGTCACTGCCCGTGACCCTATTTATTCAATACATCTTATTCGGTTGGGCTATCTGCGATACTTTACTTTTCTTTTATATATAAACAATTACATATTAAATTATAATATGAATTACATCCCCTATTTTAATTCATAAGAAAGTAGTACTGTAGACAAGTCTAAATACAAAAAATAAATGATCATACCTTATTAAATAAATCAAGCTGTCGCATCGTCTCCAAATGCACAGCCGAAGTCCTTTAGATGTTAGACTCTTAGTCCTCGAAAACCTGAAATGTTAATATTAAGGGGTGAGCAAACCCTGGCTCAGTAAGGGAATTATATGCCTCACTTGATACTCAGCTATCTATATGCTGAAAAACTTTTTCATTTTTCCTATGGGCTCTAGGCTTGCATGAAGGAAGGATACTACAGTCGGCTAGGGATCCGGATGGAGTAAGGTAGGTATTTTGAAATACCTATCTTGTCCCGGAACCTAAAAGCAACTGTAGAGAGTAATTTTCATTCTTGTTTTAAAATTCAAATTCTTTCCTTTTTATTTTGTAACATTTTCATTTTCTTTTTTCAAAATAATGCTTTTATGAAATAAAACATTTAAATAGAATAACTAATATTCATATTTTCTTTGAAAAGAATATTAGTTAAATCATCATCATTTTCCTTTAAAACTCATTTTATGTTTTACTATACAATCATAATTAATACAGTACTTTAAAATAGCAAAATAAGCTATTAAACCCTTTTTCGTATAACATATAAATCATTTAAATCTAATATTCAATTTAAAAATAAGAATATTAGATTTATTTTCCTCCTTTTTCTTTTTTGAAAACATATTACATATTCATATCACATATCATATGAAAATCATTTCATAGCACTCAAATCAGCATCGTAAAAAGCATTATATAAAATGTTGTAAATCACTTCCATTTAACTTGTCACATATCATGTAAAACATTTACATTTCACATATCACATATCATATAAACATTTTCATATATGGAGATTAAGGCACACCCAGCCTATCCATTGGGTCGTTGCTCATATCATGCTATGACCCCGAAGGGTATAAAATCATCATGTCAGATCTATGGCCGTAGTCTATAATTGTCCTCGGCGGATCACTGATCAGGTGTCGGCCGGGACTACATATCACATATCACATATTACATATCACATGTCATATATCAGCATGATAAGATGGCATGTAGTCTCAAAACCGTATTTTTCATCATAAAATAACCTTTATGGAATTTATAAAAATATATAATTCCATAATTTAAAACCATAAAGATTATAAAATCATTTAGTGAATATTTAAGAAATATATATAAAAATATTCACTTTATTTCTTTTCATTTTCCATCTCGTATTACGTGTAATTTACGTATCAGGAGAATTTTCGGTGATTTCATTATCACCATTCTCGAAAACATGAATATTTTAAAATCACTTTCATTTTATTCATGTTTTTATGGAAAATATTCATTTTCTCGATTTTCGTGGTTGAAAATCATTTCTCGTGAAATAAAATCATTTATTATGATTTTATGAAATTTTCTAGAAATTTTCGATAATTTTTCGGCAGTATAACGGCTGCCGATTGGCTAGCCTCCTGCACGGAAAATACAGTTTATAATTTCAACCAGTACTTCACCACAATTTTCCAACCAATCATTCATTGCAATATTTTCATAAAATATTTCATAATTAAAATCATGCAGACTGAATATCCTTACAGTGGTGCACATGCATCCCTTACCTTTTTCGGGTCGATGACTTCCTCTTATCAGTCGCGCTCGTACTCCATCTCTCCCGATTCCTCATCTCGATCGCCGAGAATAATTTTTGGAAATTAAAATTCTAAATTTTAGAATTTTTCCATAATTTATTAAATTTTACTGAAAATTAAGTTTGGAAAATTCCTTACCGAATTTCCTTAATTTTCGAGTTGCCGAATTCCCGAGAATCTTTCGAATTCTCAAAATTCTCCTTTTTCTCTCTCTTTCTTCTTTTCCTCTTTTCTTTCTTCCTTTTTCTCTTTTCTTTTCTTTCTCTTTCTTTTCTTTTTTTTCCTTTTTCTTTTTCTATTTCCTTTTTCTCCTTTTTCCTGACCAGACCGGTCTACCTCCTTCCTCGCCGATTCCAAGACAGCGGCCGATTCTCCGGTGGCTCGGCAGCTCAACAGCTGGCCGGCGTTGAGACGAACTTGCTGGTGGCCTCAGCTCGGCCTGGATCGACGGCACGGCGACAGATCTACTCGATTTACCTTCAGTTTCTTCTCCTTCTCCGTCGGCCTTCCTCCACCGTTCCCCGCCTCATCGGTGGCTTCCCACGTCTTCCTCTTCCTCCGACGAAGCTTTAGTTGCAGTGGCGGTGGCCAATTTGGCCTGCACCACCACTTTCTCTTCTCTTCTCCATCTTGGCTTCCGCCGAGTTTTTGCTTCTGTTTCTTTATTTTCTTCCGCCGCCGACAGCTTCCTTCTTTTCTTTGGTCGGTGGCGTCTCATCTTTTTCCTTCTTTTTTTCCTCACCGGCGGTGGCAGCTCCGCCACCGTCGGCCCCTTTGGCTGGGAAGGGTCGGTCTCCCGGTCCTTCCGTTTCCTTTCCTTTCCTCTTTTGTTTTCTTTATTTTCCTTATTTAGTATATATTATATTATATACTATAGATTATACTTTATACATATAATATATACTATATATTATACATATACTATTTCATATATAATATACTACAATATATATTATATATAAAATATATATTGTATATTACAAAATATATGTCTAGTATATATATGTATATTTATATGTTTTAAATTTAAATAACTTTTATATATATTTTCAAACTTTAATGTAAATCAATATTTACATTTGTCAATTATATGTATATACATTTATATATACATAAGAGATTATACTAAAATACATATGTATTATTTAACTTTATAAAATAGTATATATATTCATATATACAAACGTATATTGATATATACTATATAGTATTCACATACATATGTATTTTTATAAAAATACATTTATATAATTTGTAATTATATAAACATATTATATTTTCATCTCTCATTTTCCTTATTTAATTTGGATTTCCATTTATCCAAATTAAATTTCCTCTTTTTATTATTTTCCATAATTTCATCCTTGTCCTTATTTACAATTTATCCAAATTTAAATTCCTCAATTTCCTCACTTCCTAAATTTTCGAAATTTCAACGATATTCCATCTCGTAAATAAATTTTATTTATTTACTTTAATTTGTTTATTTCCTCTTATCTATTTCCTTTAATATTAATTTCCAAAAATAGAAAATTTGCGGTTATCACAGTAAGTCTCCCGCTACTTTGCACTGTCGCAATTGTTTTCATCTCCCGCGACATTCGTAGTCTCCCGTAGTGTCTTAGGTCTCCCGCAGGGTCTAGGTTTGTCTCTTGAAGCACTTTTTCCCTTATTTATTCAGTCTTGAGTCATGTCTTCTTCCTGCGTAGAAAAAACACTGAGGAAGGGTGGTGTTGAGTGCAAGTTGTCAAACGCAGACTTACAAGAAATCAAAACTCGCTTCCCTTCCTACAGGCTACCAATATAAACTCCCAACTAATAGGGAACATTCCCCCGATTTAGTTGCCAGCGGCGTAGATATACATAAAACGTCCATAGTTTTCGGTTTTCGTTTTCCACTTTTCAAGTTTGTTCTAGATTTCCTTAGGTATAAGGATATAGTCTCATGGCAACTCCATCCCCATGGATGGGCCCAGTTAGTGGGATTCTCCGTAGTGTGTCACAACTTAGGCATCGTTCCTTCTATCCCTTTTCTAAGTGCATTTCTTAGAGTCTGTGGGTTACCCAAATTGGTCACATACTCTCTCCAGAGAATAACGGACAAGGGGTTTTCCAATAAAATTTTTTCGGATCTTCCCAATAAGTTGCACAAATTCGAGAGCGAGTGGGTCGTTGTTGAGATTCTGAGGGATTTGAGAATCCTTATTAGTTGAACCGTGATACCAACGACCACTCAAGGCACTCAGAAAAATTTCGTTTAGCTTTCTTCAGGGACCACCTAGGCGAGTCCATACATCTTATCTGTTCTACTGGGGAGCGAGATTTGTTTTCCCTTTTAACCCCTGAGAACATTACAGTGGCTAAATGGGGAGTAGGCAGAGTTATCTCGAAAACTTTTGCCATTCCTTCAAACTTTCCCTCAGCCTCACACATACCTAGTCCCAGCTCTAGTCGTCCGCCTGTGGTTCCTATAGCCGAATCAACGAACCCCGTAAGTCGTCTAATAGATGATTCTTCTTCTGATTTGAGGGATGAAACACCTGGGACCACAGGTGCCAGTGATTCATCCGAGGAAGATCTCAAGTAGAACTAAGGCAACGCCTTCGGGAGTCCCTTCTACAACTTCCCCTCGGATGAGAATTTAGCTAATTTAGATGATTTTGGTGATTTTTAAAGTTTTGAACGATGATTCTTTTTATCCTCGTACATGTGTTTAATGTCTTTTGACCTGGTACGCTAACTTCTTCCTTTTGTGTTGTGTAGACATGAGCTTCCAAGACGCTATCCGCAGGAGCAAAGCCTCAACATCCTTTACCAGAGCTCCTCTGGAGGCTCCCCTACCGCGAAAATAGCTTCAGGTTGAAGCTTCTGCATCAGAAAGCCCCCAAGCTCCTACTCCTCCTCCGGTCACTAATAAGCCCAGTCACCTTGTGCCAGAAGCCGAACGGGGCAAAAGGAAGAGGCATATTATTCGTGACCGTTCTGTGCACAGCTCGGAGGGTCACGAGAGCTCAGGGTCACAGAGAAGTGAATTTACCCCTCAAGAGGTTGACCTCGACAATGTAGGGGGCAGGTGCGCCCTCTGCAAGCTTCATCGCAAGTACCAAAAGAGACTATTTATCGAAGATGCAATGCCTGCAAGGCCAATTTTGCCCAAGATGGTGCCTCCCACATTCAGACGCTATAAGTAGATGGAGGGAAGATCGCTGTTGGGGATGATTTCCAGACCTACCCAGTGTTAATGACAGCGAAAGTATGGAGGAGCCCGAGGTAGCTTCTCGTCCGGCTTGAAGCACCATCCTTTTGCGTGACGAGTATGAAATTTTTAAGAATCTTTTCGCTGGCGAGGACAGCTCAGATTATTTGGTGATGATGGTGAGAGTCTCATCTTTCTTCTTAGAACGTATATGATTTATCTTCCTCAATCCAGGTTTTAATTATCTTCTTTTTTTTGCCAAGCTGCGCAACAGATGGTGGCTATTAATGCGTAGCATCGAACCTTCAAAGAGCGAGCTGAAAAGGAGCTACATGAGCTTCGGGAGAGGCACATGGCTCTTCAGAATGAGGTCAACCAACACCGTTCACTCTCGACTAGAGTGGACAAGTTGAAGAGGGATAATGAGGGTTTACGATTTCAAGTAACAGACCTCGAACTGAAGCTAAGGGACGAATAGGCGAACACTGAGTCCTTTTAGGGGTACCGGGAGGCTTATGAGAAAGCGTCAAATGATATCTAGACCATGAGGTCGCAACGGGACAAGGCCATCAATGAAGTGCACACCCTGTTGGAGAGACAAAGAGAGGTTCGAGCCGAAGCTGTCCAGGAATACCGCCTTTCCCAAGGTTTCCTTGAGAATAAGCAAATTTATTCGGCGGGCTTTGTCCAATACGGCTTCTATCTTACCCACGCTTGGATAGAGAAGTAAAGGCCTAACAAGACGTTCCCAGAGCTTCAATTCACTAAAGAGGTCGAGTATAATCCTCTTCCTTGGACCAAATATGAGCCTGACTCAGTGAAGCCCAAAGACTACTTGGAGGAAGGAGCCTTGGATGACTTGGACAACCTCGAATGTCCTTGGCCCCCTCGTCAGCCACGCGGCCAACCAGAGCCCATCAAGGCCTTGCAAGGTTTAGATAGTGAAAATCTTCAATTCTCTGACTCTACTACTGTCAAACCTGCCTCAAATTATGTAGTTTTCGAGGTTGCGGGGCCCTCACGTGACACTCTTTCTTCCGAGGCTACTCCTCCTGAAGGTCCAAACACAAGTTCGGCTTCCGTGGATCTAACTACTGGCACAGTGCCTCCTCCTCCAGCTGACTCAATTCTCACGATCGACTAACTAGGATGTTTTCTTTTTTCCCTGTTTTGTTCTTTTTGTTTTTGTTTGCAATTCATACAAACATTGTGCAATTGTAAATAATTCATTTACTTTTAATGAAAATTACAGTTTCTTTTGCAATTTCTCCTTTCTTTACATGCTTGTGATATTGTGATAGAGTATGAACTGTTTACATGTATGGTATGTTATCAAAATGAGGCTATAATTGACAGATTCATCAGGATTTTAGCTTTTTTATAACCATAATGCTACATAATATGCTAAAATGTTACAAGACTAAGATACTTTATCTATAAGGTCGTAACACGCTTTTTGACGTGCTCTAACAAAGTTATAACATACCTTACAACATACCTTTTGTAATGCCTTTCGACATGCTCTTACAGCATATCTTTTGTCATGCCTTTCAACATGCTCCCCAAGTTGCTCCCCAGTTCTTCTTATGAGACAGTGCTACCTTCTTCTCAAAAAACTTTTTTCAAGTACTGTGCATGTTCGCGCATTCTTCGCTTAAGGACTTACTCATTTTGCCCATTTTGCTCATTTTTCGCTTATAGACTTACTCTTTTTGTCCGTCCCGTGCATGTTTTGCTTAAGGACTTATTATGTTTGTCCATCTCACACATTTTTCGCTTAAGAAGTTATTACGTTTGCCCGTCTCGTGCATTTTTCGCTTAGAGACTTAATTGTTTTGCTCATCTCATGCATTTTTCTCTTAGGGACTTTTTTGTTTTGCCCATCTCGCTCATTTTTCGCTTAGGGACTTTTTATTTGCCCATCTCGCACCCTTTTGGGCTTATGGACTTTTTAAATTTGGCCAGCTTTTGCCTTTGTTACTCTTATTCCTGTAACACATTTATCAGTTAAATCGTCACTATAAAAAACGTAAGATATGAATAACTGGCCTCTTATTCATAAGTCAATCAATAACATCACATGATATTTACCATTCGCGCAAAGTAATGCATAAAATAACAACAAGAAAACAATAAAATAAAGAGTACAATATTCTCATTGCCAGTACAACTTTAGGTGGTTAACATTCCAAGTCTTCGAGATCTTTTTTCTTATAAAGTCTCCAAGGTGTATGTGCTAGGTCCAATCATTCTCCTGATTCTGTAAGGTCCTTCCCAATTGGCTCAGAACTTACCATTTTCCCTGTGAGCATTTGTAATGTATGACTTTCTCAGCACTAGGTTTCCTTCTCATAATTCCTTACTCTTAACTCAAGCATTATAGTATGCGGCTATCCGTTGCTGGTAGGCAGCCAATCTCATTTTTATCGTGTCCCTTAGTTCATCTATTAGATCAAGGTTCTCTCTAAGCCCCTGAGAGTTGACTTCTTGAACGTAATGGAATAGTCTAGGCAATGCTGCTCCAATTTCAACTGGGATGAGGGCTTCAGTCCCATATACCAAATTAAATGGTGTCTCCCCTATTGACACCTGACTTGTCGTTTTATAGGCCTAAAGAACACTTGGGAGCTCATCAACCCATGCTCCCTTTGCCTTATCCAGTTTGATTTTTAACCCATGGAGTATGGTTCTGTTGCTGACTTCAGCTTGCCCATTGGCTTGTGGGTAGGATACAGATGATATCCTGAGCTGGATACTCAACCCTCTACAGAATTCCCGGAATGCATCGTAATCGAATTGCTTTCCATGGTTAGCGTTTAGCACCTAAGGGATTCTAAATCGACAGATAATATCCTTCCATACCATTGCCTTTACTTTCTTTTCAAAGATTGTGGCCAGAGGTTCTGCCTCTATCCATTTAGTGAAGTAGTTAGTGGCTACTAGTAGAAACTTCCTTTGTCCTGTGCCCAAGGGAAAAGGCCCCAAAATGTCTAATCCTCATTACACAAATGGCATAAGTTGGAAAGTGTTTTAGAGAGCCGAGACAGGTGCTGACACAATTGGGGCAAATTTCTGGCACTTATCAGATTTTTGCACCTTATTGGCAGCATCTTGTTTCAATGTGGGCCAATAAAACCCCGCATGGAGTACCTTTGTAGCTAGCGCTCGAGCCCTTAAGCGTTCACCACATATGCCCTCGTGAACTTCAACCAATGTGTATTCAACTTGTTCAGGCCCCAAACACTTCAACAATGTTATAGTGAATCCACGCTTGTAGAGCTCCCCATTTACCACCGTAAATCTGGCACTCTTCAATCTTATCCTCTGAGCTTCGTCTTTATCAGTAGGGAGCTTTCCCTCCAAGATGTAGTCTTGGATCGGGTTCCTCCAATCGTTCCCGATCTTAACATCGCAAACATCCTCCTCTTCAATACTCATCTTTGCTAGGGATTTCACCTTCACTATGCCACCTTTCATTCCCTTAGAGGAGGCTAGCATCGAAAGAGCATTTGCATGACTATTCTCAGATCGGTTTATCTGGGTTAACCGGAAGTTCTTAAATGACTACGCCAATAACTAAACTTTTTGCAAGTAAGGGACTAAGGCCAGCTCCCTGCTTCATGTTCACCAGAGAATTGATTCACTACCAACTGGGAGTCACTGTGAGCTATCAAATTGCTAACTTCCAGTTTTTCGGCTAGTTTCATTCTGGCTATCAATGCTTCATACTCAGCTACATTGTTAAAAGCTTGGAAAGTTAAAGTGCAGGGAATACTCGTAGGCTTCCTCTTCTGGTGAAATCAATACAATTCTTCTGGTGAAATCAATACAATTCTGGCTCCACTAACATCCACGCTACAAGCTCCATCCACAAATAATTTCCACCAGACTATCTCTGATTCTTCTTAGGCCTCTTGACCAGTGCATTCTACAATAAAGTCCGCGAATGCTTGCCCCTTTATCACTTGGCGAGGTTGAAATTGAATATCATATTCACTGAGCTTGATCGCCCATTTAGTTAAATGCCCCAAGTGTTCTGGCTTTTGTAATATCTGTCTTAAAGGCTGGTCGGTTAGGATAGTTAGTGAATAGGCCTGGAAATACGACCGTAGCTTTCAAGTTGCCATTACCAGCGATAAGGCCACCTTTTCCACTTGGGGATATCTTGTCTCAACATCCAGTAAGACTTTGCTCACATAGTAGATCGGGCAGTCTTTATTCCCATCTCTTCTTAATAGGATTGCACTAACCGCCTTCTCACCTACGCCCAAATACATAAAAAGTTCATCCTCGAGCTAAGGTCTAAATAATAGTGGAATTTCCTTCAGATGCTCCTTCAACTTATCAAATGCCATCTGACACTCTTCAGTCCACTTGAAGTTTTTACCTACTTTTATTGCCTTGAAAAATGGCAAGCTTTTTTTTGCTGATTTGGATAAAAAGCGATTCAGAGCCACTATCCTTCCAGTTAGTCTTTGCACTTCTCTTACAGTTGTTGGCGGCTTCATATCCAAAATAGCTTGAATTTTCTTGAGGTTAGCTTCGATTCCCCGATTGGTGATCATGTACCCCAAGAATTTTTCAAATCTTACTCCAAACGAACATTTGTTGGGATTTAACTTCATGTCGTATCGATGTAACACCTTGAACACTTCCGACATTTTCTCAGCATGTGATTCCTCTCTACGGCTCTTGATAATAATATCATCCACATATGCTTCCATTGTGTTACCCCACATATGGCCTCCATATTCTTGAAACAAAAAGGCATTACTCGATAGCAATATGTCCCACTATCAGTAATGAAAGAAGTTTTTTCTTCATCATCTAGGTGCATCATAATTTGGTGGTACCTCCGAAAAAGCATCCAAAAAACTCAGGAGTTCATACCTGAAAGTTTCATCCACCAGTTTATCAATGCATGGCAACGGATAAGAATCTTTAGGGCAAGCCTTGTTCAAGTCAGTAAAGTCCATGCGTATTCTCCACTTCCCATTGGCTTTCTTCACCATCACCACGTTAGCCAACCACACGGGATAATTAACTTCTCTGATAAACCCTGCTTGGAGTAACTTCGAGATCTCCTTATCTATAACTTGCTGCCTTTCTGGAACAAAATTTCTTTTCTTTTGCTTGACCGGTTTGGCTCCTGGGACGACATTCAACCGGTGGCAAGCAATTTCAAGGTCGATTCCAGGCATATCAGCGGGGGTCCATGCGAAGACATCAGCGTTTTCTTTTAAGCATCAAATTATCTCCTCTTTTGTTTCATCAGGTTGCTGACTTCCCACATATACCACCTTTTCTTCATCTTTCTTATCTAACCGAACCACCTCCATCTCTTCATCAGGCTTTGGCTTAGGTGGCTCCTCGATCGTGAGAATTTCCTTTCTCTAGATTCCCTTGCATGTAGTTGACATGATATAACATGTCCTGGTCTTCCTTTGGTCCCCCCTCACTTGGCCTACACCATGAGGAGTGGGGAACTTCATCAACAAATAACAAGGGGAGACAACTACTCTCATGTCATTCAATAATGGCCGCCTAAAAATCATATTGTAAGCTATTGAAGTTGACTTCACCACCATGAACAGTACTTAGCAAACAACGCTCCTCAGGCTGTCCCCAAGAAAAACTAAGGCATTCCATAAGTGTTAGGGTAGGCAATTCTCCATGCATCAGCCAATAGAAGACCCTATAACGAATGCGGAGGACTTGTCAATAGCTCAAATCTTGTCTTAAGATCACATGGAGCTTTTGTTAATGCATCTACACAAAAGTTTCCCTTCATAGAAGTTTCCCTCGTAAAGGACATGCTGCAGTTTCACTTGCCAAGATCGTTGAAGAAGCTGATCGATATCACCAATAAGGCTGCCTAATGGGTGAAGACTAATATCAACTTTCTGAACTAAATCTATAACTACCATTGCTCACAAATAAATTGACGAAAGCCTTTTTACCATGCAATCACTAAGCCAAAACGCAAAGCTTAAAGCTCTACAGCTAAATTGGAACACAAACCCAAGTGAACTTTGTAGTCCACTACCCAGTCTTTAAGGCTAAAACCATCCTACAGAGGAGTCCAACATGTAGACACCCATTCTTTACCTCTCAAATGCTTGATAGCATAAGCATGGTAAGATTCATTTGTACCCAATTATATGAACTCAACCAACCTACCAGGGTTAAAATTAACATTATCATTAAAGGTGGCAAATGAGTAAGTCGGATCAGGTTCGAGTTGGGTTATTTTGGATCGGATCATTTTGGGTTCAGGTCAGGTCGGGTTTGGGTCAAGGAAAAATCCGTCTATTTCGGGTTCAGATCAATTCAGGTTTGGATAAAGTTGGGTTTAGGTCAATTTCAATTCAGATCAATTCAGGCTCGGATCAATTCAGATTCGGATTAGGTCGGGTTCGGATCGTGGACTTTTTTAGTCATTCGAGTTGAACGGATTTGGATTTAGGTCAAGTGGACAAGTTTTTTATGTTAAGCCTTGGTCATCTCGATGTGATTTGGTTGATATGAAAATGAAATAAAACTTTATTTCTAAGAATCACAAAACTCATAAAAATAAAATTTTCTTCTTACATGACCTATAAAAAATTAGGATTGAAATAATCAAAATATTTAATAATTTGTATGATAGTTTTCTTAATAATATATTTACTAACATTCATAAATTAATTACTTTTTTTCCATTTTATTTCTATTATCTATAATAATTAATAATTTTATGAATCAAAGTGATTTAATAATCCCTACTAAATATCATAATACACTACTATACATTTTTTTAATTTCTCACGATTTGTATAGAATAATTGGAGACATTAAGTGTAGGTGATATAGCTTTTGTACTCTATTATAGATTAGCTATTAAATAATTATATATTAGACTTAAAGGAATATAATATCAAAGTGAATATTTAAGTTTAATTAGATAAAAAAAATATAACACTCGTATTACTGAAAAAAAATTATATTTTTATTATAGTAAAATACCTTGATAATTAATTTTAACATTTAAATATTTATTGATATATTAAATTTGCTAGCTTTAAATTGACATATGTATTTTGAAATGACAAAAACTTAAGTAATATTAAGTGTTTGACTCTGTAATGTAAATTTGCTTTACCAATCATATGATATTTCCTACCACTTTAAGTTTACATATCAAAGTTTAAGACCATGATTTAATTGCATATTCTTATTGGTCTTAACATTTTACAAAATGATTTTGAATATCTTCATTAAGTAATTTTATCAAAAACATATTGAACACAACTTTAGAAAATTACTTAACAAGTTTTTTACACTAAGTCTTTAGTTGAGAAAGTCAAGAAAAACTCCCACAAAATTCTAAAATATTTTGGGATGAATTAAAATCAAAGTCCACATCATTTCTAACCCAAATTAACCCAGAAAAGTGCAGGAAAAGCATGAGGGTTCAATCCCCCATGTTGAGGGATCAATCCACGAATGGCAGAATGCTCCCAGGAAGCAAAAATGAAGCATGGGATTGATCCCCTAAGAGAAGGGATCGATCCATTCATGACAGAGTGCCTTAGAGGTGTGGAATGAAGGGTAGGATCGATCCCCTACCTCGAAAATACACTCCAACGACTAGTTTTTGTGAGATACAACGGCTACATTCAGTTTTGGCTCCTACCAACGTTTAGATACCATCCAAGGGACTATAAATAAAGGCTTGGAAGCTCAAGGAAGGGAGAGGAACAACTGAGCAACATCTTTCTTCATCTTCTCCATCTTCCTCAAGCCTATCAAAATCACAAGTGCTATAAAGTCTTCATATTCTATCATACTCATCATCTTTGTATTGCATAGTACAAATATTGTATAGGATTTCTCTTGTGCTTAACCATTGTAATCACTTGCCTACCTAGAGGCCTCTCTTTGATTACATTAATTGTAAACACAAATACATCTTGTAAATGGGAGGTTTCTCTTTAGCCTTAGAAAAACAGGGAGGTTTCTCTTGAGCCTACAAAAAGAGGAATTGTAATACAAATTCAAGTTAATGAATTTGGAAAAATCCTTGGGAGCGTCTCAAGGTAAAGGACATAGGCAAGGTTGCCGAACCTCTATAAATCGATTGTATACATCTCTCTTTCCCTACTCTCTTTACTTATTTGTATTTATATTGTGATTGTTGAATTAAATTTATATTGCATATTTGAGTAGCATAGAGCACTTAGAAAACTTCAACATAGGCTAGAGAATTTGAAAGAATCGAAAAACGAACCTAAGAGTACCACAAAACTGATTCACCCCTTTTCTCAGTTTAGCCTATAGAGCCAACAATTGGTATAAGAGCATGGGCTCGAGATTCATTTGGATTAACATCCATATAGAAAAACGATCATAAATGGCTCACTTGAATGTAGACACACCCCTAGGAGAATAGGGACACTCATTAGTTAGACCTCCACTATTCAATGGAGAGAATTACGCATATTGGAAAATTAGGATGATGTTGTTTGTGCAATCAAATGACTATGAAATGTGGAGAGTGATAGTTAATGGTCCCAAAATTCCAATGAAGAAAATAGATGGAAAGGATGTCCCTAAGAGTGAGGATAAGTGGGACACAAATGACATGAGATTGTCACAATTGAATGCCAAGGCTATGCACACTCTCTTTTGTGCATTAGGTCCTAATGAATATAATAGAGTCTCCCTATGTGAGAATGACAAGCAAATATGGTACAAATTAGCCATTACACATGAAGGGACCAATCAAGTTAAAGAAACTAAAGTAGGTATGCTCACACATGATTATGAACTTTTTAGGATGAAAAAAGATGAGTCCATGAGTGATATGTTTACTAGGTTTAATGACATAATTAATGGACTTAAGGCTTTAGGCAAGACCTATTCTAATGTAGAAATGGTTAAGAAAATTTTGAATAGCTTGCCAAAATCTTGGGAGGCAAAGGTAACCGTAATAGAAGAATCTAAGGATCCTAACACCTTGTCTCTAGATGAGCTTATGGGCTCCCTACTCACATATGAAATGAAATTAAAAAGAAATGAAGTGCCTTCAAAGAAAGTAGGGGTAGCTCTTAAATCATCCACTCATGAAATCATTGGAGATGATAGTGACGAGAGTGGAAATGAGGAAGAAAAGGAAATGGCAATGTTTGCTAAAAGATTTAATAGATTTATGAGAATGAAGGAGAGAAAGAATGATAGGAGACATCAAAGAAGAGGGGTAATAAGAGGAGAGTCAAGTAGATTGCCCCTTACTTAGGAAGGAAAAGGATAGGAAACCTAATAAGAAAGCATTTGTGGCTGCATGGAGTGATAGTGATAGCTCCAATGAGGAAAATGTAGATGATGAGGTAGCCTACTCATGTTTTATGGCTATTAGTGATAATGAGGCTAGTTCTAGTTCTAGTGGAGATAATGTTTATACATTTTATGAATTACAAAATGCCTTTAATGAATTAGCAAATGAATTTCAATGCATGAACTCTAAATATAAGAAAATCATTGCTAATTTGAAAATAGAAAAGGAAGCCTTGACAAATGCTAAGCTAGAACTAGAGAAGAAATTAGAAAAAGCAAACTTAGAAATAAATGAGTTGAATAAAAAGAACACAAATTTGCAAAACTCATTTTCTAGGTTCTACATGGGTCAACAAAAATTAGATCACATGCTTGAGACCCAAAGAGCTTTCTTTGACAAAGATGGGTTAGGATATAATGCAAATAAAAAGGAAACTCATCTTAAGAATTTTCTTGCTTGCAAAAATTCTATGCATGATACATCCCTTACATGCTCACTATGCAATAGAATAGGACACTCATCACAAGCATGCACTTATAGAAAAACCACATTTAGAGGAAAAGTAGTTAAGAAAATGTGGGTGCCAAAGCATGCTATAACTAACAATGAATTGATCTTGAAATGGATCCCAAAGGGATCAAAAATTATTTTCACTAACACTCATGGACCCAAGAAAATTTGGGTACCAAAGCAATCTTGAAATTGTTTAGTGTAAGAGTGTTAGAGCATGGAGTTACAAAGAAACAATGAAGTTCAAATGCTCTACACACCTCCATGGAGTTTGCTTATGCCAATGAGAAAGAGGAAGAGCTTGAGAAATCCATCCTTAGCAACATCACAACAATACCTTAAAGAATAGCTCAAGATGGATTCAACAAATTAAGGCAAAGCATTCTCAAGTAAAGGAGGTTTGTAACTTTAAATTCTATCTTCTCAAAACTCATAGTTGTTAAAATTATTTGAGGCATTCTGTTGATGATTCTTGATGCATTGAATGAAAGGCATGCTTAATGATTTTGAAATGATATTGTGTGATTTGAGCAAGTATGAGATGTGTTAATAATATATTTATTTGCTCCAAAAATGTCAAATATGTCATTCATGCAAAATGTCATGTCATGAGCATCAATGAGAAATATGCATATGAAAATTATGGAATAATGTTCACAAATGTGGTGATCTGATGATATGTGCTTAAAATCTATGTGAACATGTTTGTTTTGACATATTTGTGTTTTCCAATGCCTTGGTTTTGACAAAATATGTATAACTCTTAAAATAACCTCTTTTGAAACCAAAAATGCATTTTATGATGCAAATTCTTCCAAAATTGTGAAATCTATTGTTAAATGATTTTTCATCCATATTTTTCATTCATATAAGTCCAAAATCATGTTAAACAAATTTTTAATCTTTTACTTGGACTTAAAATACTCAAAAACGAAGTTTTGGCATCTCAAAAGTTGAATTTTCTGTCAAAATTTTGCAAAAATTGGATGAGGGATCGATCCCTTCACATGCAGGATCGATCCCCCCAAGGCCAAAAGCCTTCCCTGCACATTTTAAACCAGAATTTGGGAAGATCTTTTAATATTTTCACACTTTCTTTTGTCTAAGCTTAAAATTCATTGTTTTCAACTCTTTTTTTATGACCTTTATAATATGAAAAATAATTTTTCATTGATATCATGCCTCAACTTCAATAATTTGTATTACTTTCAACAATTAATATCATTTTCTTGAACTTAAAAGTGAAAATTCATTTTTCTTATTGAAGACATTCATGAATTGCATAAATCTTGAAATATATTTTCAATGAATGCTTAAATATTATTTTAAGAACTATTTCAATGATTTGTGTATTGATTTAAAAATTTAGATGAACTTGTGCATAATGATAGATGTTGTTGATATCCTTTGTTCATCTTAGTCAAGCATACTTAGAGGATTATATCTCATAGCTTGACTCACATATTCCCATTAGACATCATGATATATTTCTTAGTGGAATATGAATAATTAAAGGTCAATATATATGCTTGAATGATAAAATGATCAAAACTTGACCTTAAGGATTGAATTCAAATATGACTTAGGTAAATATAATGTTTGAGATGCCTAACACATTACCTAGAGTCATAATTGTCCTTGACCTAAAATTTGTGGTGATAATTGGATCTTAAATGTTTAAATGTATGAAAATTTGTCATCCATAAACCTAGATCTTTCATATGGCCAAATTTCTAAAAGAATTTAAGCTTTAATGACAACATCAACATTCAAGGACAAATGCAAACTTGAACAAATGCACTTTGATTGATATTCATGCATTGAATCTTAATTGTTTTGATGTTGAACTTGCATATTTGCTTAAGTCGAATCAATGATCATGTCTATAAGATGAGAACATTAGTTTTCATGAAATTGTACTTGAGCTCACTCATAGATTGAAAGTCTTAATGATAAAATACATTTTAGCTTGATAATATTGATTCACTTAGGTAAAGCCATTTTAGTTAAAATAGCATATACCCTTTAGAACTTTAAATGATGAAAACAATTAGGGATATGGCTATTAAAATGATTAAGATGAAAATCTTGAACTCTTCCTTGCTCATAATTGCTAAAAATCGTTAAAAGAAAAATGAGCATAGGATTCTTTGTGCTTATGACTATGGAAGAAATATGTGTATGGTTGAACGATGTAAATTCTTGAATCTTTCATATGATTAAATTTATGCATATGAATATGGATTAATACTTTATGATAGTATGCTAATGTCTAATTAATCCATATGCATTATTGATGGTGTGTGTGATTGTACTCTTGCATGTTCAACTTGATTATTCTCTTGAATGAACACATCACACATAACAATTAACATCATGCAAAATGGCTAAGTCAACCATTGGTAACAATTGATATGAGCTTCAAATTGACAATTCTTCTCATGTTCTTTAGATTGAAATGACAAATAGGGAAGAATTAATATAAGACACTTTTGCATGAGACACAATTGTGCTAGAATTTGTGGTTAATTGATGTATGATTTAATTATATGCACATTCTTTCTTGAAAATGATTTATGAGCTCATGCATATGATATGTCATCTAATTTCAGCTCATAATCATGATGTATTGCCATGTACCTTAGTTGGATCTTAAAAAAAATTGATCTACTTAGGTGCTTGATAAAATTAAAATGAGCAAGTTATAGAATTTAGTAGAAAATTTGTAAACAACTTGCTTACTTGCTTACCAATTGGGAACTTCTTGCAAAATTATTTATAAACAATTGGTATAGAATCTTTAGCAATGTCTTTTGCATGAACAAACATTTCACACTCTTTATGGACATTGACTTATTTATTTGTGCTATGAGTCCCATGTACTAACATATTTTCTTGGTAGATGGAGCATATTTATTTGTTCTCACATAGCCATAATTTTAAGGGGAGCATAATTTTTATTTTTCTTTCTTTTTTTACGACAAAAAAGGGGAGAAATAACAGGGTTTAAAAACCATGCTTATAGTAAAAGGGAGCTTTACAAAATCATGCTTTATTTAAGAGGGATTATTTCTTTAAAGAATTTTCATAGCAAATTTACCTTAAGTTTTGCCATATCAAAAAAGGGGAAATTGTTAGTTTTAAATTAACATATGTATTTTGAAATGACAAAAACTTAAGTAAAATTAAGTGTTTGACTCTATAATGTAAATTTGCTTTACCAATCATATGATTTTCTCAAACCACTTTAAGTCTACATATCAAAGTTTAAGACCATGATTTAATTGCATATTCTTATTGGTCTTAACATTTTACAAAATGATTTTGAATATCTTCATTAAGTAATTTTCTCAAGAACATATTGAACACAACTTTAAAAAATTACTTAACAAGTTTTTTACACTAAGTCTTTAGTTGAGAAAGTCAAGAAAAACTCCCACAAAATTCTAAAATGTTTTGGGATGAATTAAAATCAAAGTTCACATCATTTCTAACCCAAATTAACCCAGAAAAGTGTAAGAAAAGCATGAGGGTTTGATCCCCCATGTTGAGGGATCAATCCACGAGTGGCAGAATGCTCCCATGAAGCAAAAAGAAAGCATGGGATCGATTCCCTAAGGGAAAGGATAGATTCTTTCATGGCAGAATGCCTTGGAGGCATGGAATGAAGCGTAGGATCGATCCCCTACCTCGAAAATACACTCCAACAGTTACTTTTTGTGAGATACAACGGCTACATTTAATTTTGCCTCCTACCAACGTTTAGATGCCATCCAAGGGACTATAAATAAAGGCTTGGAAGCTCAAGGAAAGGAGAAGAACAACTGAGCAACATCTTTCTTCATCTTCTCCATCTTCCTCAAGCCTATCAAAATCACAAGTGCTACAAAGTTTTCATATTCTATCATACTCATCATCTTTGTATAACATAGCACAAATATTGTATAGGATTTCTCTTGTGCTTAATGGTAGTGTCGTAGGTACCAATAATAAATTACTTTACTTAAACCTATAGATAGGGCAAGCAAAGGTCGATCCCATAGAGATTGTTTTATTCAAGTTAATTATTTAAATTAAATACCTAACTATTATTTAGAGAGAAAAGAGAGTTGGGGGTTTCAATTAAACTATAATACTTAAGAAAATAATCAGAAAAATAAACAAGTAGATAAATTAGAAAATATCAAATATCACCAACCTTCAGTTACGAGGCAATTAATTATTCTTGGATTTAGATGTTGATCATTGATTACAAAATATTATTGTCAATTAAATAGTCAATCGTAGCATAACAACAAGCTCTGTTACACCATCTTCCCTTACTGAATCGTTAGTTAAAACAAGCTCTTTAACTAATCTCTAACTACTTAACCTACCTAGAACAAGATCTCTAGATATAAGTTGTAGCAGCATTAACAACTAGAAAGATATGGGTTGACATTAGATAACAAACACATAAGCTCGGTTTATTTAATTTAAACCTTAATTCTCCTCCATCCCTAGTGATTAACTCCATAAGCAATTACGGACTTATGTTTTTAATCTGGCAGTAGATTATTTAATTAAATTAAATAGTGGGCCCTACTATCTAATCAAGCAAATAATCATGCAAATGTGCTCAGAGAATCTTGGATACTTAATCAACAATTATATTATAAGCTCAAAATATCACAACATTCTTTTTCCTAAGAACAATGAATTTACCTCATAACTGAATAAGAAAACTACTCACTAGACATATTCAAGATCATAAAATTCAACTTATATATTATAAAGATTACAAATATCATGCAAGAAATAATCAAAGAAGCAATCTTTAATAATATAAAATCAGAAGTACTAATCAAGATTATACACTAGCAAGCAAGAACACACAAACAATATTAATTTAAATAAAGAAAACAAAATCAGAATTAAAAATAATAAAGAAATCAACAACTAATTAAAAATAAAGAAAAAATAAAATTTTATTAAAAACCCTAAAGAAAATCCTACAAGACTAAAAGGGGGAAGAAGGATGTGAGGGATAAGAGGGATGCTGTTATGAGAGCCCTGTGCTCTTTATATAGGCCTAAGGAAGAGTTTAAAAGACTTTCCTAAGCAATGTGGGATTCAGATAAGAGTTTACTTGGGAATCAAGTAATTTGACTAGTCAAACTCTTACCTTTATCTAATCATCCTTTAATAATTATTTTCTAAGTAAAATTCCTAAGGCCTATTCTTATTAATTAATTACAGATCTAAGACATAATAAAATTAAGAAATTATCTTGTCTTAACAAAATCTGGTCTTGAACTTGCTTTGTTGGAATTTCTTCTCAATCTCGTTATTCTGCCCAGAATTTCGTACTGATTTCATCCAGACGTTTGACCTATCAAACGAACTCCGATTATTGTGATCTTGTATATTCTGAAAACCTTGAGACGTCTTCTACAACTTCCATGAAGGCCACTTCTTGAGATCAGGTCCTTAAATTGGTCAAAAACGTCAATATTTCAAGCTGGACAGAAAAATGTGCACTTTGCTCTTTTTAGCTCCTTTTAATTTCAACTTTGATATTTAATACCTAAAACATGAAATAAACATTAGTAATCCCTTTTAGGCATAAAACATCAATATAGAGAATATATTAGCACATATAAAATTCACAAAATATCATCCTATCACTTAACCATTGTAATCACTTGCCTACCTAGAGGCATCTCTTTGATTACATTCCTTATAAACACAAACACACCTTGTAAAGGGGAGGTTTCTCTTTAGCCTTAGAAAAAGATGGAGGTTTCTCTTGAGCCTGCAAATAGAGGGATTGTAATACAAATTCAAGTTAGTGGATTTGAGAAAATCCTTGGGACCTTCTCATGGTAGAGGACGTAGCAAGGTTGCCGAACCTCTATAAATCAATTGTTTACATCTCTCTTTCCCTACTCTCTTTACTTATTTGCATTTATATTGTGATTGTTGAATTAAATTTATATTGTATATTTGAGTAGCCTAGAGCACTTAGAAAACTTCAACATAGGCTAGAGAATTTAGAAGAATCGAAAAATGAACCTAAGAGTACCGCAAAATCAATTCACCCCCCTTCTCAGTTTAGCCTATAGAGCCAAAAAAATTTAAGTTTGAATTTTTTCGGGTTTGGGTTAATTTGGATTCGGATCAATTTGGGTCTGGGTCAATTTGGATTCACATCAGTTCGGCTTCGGATCAAGTTAGGTTTGGGTTAATCTAAATTCGAATGAAGTTGGGTTCGGATCAATTCGAGTTTGGATCAATGAAAATTCAGATCATATTGGTTTCGAATCAATTCAGATTCGGATCGGATTAGATTTGGGTTGTTGGCTTTTTTAGTCAAATCGGATCGGTCAGGTTTGGTTTTGGGTTGATCGAATTGGGTTAATTTTTGCCACCTCTAATTATCATCCACTTCAAACACAACTTAACATTTAGATGTCCAAATTCTCCAATGAACAATTATAAAAATGCACTTCCTCTCTTTAACAGTCTCTTCAATCGTACCTAACCCTTTTAGATAATCTTTCACCCATTCTACCAATGAACAATTAAAGAAAAAAAATTTATATACCAACCATGTATAATAACCATGCATATAATAATAATAATAATAATAATAATAATAATAATAATAATAATAATAATAATAATAATAAAGCAGTAAAACATTTTTGTCAACAATAAGGGTGTAATCGAGCTATGTGAAATCCCCAATTTCCATGTATTCCTCCATGTTTGTAAGGTATTTCAATATAATATGATTAAATGAATGTGAAGTTGATGTGTAATGGATGTATGAATAATGTATGATTGATGTATGGATTATAGAAGAAATAATAAAGTTGAATGTCAATTAGTAAAATAAATTATGTTGACATCAGAAAAATATTAAGAGTATGAGACAAGAAATTAAATCAGAAATTTTATTGGAGATTAAATGGATGAGTCATATGAAAGAGGAATTAAATGGACAAATGGTCTTGAGTCAAAGGGATAAAGTTGGCTAAGATGATTAAAGGGATAGAGGTGCATTTAATGCAAGTGCATGAGTCACCTTCACCAGCCATTACCAACATCAGCCACTCTTCCAGCCTTCTCCCTCTCGTTCCATTCAAGCTTCCAAGTTTCCATTCCAAGCTACCTTGACAAACCCCCTCATCCATCCATCGATTCAACTAGTTTGTTAAATGAAAAATGATCCTTGTCATTAGACTAAGTGATATCCAAAGTTTGGTAGATTGATTTCAAGTATTGGAAGAGATCTCAAAGTTTGAGATTTTGGTCACTAGCAAAAGGTAAGAGAAGAAGATGATTCGTTCAATTATGTTCATGGTATGGTGTTGTACTGAATTAGTATAACATGTTTATGGCAAATTCTTAAAGGTTTACTTTGATATGATGATTTCAGATTTGAAGAAGAAAAAGATTAGGGTTGGTGATGTTGGATTATGCCCTTAGAACCATTCATTAGATGATTGACTTTGGCATTTTTATGTATCATGACATTTTATTATAGCTCATTATTATATTTGTCTTATAACTGCGTAATGTAATCTTATACGATAATGTCCTTAGAATAGTAATAACACACTATTCTTAAAACATCCCTAGTCAAGTATTGTTGTGAACAGGGATAACAATGTACGATAAGACTAGTATGTGGTTGACTGATGACCATTGTCATGGATATAGGATATCAAGTCATCACATAGGTACATGTTAGAGAACTATGTACTGGATCGACCCTCCATGAGAACGCTACATGGATTGTTATATGAGTGTCATAAGCGATTCTCATAGTGATGATGGTGTATGTGATCCTTTGACTTGAGATCATCAGAGATCCCAACATAGAGAATTGCATACTTTAATACTGCTAGATGTCATTCGTAACAGGATGGACTATAAAGGTAGTAATTGGGTATGCCTTGATCTATGTAGAGGGATGTTGAGTGATCAAGATAGGATTTATCCCTCTTATATAACAAGAGTGATGTCTTGGGCCCTTTGATAGAGTGAGACTAAGAAATCCATGGCCGTGCTCGAATAAGTCAATATGAGATATTGACTTTATTTGTTTAATTAGTCTACTCAGGAATCAAGAAACGCCGATTAGACTATACAAGTGTGACACATTCCATGACTTGTGTCTAATCAAGACATCGAAGGATAAAGGGATTAGACTACATGGTAACATCTATCACGAGTAAGGTTATGTCGAGTCATTGACATTCTCGTTACATGGCTAGCAATGATGTGTTGCTAGATACCGCTCATTGCCTATGACAATTTTGTCATTGCCATTGTTTTGAGAACCTATTGGGTCGCACACTTAGAACGGATCAATGAGGAGCTTAATTAATCCTATTCTGAATTGGATTAAGGATATATCTAATCCTATTCTGAATTGGATTAAGGATATAGTTAATCCTATTCTAAGTAGGATTAGAGTTCTGTTTGGCAGTAAATTTTAGGGTAAAATTTACTGCTTATAAAAGGATGTTTTTCTAAAACAGAGCCACACAATTAAAAAATAGAAAAGGTATTCTTTTAATCGAAGCTAGCAAATCGATTATAAGAATCAAAAAACGCTCTTTAAGGCTTCTGATCGTGAGACGTTCAAGAGTCATGAGATTCGTTCGTGTGGATACCATAAAAGCAGGAACGAAAAGGTGTTGCTTGTGACTCGACCAACGACAAAAATCAGAGAAAACGTTAGGTAAAATCTCGAAACCCTAATCAGGCAACTCTCCGAATCGATCCTGGTGGAGGCCAAATGATTTAAATTCTGCTGCATATTTGTTTCGATTTCCTTCACTAGTATCCGAACCAGATTCGGAGTCCCTGATTTGTTTTGATAATAGCATAATCTCTGGTTACTTTCTGTTTATGATTACATGCAATCGTTTTAATGAGATAAATACGGATTAGAATGTATTTGATATATTCAGAGGCTAGAAATCGAATTGTTGAAATTATATATATGATATATATCAATTTCGATTCAACTTATATGTGAGATATAATCTGTGATGCAAATTATTAATGGCGGTTTCTGTTCTGCATAAACGTTATGGAAGAAACAGAATAATGTCGAATCAGTATGAGATACTGGCTGGAACATCCTGATAAGATTAGGACACTTCCGGATAAGGGCCGTTGGCAATGTCAATACTGCCGCCCCTGGGAACCCCGCAGTCAGGGTCATAATTCCTTTCAAATGTGCCTCATTAATAAAACTAAAAGTTGAAATTGCATTACACTTGTTTGTATAACACGCTGGTTGTTGTTTGAGCATGGTGCATAGTTATAGCCCTAGCCCAATATGATTGTATTTTGGTGGTTGTAAATTTTAATAAATACGACCTGCGTGTCGTGCCTTGTTCTTGAAATTCTAATTGTACATTCTTTTCTCATCTTACTCCCCTCGAATGTAACTCGAGGTTTCTCTTAAACTATGTAATTGTAACGTAGTATAGGGTTAGAATTTAGCTAAGTATGAGTTGATGGTGATCAACACTAATGAAGCTGACAACCATGCAAAGGATGACCAAAGAGGCACTTGGAGAAGATGCTGTTACCCTTAGGTTAACCCTTAGGGTTTCTCATTGGCTTGGGAAATCCATTTAGTTTGGGCTATAACTATGTCACGTTTATTTTATTGCTTAATTGCATGAGATGCATGTTTTATTTTGTACGTTTATGATATGAAAATCATATGATAATTTTAAAAAAAAAAGTAAAATTGGTGAGATCTTATTTAATAAACTAAGAAAATCCCTCAAATTAAATTAAGTCAATAATAGATGCCTACCAATGAATAGCACTCGTCAAGGCTAGAATCGATTTTGTTATGTTTGCCAAAGCAAAATATCATATCTATCTTAGTAAGACGCGATGGGATAATAGTGATATCCAAAGACTATAAATTGGGTTGACTTAACTAGATTTCCTCAATAGGATTCGGAATTTAGAGGCATAAAGTTGGGCTTCCATTCATGAGATGAATTAGAACAAGTGTTGTTCACCCAACTATCCAAGAGTTACATGAGATGTAATTGGTAAGTGTTGCCTACCTAAATAGCCAAATCTTGGGCGATTAGCCAAAGCTAACTCTAGATAAGGTGAAATATGGATCTTGGCCCACTAGAGAAATTATGTGATAATTTTTCCGAATTAATAGTGAGGGTTGTTGATTCGATAAAAATAGTGGGAGTATCATTTAATAAATAAATATTTAATTAAATGAATGCATTCATGATACTTATATTTTGCATATTTCTGTTGTAGATTATCATGGCATCAAACACAAATAACACACTTTCACTGCGATCTGTCCTTGAGAAGGACAAGTTGAATGGGACAAACTTCCTAGATTGGTACAGGAACCTGAGGATAGTCCTCAAGCAAGAAAAGAAGTTGTATGTCCTTGAGATTCCCTTACTTGGGGAACCACCCTCTAATGCTCCAAGGGTAGAAAGAGATGCTTATAAGAAGCATCAAGATGATGCATTGGATGTTAGTTGCCTTATGCTTGCCTCCATGAATCCTGAGCTTCAAAAGCAACATGAGAAAATGGATGCGTTCGATATGATCGAGCATCTCAAGCAACTCTATCAAGAGGAAGCCAGGCAAGAAAGGTACAATGTCTTTAAGGCATTGTTTCAGTGTAAGATGGCAGAGGGGACTCCCGTTGGTACTCATGTGCTCAAGATGATTGGGTATATTGAAAACCTTGAAAGATTGGGATTTCTTTTGGGCCAAGAGTTGGCCACTGATGTGATTCTGCAATCGTTGCCAGACAGCTACAGTCAGTTTGTTGTTAATTACAACATGAATGAAATTGACAAGACTCTGCCACAGTTACTTAGCATGTTGAAAACAGCTGAATCCAACATGAAAAAGGCCAAGCCCAAAGATGTCTTAATAGTTAAGAAAGCTAAGGGCAAGGCTAATGCAAAGGGCAAGAAAAAAGGTAATAAAGCCAATGGCAAGTTCAAGCCTAATGATACTGCACTAAAGCCTAAAGGTGGGGTTGCCAAAGAAGGGGAATGCTTCCATTGCGGTGAGACCGAACATTGGAAGAGGAACTGCAACAAATACCTGGAAGAGCTAAAGAAGAAGAAAGGCAGTGAGACTTCCACTTCAGGTATTTATGTTATAGAAGTTAATCAATCTACTTCTTCATCATGGGTATTAGATACTGGATGTGGTTCTCACATTTCTGTAAATGTGCAGGAACTCAAAAGGAGTAGATCGTTGACTAAGGGCGAGGTCGACCTAGGAGCAAGGGTTGCTGCATAAGCTGTAGGAACTTATATTTTGACATTGCCCACAAGGCTTGTTTTAGAATTAGATGATTGTTATTATGTGTCTTCCATCACTAAAACCATTATTTCTATTTCTTGTTTGGACAAGAAGGGTTTTTCATTTATAATAAAGGACAACTGTTGCTCAATTTATTTAAATGATATCTTTTATGGTAGTGCACAACTAATTAATGGTCTTTACATTCTAAATCTTGATATGCCTATTTATAACATAAATGCTAAAAGGATTAAATCTAATGATCAAAATCCAACATATCTCTGGCATTGTCGCTTGGGACACATAAATGAGAATCGCATTTCCAAACTCCATAAAGATGGAATTTTGGACTCATTTGATTTTGAATCGTATGAGACATGTGAATCTTGTTTGATGGGTAAGATGACTAAAGCCCCTTTCAAAGGACATAGTGAAAGGGCAAGTGATTTATTGGGTTTAGTACATACAGATGTATGTGGACCTTTAAACACACAGGCCAGAGGTGGGTTTATGTACTTTATTACATTTACTGATGATTTCAGTAGATATGGCTATGTGTATCTTATGAGACACAAGTCAGAATCTTTTGAAAAGTTCAAAGAATTCAAGAATGAAGTACAAAACCAACTTGGCAAGAGCATTAAGGCACTTCGATCAGATCGAGGTGGTGAATACTTAAGCCAAGAATTTTATGACTATCTTAAAGAGTGTGGGATTGTCTCACAACTCACTCCTCCAGGTACACCACAATGGAATGGTGTATCTGAAAGGAGAAATCGAACTTTATTAGATATGGTTTGATCAATGATGAGTCATACAGATCTTCCAGAATCCTTTTGGGGACATGCATTAGAAACAGCTGCTTTTACACTGAACTGTGTTCCATCTAAATCGGTTCCAAAGACACCATATGAGATATGGACTGGTAAACGTCCCAGTATGTCTTTTATAAAGATTTGGGGTTGTGAGGCTTATGTGAGACGTCAAGTCTCTAACAAACTTGCACCTAAATCTGATAAGTGCTATTTTGTGGGATATCCTAAATTAACTAAAGGATATTATTTTTACAATCCCACTGAGTGCAAAGTGTTTGTAGCTCGAACAGGTGTCTTTCTAGAAAGAGAATTCATTTCTAGAAGAACTAGTGGGAGAAAAGTAGAACTTGAAGAAATTCAAGAGCTACAAGATAGCGCACCCGATGTTGAGATGGAGCCTGAGCAAGCACCACAAGTTGTTGTGGAACCAGAACCACAAGCTGTTGTGGAGCAACCGCCTGCTCAAGAGACACAAGCCTTGCGTAGATCAGTTAGAACACATCATGACCACAGAGATATGGATTTCTAATGACTCAGAACGGTGATGTATTGCTCATGGACCAGGATGAGCCTACTACCTATCAAGAGGCTATTACAGGGCCAGACTCTGAGAAATGGCTTGAAGCCATGAGATCTGAGATGGAATCCATGTATGCCAACCAAGTTTGGACCTTGGTTGACTTACCCAAAAGGGTAAAACCTATAGGGTGTAAATGGGTTTTTAAGAAGAAAACCGACATGGAAGGAAATGTTCATACCTATAAAGGGCGATTGGTTGCTAAAGGTTTTAAACAAATTCATGGTATTGACTATGATGAAACTTTTTCACCAGTCGCGATGATCAAATTCATTAGGATCTTGCTTGCGATAGCTGCATACCATGATTATGAAATCTGGCAAATGGACGTCAAGACCGCTTTTCTTAATGGAAAGCTACTCGAGGATGTGTACATGACACAACCTGAGGGTTTTGTTGATCCAAAAAATGCTGGAAAGGTTTGTAAGCTACAACGTTCTATTTATGGACTAAAGCAAGCTTCTCGAAGTTGGAATCTTCGTTTTGATGATGCAATCAAAGAGTTTGGTTTCATCAAGAATGAAGATGAACCTTGTGTCTACAAGAAGGTCAGTGGGAGCACTATTGTCTTCTTGGTGTTGTATGTAGATGACATACTACTCATTGGGAATGACATCCCTACCCTTCAGTCTGTAAAGACTTGGTTAGGGAATTGCTTTTCAATGAAGGACTTGGGCGAAGCTACCTATGTACTGGGCATAAGGATCTATAGAGATAGATCAAGGAAATTAATTGGCCTAAGTCAAAGTGCATACATAGATAAAGTGCTAAAGAGGTTTAGCATGCAGGATTCCAAGAAAGGATTCTTGCCTATGACACATGGCATTACTCTCTCAAAAGAACAGTGTCCTACAACACAAGAAGAGAGAGAACATATGAGTAAAGTTCCATATGCATCTGCTATTGGATCCATTATGTATGCCATGTTATGCACATGTCCCGATGTCTCGTATGCCTTGAGCATGACGAGTAGATATCAAGTTGATCCTGGTGAACGTCACTGGATCACTATCAAGAATATTCTTAAGTACTTGAGAAAGACCAAGGATACATTCTTGATATATGGAGGTGAGGAAGAGCTCATTGTAACAGGTTACACTGATGCTAGCTTCCAAACTGATAAAGATGACTATAGATCGCAGTCTGGTTATGTGTTTTGCCTTAATGGTGGTGCTGTGAGCTGGAAGAGTTCAAAGCAGGCGACAGTGGCCGATTCTACAACAGAAGCTGAGTATATAGCTGCCTTTGAAGCTGCTAAGGAGGCTGTTTGGATCAGAAAGTTCATTACTGAGCTTGAAGTTGTTCCTAGCATTATAGATCCGATTGAGCTCTATTGTGACAACAATGGAGCCATCGCACAAGCTAAGGAACCTAGATCTCACCAACGATCCAAACATATACTATGGCGCTTCCATCTCATTCGAGATATCATCGAGAGAGGAGATGTGAGGTTATGCAAAGTACCAACTGACGATAACATCGTCGACCCACTGACGAAGCCTTTGACGCAGCAGAGACATGATCGTCACACTAGGTCACTAGGTATTAGATACATGACTGAATGGTCTTAGTGCAAGTGGGAGATTGTTGGATTATGCCCTTAGAACCATTTATTAGATGATTGACTTTGGCATTTTTATGTATCATGACATTTTATTATAGATCATTATTATATTTGTCTTATAACTGCGTAATGTAATCTTATATGATAATGTCCTTAGAATAGTAATAATTAGAATAGTAATAACACACTATTCTTAAAACATCCCTAGTCAAGTATTATTGTGAACAAGGATAACAATGTACGATAAGACTAGTATGTGGTTGACTGATGACCATTGTCATGGATATAGGATATCAAGTCATCACATAGGTACATGTTAGAGAACTATGTACTGGATCGACCCTCCATGAGAACGCTACATGGATTGTTATATGAGTATCATAAGCGATTCTCATAGTGATGATGGTGTATGTGATCCTTTGACTTGAGATCATCAGAGATCCCAACATAGAGAATTGCATACTTTAATACTGCTAGATGTCATTCGTAACAGGATGGACTATAAAGGTAGTAATTGGGTATGCCTTGATCTATGTAGAGGGATGTTGAGTGATCAAGATAGGATTTATCTCTCTTATATAACAAGAGTGATGTCTTGGGCCCTTTGATAGAGTGAGACTAAGAAATGCATGGCCGTGCTCGAATAAGTCAATATGAGATATTAACTTCATTTGTTTAATTAGTCTACTCAGGAATCAAGAAACACTGATTAGACTATAAAGTGTGACACATTCCATGACTTGTGTCTAATCAAGACATCAAAGGATAAAGGGATTAGACTACACGGTAACATCTATCACGAGTAAGGTTATGTCGAGTCATTGACATTCTCGTTACATGGGTGGCAATGATGTGTTGCTAGATACCACTCATTACCTATGACAATTTTGTCATTGCCATTGTTTTGAGAACCTATTGGGTCGCACACTTAGAACAGATCAATGAGGAGCTTAATTAATCCTATTCTGAATTGGATTAAGGATATATCTAATCCTATTCTGAATTGGATTAAGGATATAGTTAATCCTATTCTAAGTAGGATTAGAGTTCTGTTTGGCAGTAAATTTTAGGGTAAAATTTACCGCTTATAAAAGAATGTTTTTCTAAAACAGAGCCACACAATTAAAAAACAGAAAAGGTATTCTTTTAATTGAAGCTAGCAAATCGATTATAAGAATCAAAAAATGCTCTTTAAGGCTTCTGATCGTGAGACATTCAGGAGTCGTGAGATCCGTTCGTGTGGGTACCATAGAGGCAGGAACGAAAAGTTGTTGCTTGTGACTCGACCAACGACAGAAATCAGAGAAAACGTTAGATAAAATCTCGAAACCCTAATCAGGCAACTCTCCGAATCGATCCTGGTGGAGGCCGAATGATTTAAATTCCGCTACATATTTGTTTCGGTTTCCTTCAGGTGAACCAAGTGATTTCTTGTTCTCGAGGAAATCGAGGTAAGAAATTTATGTAACGGACGTAAGGCGGCTATGTCCGCATGTTTTAAGATGTTTGTATGTGATTTGGAAAGAAACACCAGCTGATTTCATGCAGGAAAAATGACCTTTTCGGACTTGTCTCCTAGTGCCAATTAGGCTAGGGGCAGCCGACTGCCATAAAGGGAAGTCAACTGCCTAGAGACAACTAAAACGCTGTTTTTCGAAAAGCGACTCAAACCAGTCGACTGCTATATAAGCCAGTCGACTGCTATTTACCCAGAAGCATTCTATTTCAAACCAGCCGATTGCTATATGGGACAGTCGACTGCTATTTGCCAAAAATGCATTCTGTTTCAAAACCAGCCTACTGCCTATATAACCAGCCGACTGCCTATATAACCAGTCGACTGCTAATTTTCCAGAAGCATTCTGTTTCAAAAACAGTCGACTGCCATATGTACCAGTCGACTGCTATTTGCTAAGAAGCATTCTGTTTGAAAACCAGTCGACTGCTATATGGACCAATCAATTGCCCTTATATGTTTTCAAAGATGAAAATATCGAAATTTTAAATGAAAATAATTTCGATAAAGGAAAGTATGAAGTAGCAGCCGACTGCCCTATGAGTCCAGTCGACTGCCCTGTTTTGAAAAGAGGTTTTCAAACCTATTTTCAGAAAGTATGAAATGTCATGGCAAGAAGCTATATGGCATATGTTCTGAGATTATGCACTTTCATGTTTCTAGTAGGGGCTTTGATCAAGTCCTAAAATGATGTATGTTATGGGCTGAGGAACCATAAGTCAGGCCTCAGTCGCTACAGAAGGACACCTGACTAGTGTTAACTGTAGCCACCAACAGTTGGCCAATCTGTTTATATTTCATGTTCGGCTAAGGGAGGATTCCTGGCCCTACGGGGTACGCCACATGATGATGATGATGATGATGATGCAGTGCATAACTCCATAAAAGTACAAATAGTTTTTATGTTATCAAAAACTATATGTATATGCGATTTCAAAGAATAAAGAAATTGAAAGTACTTGGTGTACTTGTATAAGAAGTTTTAAAAGAAGTATATGATGTATGATTTCAAGAAAGTATAAGATGTTTTAAGAGAAGTATGTATGTATGTAAATGATATTTGAAAGGAGTACTTGAAGTATTTTTGAATGAAGTATATGACGTATGTTTTCCATGATGATTTAAAAGAAATATACGATGGGTGTTTACATATGCTACTTTCAAGAAGCACATGATTTACTTGATTTATAAGCATATGCTATTATGAACTTTCTATATTTGATGAAAGTACATGAATATGCTTTATAATGATTTTACATGACATTATAGAGCCAAGTAGGAAAATTGCATATAGAGGCATAGCACGCTCTTTTACATATTTTCCTTACTGAGCGTAAACTCACCCTTTTACGAACATTTTTCATATAGACTATCTGAAGTAATCCCTCGCTCTCAATAGAAGAGCCTACGAGTGGATCTTGAAAGTTTACCTTCAAGAGATGCTTCCCAAGTATATAGAAGGTATACTTATGTAATTTTGCAAAGTAAGTTGTAATTCAGCTACGGTACAGTACAACTAACATTAATGTATATAAGATGTCGGGGATTTAAGTTAGGATGATGTATGAGATCCTGTGGAAACGGATGATACATATATACATGTATCATTAGTCTGTTTTATTGGAATTGAATTATTCATATTGAGCTGTTAGATATTAAGTTTAAGAAAGAAAAGCATGCTTGACATTGACAAGCAAATCTAATCAAGTTAAGTGGAAATAGAAAAAAGGGAATTGTAAATGTATGGTGACTGGGACGTCACAGAGTGGTATCAGAGCAATTAGATTAAGGTTTGTCAGTGTCGATGAGTTAGAAGTAGAGTATATCCCTAATTGTATTGTACTTGTCTGAATGCATATACGAGATATAACTGTTTGAAGTTATACTAAATAGCTCAATTTTGTGATTTTATCGACAGAATGAGCTCGGGTAGAAGTGGTATTGAGAAAGGAAGAGGAAAGGGTTATGTAGAACAGTCCCCAACACAGTCTCATTTCCCATCTCCACCGCATAGCCCAAACACTAGGTTAGCGAAGATGGAGAAGCATGTGGAGAATAAGACCACTATGTTTACGCAGTTTATGGCGAACTTTCCAAATGTGGTCACAAGTGTACCATTCGCTATTCTTATAGTAGAGCCACCACCAGTACAAACGGAGTTACCCCCACCATTCCCAGTTATTGAAAGGCGGGATCTCACAGCTTATTGCAGTATGACCTTAATTAAGGAATATAAGAAGCTGGATCCGCCTAAGTTTAAGGGGGATAAGGACACGTTGGCCGCAGTGAATTGGGTGAAGGCGGTCACTAGATCTTTCGAGTATATGCTATGTTCCGAAAAGGAAAAGGTGGGTTTGGCTGCGTATTTGTTAGTGGATGATGCAGAGTATTGGTGGCAGTCCACTCGGGCCATTTTGGAGGCTCAACATGTTGAGGTTACGTGGGATAGATTTTTAGAGGCTTTTACTGAGAAGTACATCCCACGCACCGATCAGACCAGGTTGAAGATTGAATTTTTGAAATTGACTCAAGGGACAATGTCCGTTAATCAATATGAGTCGAAGTTTATTTCTCTAAGCGGATTCGATCGAGAGACCATCAGGAGTGAAGGATATAAGATATACAGATTTATAGAAGGACTGAAGTCTCCTATCAAATCTAAGTTGTATACTATGGGTATCACTACTTAAAATGAGACAATCCGTAAGGCTCAATTGTCTGAGCAGGACTATGAGTTTCATCATGATGATTTTCGAGCCCAAAGTAAAGGTAAGAAACCGATAAAGCGGAAGTCAGAAAGGAAAACCTCGAGAGATGGATGCTCATCTGGGAGATGTAGGCCATATGAAAGAGCCTCAATAGGTAAGCAAGTAAAGTATAAGAAAATGATGATTGTTTTAATTAAATGGTTATATGGAAATATATTAAATTGGGAGTATTATGATGATTATGGTATAGGGACCCCGAGAGCTATCGGGATTAAGATTAATGATGAGAGATCCCGACATTCAGCTAGTAGTACCGTTAGCTCACCTAAGAGTACAAGACAAAGGTGTGAACATTGCAGAAAGTTCCACAGAGCACAGCCATGCCGGTTGGCAAGTGGCGCATGTTTCAGATGTGGTGAACAGGGACATATGATCAGGGATTGTCCCAAGAGGGACTTGAGGAGACCCGAGGAATATGAAGAGACCCCTCAACCACAACACAAGGCCACTACTGAAGAGAAGGGAAAGACACCTATTAATTATAATGTAAATGTTAAAGATGTCTAATGTAAAAGTATGTGGTATTATCTGACTCATTGTAAATGAAGTTAGTAGAAAGTATATATGATTAGGTAAAGGATTTCTAGCTTACATTGTAGAATAGCAAAGAAAAGTCCTGAACTAAATAAAAAACCAAAATTGACAAGAAACGATAGTTGGAATTCTGAAGTACTCTTTGGTATAAAGTTTTATGATATATAGTGATATGTGAAAGGAGTTTAAATGAGAATGATGATTGACTTTTATTAGTCGATTTTACTTAAATGTTTTATTCTATGAAAGCATTCCTCTGAAAAGAATAGGAAGTAATATGAAAGATGAGTTATCTCAAAGACGGTTATTATTCCCTATAGTCACTTCTAGGTTTCGGAACAAGACAGGTATTTTAAAGTATCTTCCTTACTCCATCTGAATCCCTAGCCGACTATAGTATCCTTCCTGGTCGATCCCTAGAGTACCATAGGGAAATGAGGACATTCATTCATTTGGCATGTTTGATGCTATGGGAAGAAAATATTTTGGATACAAGTTAAAAGAACTATGCTAATAGTTTAAAATGTGATCAGTATACGGGTATTTAGAGAGCAAAAGTAAGAAATTATGGATAGCCATTGTGAATAAATCATAGCTATAATTCTGATTAAGATAGAAGAGATGACTTGAGTTTTCAAAGAATGGTGAAGGTGAAATTAGATCACCTGGGGGAAACCACTATGGTGGTAAATGCTCTAAGCTGAAAGCATGAAGTAATAATAGTTTGTACGATGATAAGAAAGTATGATGTATTTGAGCAATTTACAAGCCTTAAGCTAAATGTTATGCCTTCAAGGTAAATTGGGAATGATGACTAGAATAATGATTAAGCCAGAATTGATGAACGGATCTGCTAAGTCAGCCCACTTCCTGCCCATGAAGTCTGCAGATACACTTAGTGAGTTGGCAAAATGTAGGTGAAAGAAGTGTTAGACTACATGGAGTTCCAATGAACAATTTCATGTGATAGAGATTTCAAGTTCAATTCTCACTTTAAGGAGATTAGCAAGGAACCATGGGATCTCAGTTGAAAATTTTGCACAGCTTTTCATCCGCAGACTGATGAGCAGTCCGAGCGCATGATTTAAACGCTCGAGGATATGCAAAGAGCTGGTGCTATGTATGTTAAAGGCTCATGGGATGACCATCTGCCATTGACTGAGTTTATTTATGATAATATCTATCATACTAGTATCGGGATGACACTATATGAAATGTTATAGGAATAGAAAGTGTCAATCTCCGAATTGGTGGGAAGAAGTAGGCGAGTGAAAGTTATTAGCTTTTGATTTAGTCGAGCAAGCATCTGAAGAGGTTAAGTGAGTGGTCAAAGACTTAAGATAGCTCAGAATGGACAAAAAGGTTATACAAATGCTTGACAAAGACTAATTGATGTTTTGGTTGGAGACTCGGTAAATTGAAAGTATAATCCAGAATTATTCACTTGATAAGCTAAGCTAATTTGGAGGACCAAATTTTCTAATGTGGGGAGGATGTGAAATCCCCAATTTCCATGTATTCCTCCATGTTTGTAAGGTATTTCAATCTAATATGATTAAATGAATGTGAAGTTGATGTGTAATGGATGTATGAATAATGTATGATTGATGTATGGATTATAGAAGAAATAATAACGCTGAATGTCAATTAGTAAAATAAATTATGTTGACATCAGAAAAATATTAAGAGTATGAGACAAGAAATTAAATCAGAAATTTTATTGGAGATTAAATGGATGACTCATATGGAAGAGGAATTAAATGGACAAATGGTCTTGAGTCAAAGGGATAAAGTTGGCTGAGATGATTAAAGGGATAGAGGTGTATTTAATGCAAGTGCATGAGTCACCTTCACCAGCAACTACCAACGTCAGCCACTCTTCCAGCCTTCTCCCTCTCGTTCCATTCAAGCTTCCAAGTTTCCATTCCAAGCTACCTTGACAAACCCCCTCATCCATCCATCGATTCAACTAGTTTGTTGAATGAAAAATGATCCTTGTCATTAGACTAAGTGATATCCAAAGTTTGGTGGATTGATTTCAAGTATTGGAAGAGATCTCAAAGTTTGAGATTTTGGTCACTAGCAAAAGGTAAGGGAAGAAGATGATTTGTCAATTATGTTCATGGTATGGTGTTGTACTGAATTAGTATAACATGTTTATGGCAAATTCTTAAAGGTTTACTTTGATATGATGATTTCAGATTTGAAGAAGAAAAAGATTAGGGTTGGTGAACCAAGTGATTTTGTGTTCTCGAGGAAATCGAGGTAAGAAATTTATGTAACGGACGTAAGGCGGCTATGTCCGCATGTTTTTAAGATGTTTGTATGTGATTTGGAAAGAAACACCAGCTGATTTCATGCAGGAAAAATGACCTTTTCGGACTTGTCTCCTAGTGCCAATTAGGCTAGGGGCAGCCGACTGCCATAAAGGGAAGTCGACTACCTAGAGACAACTAAAATGCCGTTTTTCGAAAAGCGACTCAAACCAGTCGACTGCTATGTAAGCCAGTCGACTGCTATTTACCCAGAAGCATTCTGTTTCAAACCAGTCGATTGCTATATGGGACAGTCGACTGCTATTTGCCAAAAATGCATTCTGTTTCAAAACTAGCCGACTGCCTATATAACCAGTCGACTGCTAATTTTCCAGAGGCATTCTGTTTCAAAAACAGTCGACTGCTATATGTACCAGTCGACTGCTATTTGCTAAGAAGCATTCTGTTTGAAAACCAGTCGACTGCTATATAGACCAGTCAACTGCCCTTATATGTTTTCAAAGATGAAATATATCGAAATTTTAAATAAAAATAATTTCGATAAAGGAAAGTATGAAGTAGCAGCCGACTGCCCTATAAGGCCAGTCGACTGCCCTGTTTTGAAAAGAGGTTTTCAAACCTATTTTCAGAAAGTATGAAATGTCATGGCAAGAAGCTATATGGCATATGTTTTGAGATTATGCACTTTCATGTTTCTAGTTGGGGCTCTGAACAAGTCCTGAAATGATGTATGTTATGGGCTGAGGAACCATAAGTCAGGCCTCAGTCGCTACAGAAGGACACCTGACTAGTGTTAACTGTAGCCACCAATAGTTGGCCAATCTGTTTATATTTCATGTTCGGCTAAGGGAGGATTCCTGGCCCTACGGGGTACGCCACATGATGATGATGATGATGATGCAGTGCATAACTCCATAAAAGTACAAATAGTTTTTATGTTATCAAAAACTATATGTATATGCGATTTCAAAGAATAAAGAAATTGAAAGTACTTGGTGTACTTGTATAAGAAGTTTTAAAAGAAGTATATGATGTATGATTTCAAGAAAGTATAAGATGTTTTAAGAGAAGTATGTATGTATGTAAATGATATTTGAAAGGAGTACTTGAAGTATTTTTGAATGAAGTATATGACGTATGTTTTCCATGATGATTTAAAAGAAATATACGATGGGTGTTTGCATATGCTACTTTCAAGAAGCACATGATTTACTTGATTTATAAGCATATGCTATTATGAACTTTCTATATTTGATGAAAGTACATGAATATGCTTTATAATGATTTTACATGACATTATAGAGCCAAGTAGGAAAATTGCATATAGAGGCATAGCACACTCTTTTACATATTTTCCTTACTGAGCGTAAACTCACCCTTTTCGAACATTTTTCATACAGACTATCTGAAGTAATCCCTCGCTCTCGATAGAAGAGCCTACGAGTGGATCTTGAAAGGTTACCTTCGAGAGACGCTTCCCAAGTATATAGAAGGTATACTTATGTAATTATGCAAAGTAAGTTGTAATTCAGCTACGGTGCAGTACAACTAACATTAATGTATATAAGATGTCGGGGATTTAAGTTAGGATGATGTATGAGATCCTGTGGAAACGGATGATACATATATACATGTATCATTAGTCTGTTTCATTGGAATTGAATTATTCATATTGAGCTGTTAGATATTAAGTTTAAGAAAGAAAATCATGATTAAAATTGACAAGCAAATCTAATCAAGTGGAAATAGAAAAAAGTGAATTGTAAATGTATTGTGACTAGGGCGTCACAAGCTAAGTCGATATGATCCAGTATCAAGTTTGAGTTCGATTTGATTCGAAAACTTAAAATTCAAAGCTTAAATCGAGTTCAATGGAACTTACTTTTTTTAGCTCAAGCTTGAAACAACAAATATTTGAGCATTTTGAGCTCAAATTGGTAGGCTTGAATTTGACTCCAAAGACTCAATTTGTTATTTTTCAATCATATACTGTGAAAGAAAAATAATAAATTAATAATAAAATGTAAAAGATATATATTAAAAACCTCAATTAAGATAATGAGCTTTTCAAATTGAATATTAAAATTTTAAATTCAACTAAATTTGTTATTCAAATAATTTAAACTTAAATTGAATTTGAAAAATAAATAAATTAAATTCGAACAATAGTCACATGAATTATTCACATAGCTTAGGAGCAACTTCCGTATTGTGCAATTAGTCATTTAGGTTGCTCCATTTTTTTCCTTTCTTGGCCGTCTAGGGATCTTATTTCACGTTTTTCCTCCTTCCCGTAAAGCGCGTGGCTAAGGGGACCACATCCAATCAAACTCTATTGGTCGTCTCGCTAATCTAGCATTCCATCGTTAAAAATATAAAAAATAATATTATATTACAGAGCAGCAGAAAATTTTGGTGCTGGCCGCGCTTGTGGATTTTGGTGTCCAGTCGCCTTCTATCTTTCTTTACTTTGTATTTTTGTTTTCTGCAACAGAAGTTTTGGAGCTATGTCTTCAGCAGCAATTTCCTTCATTTCAAGCCCAAACTCTCTGAGCCTCAGCCATGTCTCCCCAACTCACAGAAATGCAATCCTGTTTACCGCCATACCCAGTTGCAGGGCCTCTCCTTTGAGGCCACCATCTCTTAGCTGCATCTTCATCAGAATCCCATATGGGTCCTTCAAGAAAAACTCCTTTTTCACTTCCTCCAGGCCCTTTTCTCCTGTCATGGAGTGGCAGGATTGCACGTAGGCTTTGGAATCTTCCCTTTTCTTTCTTTTGGCAATAATATATACGTTGACTGAAGATTTGTGTGTAACTAAATTCAGGGTAAAAACTGAAATCGATGTGCCTGCCTCGGTGGCTTACAAATGCTACTCTGATCGTGAAGCAATTCCCAGTTGGATGCCATTTATTTCATCTGTCAAGGTAAGTCTAATTGTGTGACAGGCAGTGATAATTTCAATGGAGAGTTTGATGTTTGATTCTTTGGTTTTTATTTAGGTATTAGAAGACAAGCCTGACTTGTCACGGTGGTCGTTGAAATATAAGGCTTTTGGTCGAGATCTTGAATTCTCTTGGCTCGCTAGAAATATGCAAGTAAGGTTCTTTTGCTTATTCATGAATCATTATCCTTTCAATTGATAAGTTTTTCTACAATTTTTAATTCAACTAGTCTTTATTTGCTTTGTAGCCCATCCCAAATCAGAAAATTCACTGGAGATCTCTGGAAGGACTTCCTAACAGGCAAGCGGACTTTGTCACTGAAGCATTGAAGCAAAACAGCATTTTCTTTTAGGACAGTTTTTGGGTTTGCTTTTGCTGTCTTGTGGATGGCCAAAGCTTTATAAACTAACCATCTGCCATCACAGAATATTGTTCTAGGAAACTCTTGATATCTGTTAAGGCTATATATTGCAAAATTGGATGCTGACTTGAAACTATGTAGCATTTGACAACAAATTACTAATTTTTTAAGGTACTGCTTATTCGTGAAATATGATGGAACTGATGCTTTGGAAGTATGAAAGATGATATTTCGAAGCATCGAAGAAAAAGTTGTAGATTCTTGCAAGAATAGGATTTGTTATGTCACTAAATAGAAATCTGGTAGTATTATAAATTTGTAATCTTCTAGATTAGTCATAAAGTTATGCTGGTATAGAATTTCCATTTCAATTTCCACATGTTGTTCCTTCACGTATGCTCTGAAACACATCCAATCAAAGCAAGGGAGAGTTGCTGAATGCTGCTCTCTAGGTATTCGAAGCTCTTTATCCACTTAAGCTTTGCCACTTCTAGGTTGTTTTTAGTGTGTTTGTTTGCGCTGACAACATGTTTGTATGTAACAATGACTATGCCGAGTATTGTTTGTGCTTGACCCTGAAGTTCCCTGGGTTTCATGTAATGAAAAATTAAGTTAGGTCGTTTTTTTATTTCTACATTATTGCATTCCTTTAAATAAACCTTTTTTTTTAATCATTTCTTTTAAATTATGGTAGAATCTTAACAAACTGATCATTTACATGGCAGGGGTGCTGTTCGATTTTACCCAAAAGGTCCCTCATCATGTTTAATAGAAGTGAGGGTGCTCTATTGCTGTTGTTTCATTGAAAGCCCTGAACTGCATATCAAATTTCTTCCTTATTACCAACATTTTAATATATGCGCACATGCTACCTGTTTGATTGATGTTGCAGTTGCATGACCAATATGATAGATAGCCATAGCCACTTATAAAACAAACTTTTTCGTCTTTACATAATGGCAGGATGAAACGTAGTGGGTAGGGAAAAAAAATCAAATCATAAATGAAAAATGTGCCTAGTAGTTTTCAACATTTTGTGCTACGGCCTTATGAGAGAAATCAGAGTAACAATAGAGTAGAGAGTTAATGAGTTTTTACTGTCTATCATGTCAAGTTGTGCTCACTTGTTGCAATTTTCTTTTCCAGCTAACAGTTTCATATGAAGTTCCACAACTTTTAACTCCGGTGGCATCTGTAAGTATTCTTGCCATGATAAATATGTCATTTAGTTGAACACCTTGAATATCTTACCTTGGGAAAAAAATAAATACTAATAGTTAACTTGATGTATAGCAAAAAGATAATGCTGCATTTAGTTTTTCTCTGAGAAATCATTCTTCACATTTCAGCTAACATGAAATACTCCATTTTTCTCTATTCACTTATTCAGGCACTTCAACCTTTCCTTGAAAATTTACTCAAACGTGGGTTGGATCGGTTTGCAAAATTTGCTAAAAGCTCAGACTCAACAAGATAATGAACTCACCTGGATGGTCAGAACTTAGACCTTTTGACAATAATTCCACTGATTCTTTGATGTGAGTGTTTCTTCCAAGAAATAAAATTCTCCTATGTTCAATTGCAATATCAATTGTGTTGGATAATGAAATGTCTCGTTTAATTTTTCATTTTTCTCCTAAATTTCCATCCTGATTTAGGATTATGATATTTTAACTTAATAGGCAAGTAACTTGATGTAAACGCTTACTGTGGTGAGAAGAAATCGATAAATTTTTCATTGATGAAATCTACTGTGCTGACCTTCTGCAAAACCACCATTGATAACAACAGAATCCACATCATGGCCCGTAATAACCTTTGATATGTTGGTATTAGTTTATTTATGTGATTTTTGCTTTTCTCACTTCTCTAATTGCAACAACGATGTTGTTGTGAACTGTGAACTTCAAGAAATGAAGGTATACTACACAGATAAAGTGTATGGAGATTGTGTGCTTTAATTTTATAGCAGAAATTCATGTTAACAGCTTAGCGGCAACTTCTTAATTCAAGTGCTCAATCATTTGTATTCATCCCTGCTTGATGTCTTGTGCACACTTTTTGGTTTATAAATTATTGGACACCATGGAAAGAGTTTGTTATCACCCATATTCCCCATTGGCATTTGATCTCAAACTAGGATCTGTTGGGTCCTGAGGCATAGAAAAGATTAATGCTAATTTGACACTGATGAAATTATGTCACTCTAAACCGAAAGATGAGCTTGAGTTGGCATGATCACTTATACAGCACTACGAATTTGCAAGTGTAGAAGAAAATAGAGCTGTGGTGAAAGGAGTTGATAAGTTCCATTCATGGTATCAAATACAGTGGGCTCTAAAAAGGCCTTTAATGCTCGAGAGAAGTCAGTCATGAAACTACCGTCTACAATTTCTCTGCTAATGTAGACATTATTGCACTGAGTCTTGGTGATCTGCTTTTTATTGCTGCCCATGTGAATGGTGTGCGTGTCCATGTGGAAGCAGTAACAAAAACTTGATCTTTACCGGGTTTGAAGAAGTGGAAAACTTTGATCTTTATTGGGTTTGTAAAAGTGAAATATTTTTTTTAAGTATTTGAATAAAATTCAAATCCTGAAAAAAAAACTTTATTATTTATCGCTCTCAATTCGAACAAAATTAATTTTAGATAATAAAATCAATTCGAACAAAATTAATTTTAGATAATAAAATAAATAAATATATGTGATTACATATAAAAAAAAAAGAATGCTCTGATTTTTTTTGACAACATATATACATATACAAATTAACAATGACCAACAAAGGGGCAAGGGCAGCCACCCTGGATTTGAGGAAAAGAATCAATAAATGACTCGAGAACACAATAATGTATCAGGCCATCTTTACACCACCCTCTATGAACATTCGCGTAGAAGCCAGAAGCGCCCGTAATATACCAAAGACATCCCGTGCAAAACTGCTAGCAGCTTTTCGTAGCTGTAACTGAAGCAACCAGAAACAGTATAATATCCTCTATCGAACAAGAGTATCAATTAAGAATTCTATTTACATCACCGATTGCCATCCAATAAACTTTTCAAGCTACAAAGGGCCTCTGCAGACAGGCTACAACACCTCAATCTTCTTTGCCTAGGAGATGGTTGCTCTCGGTGATCAGGTGTAGAGAAGCATACAACGACCACGGTGAGATTATCAAATGTGTTCTGACGTAAGGCCTCCATGACAAGGTCTCTAGCACATTGCTCAGGGTCATCATGCCGCCGCAATCCTTTGCGTACTAAGGTAACTGCATGCTGACTTGACATAACATCCCAAATCCCATCACATCCAATGATGAGGAACTCATCATCCTTGGTCAGAACAATCTGTCGAAACTCAGGCTCTGCAATGAGAGGAGAAAAAGAACCCTTGGGGAAATTCATGTCCCAATCCCCCAAGGCTCGGGAAACAGATAGAACACCATTGAGATACCCATCATCAATAAACCCACCCAGCTCTTCTACTCCTCCGTTCTGAAGGATATATAGGCCTGTGGTCTTCAGACATATCTATTGCCTCACCTTTTCGGCAGAGAACTGCTCGGCAATCACCAGCATTTGCCACCATTAGAAGACTAAAGCAAATAAAAACCAGTCAGCTAGAGATTTAAAAGTTGAAACAACACTTGAGATGATTGGATTGAATAAATAGCAATCAATGCTATAAAGCACAAACTTACTTTCCAAAAATCAGAGCAGTAAGTGCTGTTGTTCCAGAAGAGCTATTAACAGCACAATCATTTGCAAGTGCAGGGTCAGCAAGAAGAAATGATTTCCGAAGGGAGTTCTCAACCCCTTCCAGGAAATCATCATCAAACTCACAAGTCTGGGGAAAACTGACATCTTCAAAAACGAATCTAAAAGCATTTTTCTTTATATAAGCTGCTGCTTCAGGACCACCATGACCATCAAACACCTGGATACAAAGTGAAACCTATATTAGTTTTTTTTTTTTTTGGTGCTAAAAGTGGAACCTATATTTTTTTTTTTGGTGCTAAAAGTGGAACCTATATTAGTTATAAATCATACAACATCATCAAATTAAGGCAGTAGCAACATAGCGAAAACAGTAATTACCCCATAAAAAGCACTAGGCTTCGGAAACTTGAAAAGGGATCCCAAATGTGAAGATAGATCATCTATTCTAATATGTTCATCTTCCATGTATCTCCTTGGTCCAATGTCAGCAAAACTACCCGAACGGATGCTTGGGACAAATTGCAGGAAGGTCGGTTCAGGACTTGGATCTGGGACTTTTTCAAGTGATTTCACATCCTGAAATCATTATCATCATCAAAGCATTTATCCCAATACTAGAGTAAGCTATATGAAACAATATATGACCTTAAGCTAAGTCGTCAGCTTGAATATTTTCTTTTAAATGGGAAACAAAATTGATACAAGGCTTACCTCTTCAAAGGTTTAAGCTTTAACTGTTAAAAGTATATTTTCTTTTAAATTGAAATAAAAGCAAACTATTACTAGTACCTAAAGGACTCCCCAATTAGCAGGGGCCCAAGCTAGACAAATTTCAATGCAACCAAACATGGGTATGTACAATACAAGCTTCTCTAATCTCAATGATGCCAAATTCCAGTCACAAAGCATATAAGTTTAACATCTTTCTACAAAACCCCGAAATCTATGAATCTCATACAAGTACATTCCCTCTATAACTTAAAGAAATATTTAATCAATTCAGTTAAACTTCCAAAGAAAATAAAAGCAAACATATATTAACAAATTTTGAGTCAACGCCTCATCAAAATTCAAGTTCTTTACAAAGATAAAAACTGGGAAAAAAAGAAGAAAGACTAACCAGTTGAGAGGTGGATAAATCGGCGAAAACCGACTCAGCAACACGAACTTGTCCAAACTTCGGCGACGAAACCGCAACAATTTCATCTATCTCCTCGATATTACTTCCTTTACCAAAAATTGGGATGTCCAACGCCTGCACGCTCTGTTGACAAACGATCTCAGCTTCAGCTATCATCCTTCTTTTTCTTAGATAATAACCATTATCAAACACAAACCGCCGCACCAAAGATACTACTCTTAAATAAAATCGATTCAGATTTTTTTTCTCGCGATTCTAGGTGATCTGATTTTTTGGTTGTTTCGGTTGGCAAAAATATCAAACTCGGTGTTGGTGGGCTCAAAATGTCAGAGACGGGAGGGAGCGGTAATTAGCGACCGGTTAAAACGTGTTGCGGTTGGTTGACACGTGTAAGCCATTGATCTTTTGATTGATTTTGTGGGGGAAATCGATCATTGCTCGTAACAATTCACAATTCACACACGCAAGTACAAAAGCAACGCAAGTTTGGGTTGACGGACACGGACAAGATTTTATAGTTTTTACGTCGACGCGTCGCCCTTTTGGCTTTTGAGTCTTTCATTGTCAGTTTATTTCTTTTGAAGTATTTTGCCCAAGGTTGCTTCGTTGCAAAATGACGTTGGCGTAGCTTCCACCGCTTGTCAAGTTTGACTTTTATTCAGAAAATGCAAGAGAGAATGTACATGACTTTTCGCGTTGGGCGTTTGTGTGTGTATTTGCTGCTATAGTTGATGGCTAAAATTACCCTTAAAAAATTACACCAATAAAAAATTACCCTAAAATTTCAGTGAATGACGGACAAGTTTGTGATCTTTTGCATGTGGCTATAACTGCATCAGGACCGTCTTGTCAGCATCATTGGGACCCATTTATTTTTGGACGGCCCGGATAAATCTGGAATATTATTGAAGCCTTTTCATTTCGATAATCAACTTTTCTCTACTGTACGGTTACTTACAGTACCACACGTTTACATCCAGTAATTTTTTTTCCATTTCCACGTGCATAATAATATAATAAAGGTAGAAATTATAAAAAATTAGCAATAAAAAAAGAAAAATTACCCTATACATTGTCAGTGAAGTTTTTTAACTCCACAAGCGAAATTAAGATGATGACATGTGTCCTATTTTATTTATTTTTTATTTCCTTAATATTTTTAAAGAATACATGTAATCATCCCAACTTTACTTGTGGAGTTAAAAAATTTCACTAACAGTGGATAGAATAATAATTCATAAAAAAATGGAGGACGACATACAACTAAGGTGTTTGAATCACAAAAAATATTTTTTGAAAAATTATTTTTGTATTTTTTAGTATTTAGTTGACAGAAAATTAATTAATAAAAAAAACAGTTTCTTCTTTAACACAAAATTAGGCAATTTTTATTGGAAAATATTTTAAGTTTTTGAAAAAAAGGCATTTTTCAAAAAATAATGTTTATATGTAAAGTTATTTACTAAGTTCGTAAATATAATTTTACTCAAATTAAGTATTAAATATGATTTTTTAAACTTTAATGTAATTTAAACTTACATAAAATATTATTACATTAATAAAATATTTTTTATTTAATTTGATTAAAAATTTTAAATATTAAAATATTAACATTAGAAATCTTTCAATATTTTAAGTTTAAATATTTTATTTTTTACATTATTAATCTTAAATATTTTTAATATTTCTATTAGTTATAAATAATACTAATTTAATAAATAATATATTTTTATTTTAATAATTGATTAATATTTTAGTTTAAGCTATAATGTTTTTATATTTTATTTTCAAATATTTTATATTAATATTTTAATAATAAATATAAATAAATAATAATTTTGTTATGATTTTAATAATAAACACTTTCAGTATAAATGAATTAATTAGTAATATTTTATTAGTTTTGTTAATATCATTAAAAAAATAGATTTTTCAAAATAATTCAAACAACAGAAAATTATCTTTCATTGACTTAGTCAAACAACAGAAAATCTTTTATTTTCTAGAAAACGTAAACGTTTTTTAGAAGTTATTTTTCGAAAGTCATTTTTAATGAACCAAACGAACCCTAAACTACTACCATCTTTACTTCTTTAGATGTGATTGCTTCAAAATAAAATAAATGTTAGGAAATGATTAGTGTTTTAAGTATATTTTTTAAATTGCAATTTATAATACTACTTTGACATTAAATATCATCTCCAGATATTTTTTATGGCACTAAATATCTTAGCAAAATTTGTTTACGAATGTCACTTGAAATCAAGTGATAAGAATATTAGAATGAAATTAAAATAGATATTTTATTAATATCTAATGATAATTTGTAAAAACTTGTTGAATTGGTTACATTTTAATATTTTTTTAAAAATAATTTTTAGTAGATTTATAATAAATGTTTAATGCGATTTAAATTAATTGTTACTAATCTAAAAATTTATTATTTATTGATCTTATAGTTAAAAAGGGTTAAACTTGCTAAGTTGCTATAAAGATTCTCCACTTTGCTATAAACAGAGACTAGACAGTTGAGCTTTGTCATGTTTATAGGTGTAAGGTTTCGCTGTCTCGGTTTATCATGTTATACATGAAAATAAACAACAGATTAGAAAAACAACAAAACCAAAATCACCAAGATCATGCAACAAGATTGCTTTTGGGATAGAATCTAACCTTTTTGGCGTCGCTTGTGTAGGAATGTTCAACTTTTGAATATGGCAACCCACAAACGACCCTTGGTTTATCATTAATGCAAGACTCTTAATTGAGAGAAGCCCTCTAACGGTATCTACACGAGTAGGACGCAAAACAAGACTTTTGCCTGGGACAAGGAGTGGCCAACGACAAAGGAAGGAGGAAGGGGATTGTTTTGTGGCTTCAAGAGGTAGAACGGCTATCAAGAACGTTCTACCTAACTTTTAGACTTAATGTTGTTTATATAGTACCTCTTAACAAAACCCTAAAAAGGTCTTAGCCTTAGTCCAACTAGATTGGGTCTTTGGAGCCTTTTAAAATTACTTAATTCAAATCCAATTGATTGGTAGGGCATACTCTAACAATTTTTCACTTGTACTACAACCAATTGGTTATGCATTTGGATTAATAATTTGGTTTACTCATAAATTATTAAATTAATAATTCATAATTATAATCTCATTATAATTGAAAAGACTAAAATACCCTCTAGTAATCTTAGCCTAAAATTACCATTAATTAAATCCCAAATTCTAGTTGGAATAGGATTATAATCTTGCTAGGAATCCTACTTGTACTAGGATTCATCACATGGATCCAACTCCAATACCTTATTTTGGTTATATTCTTGTTGTGTGTGACCTTTTAGGTTTCCATTACGTTGGCAGTGATTCAAAATCTCATTTATAAATCACAAGCCAAGATTGGCATCTAGCAATGCATCATGGCTACCCAAGTAATGAAAATGTTAATGAGTTGACGACAACCTTTCAATGAGCAATTACCGTATAATTCGACCCTTTCATCACCTAAAATCTCAATTGAACATAGAGTATGGAACATGTCATCTCTATTAAAGTTCAATTAAATTGTTTCTTAATCTCATGATAAATTATTCAATCAAATGAATTCAAGATCTCATCTTAAATTGCATCTATATACTGTGACCACAGATTTTCAATCTTTAATCTCTATTGAAAAGCCTTAAGATATAGCCTCTTGTTACCAAGAAGGATGAATCTTATCTTGAACACTCACAACCCTCATATGATTCAAAATGCACCAAACTACTGTCTTACTTGCAACCCTCATTGAGCTACGTTTACTAGCATCAAAGTACACCAATCCACACATAGGATACCATGGTGATCTCAAGTCTAAGGATCACATATACCATTGCCATTTGAGAACATTTAACGACACTCAATGTAACGATCCACATAGAGTTCTCAAGATGGGTTAATCTAATGTATTCATTGACAGTGATCACCCATGTATTGATCTAGATATCACCATATCCATGACTTATGAGATTAGTCACCCAAAGGAATCTAACACATGTTAGCCTTACTGTATCACTGATGTCCCTTCTCAATGTTACTACAACTAAGGATATTTAAGAATAGTATTCTTTGTATCATAAGGATCTCATCATCAAAGTCACCACTTTGATTCCTTTGGTACGAATCCATTATTCTAGGGACTTTATCATTTGATTACGACTTAATCAAATTAAATATAGTCAATAATGATAAATAAATGCCATGTATTATTAAATAACTTAAATAATCACAATGTCCTAAGTGTAATACAAGTCCAAATCTGATTAGCTTATATTGTATACACTAACATTCTCTCACTTGCACTACAGCCAATCGATCATAGAAGGGCCTGAGTATCTGTTTGGACCATTGGTGAGATCGAAGTTTCTTAGTTTGTGCAATGGCTCCATTGTTGTCATAATGGAGTACCATTGGATTAGCAATGCTAGGGACCATCCAAGTTCTGTGATGAACTTCTTTATTCAAACAATTACCTTAGCTGCATCTAATGCTGCTATATACTCAGCCTCGATTGTAGAAATGACCACTATCTCTTGTTTTGAACTCTTCCAACTTACAATGCCACCATTCAGGCAAAACACATAGATTGTGACTTAAAGTCATCCTTATCTGACTGGAAACTAGCATCAGTGTAACTATTTACAACGAGCTCATTCTCTTCTCCACAGACTAAGAAAGCATCCTTAATCCTTCTCAAGTACATAGGGATGTTCTGAACTACTACCCAGTGATGCTCACCTAGGTTAAGACGATACTGCTTGCCATATTTAAAGCATGCGAGATATCAAGCCTAGCATATAACATGGCGTATATGATAGATCCAATAGCTAAAGCATATGGAATCTTAGTCATTTTATCTCTCATTTTGTGTTTTAGGACACATGTACTTTGAAAGATAAATGCCATGTGACATAGGTAAAAATCCTTTCTTAGATTCTTCCATGTTGAACCTTTTCAACATTTTATCAATATATGTACTTTGACTTTGACCAAGCATCCTACTCGATTTATCTCTATAGATCTTTATTCCAAGGATATAAGCTGCTTCTCCTAAGTTTTTCACAGAGAAGCAATTCCCTAACCAAGTTTTGACCAATTGTAGGGTAAGAATGCCATTTCCTATGAGTAGTTTATCATCCACATATAATACTAGGAATATGATAGCACTCCTGCTAACCTTTTTGTAAACACAAGGTTCATCTTCATTCTTGATGAAGCCAAACTCTTTGACTATCTCATCAAAACGAATGTTCCAGCTCCGAGAAGCTTGCTTCAATCCATAAATGGATTTCTAAAACTTGCATACCTTGTTGGCATTCTCAAGAGTGATAAAACCGTCAAGTTGTGTCATATACACATTCTTCGACAAGTTTTCATTTAGGAACGCGGTTTTAACATCCATCTACCATATCTCAAAATCATTGTATGTATCGATAGTAAGCAAAATCCGAATGGACTTGAGCATTGTAACTGATGAAAAGGTTTCATCATAGTCTATACCATGCCTTTGTTTGAAACCTTTGGCCACTAATCGGCCCTTATAGGTATGCATGTTACCATCCATGTCAGTCTTCTTTTTGAAGACCCACTTGCACCCTATGGGTTTTATCCCTTCAAGTGGATCAACCAAAGTCCATACTTGGTTTGTATACATGGAGTTTATTTAGGATTTCATGGCTTCAAGCCATTTCTCAAAACCTGGGCATGTAATTGCTTCTTCGTAAGTGGTAGGCTCATCATTATCCATGTGAACAATACATCATCGTGCTGAGTGGTGAGAAGGATAAGCTTCTCGAGCTCTCGACATATCCTATTAGACCTATGCGGGCCTTGTGTTTCTGGAGCTAGTTCTTGTTCCACAACATTTTGTAGGACTTGCTCTTGTTCCACTAAAGGTTCTATGACATTTTGTGGTTTTTAAACATCTTCAAGCTTTATTTTCTTCCCACTAGTTCTTCTAAAAAGAAAGCCATTACCTAGAAAGACATTGTACCAAGCCACAAACACTTTGTGCTTTATGGGATTATAGAAATAGTATCTTTTTGTCTCTTTAGAATACCCCATAAATATGCATTTATCAGATTTAGGTCCTAATTTGTCTGAGACTTGTTTTTTGACATAAGCCTCACAACTTTTTTCCAGTCCACATCACATGTGGTGTCTTTTCAACTGCTTTAGTAGGAACACGATTTAGTGTGAATGTTGCTGTCTCTAAAGCATAACCCCGAAAGGAGCAGGGAGGTTAGACAAACTCATCATTGATTGAACCATGTCTAACAAGGTTCGATTCCTCCTCTCAAATACACCATTCCATTCAGGTCCAGCTGGAGTGAGTTGTGGAACTATTCCACACTCTTTTAGATGATCTGTAAATTCTAGGCTCAAATACTCTCCATCGCGATCTGATCGGAGTGTCTTGATATTCTTACCTAGCTATTTTTATATTTCATTTTTGAATTCCTTGAACTTTTCAAAAGATTCTAACTTGTGTCTCATTAGATACACATAGCCATATCTATTATAGTCATCAATAAATGTGATGAAGTATTGGAACCCTTCTTTAGCCTGTGTAGTTAATGGGCCACGTACATCTGTATGTATGAGCTCTGGTAAACCACTAGCCCTTTCACTTGTTCCTGTAAAAGGGGCCTTGGTCATTTTACCAAGCAAACAAGATTCGCATACATTATATGATTCAAAATCAAATGAATCTAAGTGTCTATCTTTGTGAAGCTTAGATTTACGCTTCTTGTTTATGTGACCAAGTCTACAATGGCAGAGGAATGTAAGGTTAATCTCATTACCCTTTGACCTCTTGGAATCAACATTGTATACATGATTATCTAAGTCTAGAACATACAATCCATTCATAATGGAAGCATTGCCATAGAAAATATCATTAAAGTAAATTAAACAACTATTGTTCATTATTTTAAAAGAAAAACCTTTCTTGTCCAAACAAAAACATAAATTATATTCTTGGCAAATGCTGGAACATAATAACAATTATCAAGTTCTAGAATTAGGCTCGAAGGCAACAATAAATTAAATGTTCCACAGCTAATGCAACAACCATTGCTCCATTTCCAACTCGTAGGACCACCTCGCCCATGACAAGTTTTCTATTCCTTGTTAGCCCCTGCACATTCATGCAAATGTGAGAACCACGTCCAGTATCTAATACCCAAGATGAAGAAGTAGACAGATTTATCTCTATCACATATATACCTAAGGTGGAAGTCTCACTTCCTTTCTTTTTCTTCAGCTCCTCAAGGTACACAATGCATTTTCGCTTCTAATGACTAGTTTTACCGCATTGGAAGCGGTTCCTTATCTTAGCAACTCCACCAAATGGCTTGAGCTTCTTAGCCTTTTCCTTCTTGTTACCTTTGGGCTTGGGCTTACCCTTAGGCTTACCTTTGCCTTTGGATTTGGTTTTGTCAATCACTATAACAGAAGTAAGCCTTGACTTCTTCAAGTCCTGTTTAGTGGTTCTCAACATGTTGAGCAATTCTACCAGTGTCTTATCCATACTGTTCATGTTGTAGTGCAACACAAACGAACTATAGCTATCGTAAGGATTGGAGGATGAGATCAACTGACAGCTCTTTATGAATGGTGAAGCCCAGTGCTACCAGCCTTTCAACGTACCTAATCATATTAAGTACATGAGTGTGCACCGAAGCTTCCTCAGCCATCTTGCTCTAAAAGAGCACCTTAGACACCTCATAACGTTCGTGCCTTGCTTACTTTTGGAACATTTCTTTGAGATGTTTGATCATATCAAATGGTTTCATATTCTTATGTTGCTTCTGGAGTTCAAAACTCATGGAAGCTAACATTAGGCACTGCATGTCAGTGGCATCATCCAAATGCCTTTGATAAGCTTGCTTATCTGTAGTGGAAGCATTCTGTCAGGGTTAAGTAGGGATTACATGCTCTAAAACATATAACTTATTTTCCTAAGTGAGGACTATCCTCAAATTTTTGTACCAGTCTAAGACGTTTGCCCTAACCAACTTGTTATCCTTCTCAAGGATAGAACAAAGGGATAAATTGTTGTTTGCCATGATAATTCTACAATCATAAAATATGCCAGTAAGTAACTTTGTGATTAAAATCATTTAATTATGGTCTTTTAATTAAATGAATTGCTCTTACTATTTTCTTCGAACTAATATCCCTCCTTATCAACTCGAGAAGCCTTTTTGCTTAGACTTCCTAGTGGGTCAAGATCCATATTTGGTCCCATTATGACTTTAGCTGAGCTAATGCATCCAATGAGATTATTAAGGTAGACAACTCTTATCAATTGCATCTCATGCAACTTCTAGATAGTTGGGTGAACAACTCTTGTTCTAACTCATCATATGGGTTAAAGCCTAACCTATACCTCTAAATCTTATTAGGTTTGACTGAACCAATGCTCTAATTTGATTTAGTTAAGTCTGACCCAATACACTTAGAGATAATGATAGGATGATATTTTATTAATTATATATGTGCTAATATATTTGCTTTATTGATGTTTTATGCCTAAAATAGCTTGCTAATGTTTATTTTATGATTTAGGTATTAAAAATCAAAGTTGGAATTAATTGAAGCTAAAAAGAACAAAGTACAGTATTTTCTATCCAATTTAAAAGATTAATGTTTTTGACCATCTTAACGACCTAATCTCAAGAGGTGGACTTCATAGAAGTTATAGAGTACTTCTCAAGGTTTCCAGAATGTACAAGATCATTAAAATCGAAGTTCATTTGATGGGTCAACTATTTATGGAAAGTTATAACGAAAATTTACCAAGAATTTCTATTTTTACAAAGAGTTCCAACAAAGCAAGGCCAAGACAAGATTTTGTTAAGACAAGATTTTATGAAGACAAAATTTGGTTGAGACAAAACATGTCTGAAAGTTTTGTCATGTCTTAAAGTTTTAATTAATTTTAAGTCAATCAAAACTCTTCTCAAACTTCTACTCTACCTAACATTCTTAGGCCTATATAAAGAGCACATGGCTCTCATAAACATGATCCCTCAAATCCCTCCTCTTCCCTAGTTTTCTTGTAGCAATACTTAAGATTTTAATAAAAGTTTTAAATTTCTTTTAAAATTCATTCTTGCTGATTTTAATTAGTAGTTTTTATATTTTATTAGTTTTTAATAGTTGTTATCGATTTCTATTTTTCTTTCTTGAAAATCTGATTTCTTTTCTTTCTTTTTATATAACTTTTGATTTTCTTATATTAAGTAGTAGTCAAAACAGATTCTTTTATTCTATTTAGAGGGATTTAACGTTTTGTTTTTTGTTTTTATAGGCTTACCGATTACTTTAGTAAGATTTAATAGTTTAAATTAGATTCTTGCTTAGTTTTATAATTGTTTGTGTGTTCTTGCAACTTTATAATCTTGATTTATTTATTCTTGATTAATACTATTGAAGATTGATAATTTAATTGTTTATTGCATGAAAATTGTCTTCTTTAATATTAAAGGTGGATTTTGCATTCTTGATCATGAGTGGTGAGTAGTTTTCTTTTTCAGTTATAAGGTAATTTAATAGTTCTTGGTAAGAACCTATTGTGAGACTATGAACTTAGAATATAATTGGTATTAAATATCTGAAATTCCCTGAGCATCATCCCATGATTGTTTAATTGATTGGATAGGTGGCTAACTATTTAGTTTAATTAAATAATCTACTTCTAGATTAAAAACTTAAGTCCGTAATTGCTTTTGGGCTTAATCACAAGAGGGTTAAGGGAATGGAAGTTTAAGTTGAACAAATTTGCATCATATGTGTTTGTTAGTTAATGTCAACTCATATCTTTCTAGTTTCTAATGTTGCTAATAATTTTATCTAAAGATTGTATCTTAGGTGAATTAATTAGTTAGAGATTAATTGGGAATCGTATTCTTGATTAACGACTAAGTAAGGATTGATGGTGTAACTCGTCGTACTTAATACGCTATGATTGACTATTTAATTAACAATGATCTTTTGATGTGATACCCCATATATTTAATTTCCAATTAATCAAATTTATTTAATTAAGAATGTTGAATAATTTATAATTAATAAATTTTGAAATATACTTTAGGTATACGGGCAGAACAATAGGTGCAACCCGCTGACTTTTTAAAGTCTTGATAAAGGTGGAACTTGGAGGATCTGATATTCAGGGCCGAAAAATATGATGGTAAGAATCTTAACCTCAAACTCAATTATTTTTGCATACTTTGGAAAGTGTGCAACAATTTGAAAAATAATGGTTTAGTCCATAGGCCGTCGGAATTTTCGAAAATAACGGTCAAACCAAAAGGACTTTTGATCCACTGTCTAAAAGAAATAATTCCTTATGAAATATAGTTTTAGAACATCTAGACAGATGGAATAAAATAGATGTAAAAACAAAAATTTACGTGATTTTGTGGTTAGGGGTATATTGGTAATTTCACCCCAATCAGTAATTGTACCTCAACCAAAACTTCACCAACCATTAGAGCAAGTTAAATAGAGGTGTTTTATGATTAAATAAAATATTTTGGAGATTAGACAAATTATTTTCAATAAAGTCAAATTTTAGGGGTAAAATTGAAAAAAAACTTTAAGTATAAGGGCAAAATGGTAAAATTGCCCATAAAATATCATATTTCATGAAATTTCCAGCCTCTTCTTCTCTCATTTTTGGCCAGCAACCAGCAGCAACAATTCCTCCATAGCTAAGCTTGGTAGAAGAGAGAGAAAGTGAGAAAACTAACCTAAAATCACCTTAAAACCAAAAATTTCCTTCACCAAACTTATTCCCCTCAACTTCCTCTATCTTCCTACACCAAAATTATTTGCTAAAACAGCCAAAAGAGAGGTGTAGAGTTCCTTGAAGGATTCGGCCAAGGTGAGAAAGATGGAAACCTTAAGCTTTTTCATGGTTTTCTAATTAGTTACCATGTGATTAAGATGTTTCCATGTGTGATAACCGGAAATTTTACTATTTTTGGTAGTAATTATCCGGAATTTAATTTTAATGTAAATAAATAAACCAAATTAAATAGATAAATTTAATTACGAGATGGAATATGTTGGAATTGCAGGAATTAAGGAAGTGATGAAATTGAGAAAATTAATTTGGATATAACGAGATCCAAATTAATTAAGGAATGAAAATAGATATATTTATTTTGGGATAAAAAGAAATCCAAAAATTGTAGAAAATAAAATGTGCATATTTATATATTTATATGATAAGATTATATAAATTTATTTATACACTTTTATATAAATACATATGTAGATATATATGAGATATATTATATATATATATAATATCTTGATATATACTATTTTATATCATAGAACAAAGACATATGTATATTATAAAAATATATATATATATGAAATATATATCTATGTATATTAAATTCATATTAAAGTGTATATACATAAATTTATTTAATATAAAATATGTATATACATATATAAATTGCTAAATACCATATTTATATATATAATTATAAATATAATTATATATATAAAAAAGGAAATAGAAAACGAGAATCAGGATAACCCGATTCCCCGTTTTCTGTTTCTCCTCTTTTACAAACAGAGGAGAAACAACAGCAGGCTGACGGCAGCAGCAGCTACCGTTGTCGGCGAGAAATGAGAGAGAGAGAGAGAGAGAGAGAGAGAGAGGAAAGAGGCCGGCGAGCCGAAGAGAGGGAGAGAAGGCGACTGGCGACAGAAAAGAAAAGGAAAGGAGGAAACCGAAGCGAAAAAGGAAAGAAAGAAAAGAAAAAGGAAATGGCGGTGCCGGTTAATTCGGGCACCGCCACCGCCTCCGACGTCACCAGCGAAGGGAGATGAAGAGGAAAGGGTGACCGGCGGTGAAGGGAGAAAGGAAAAATGAGGGAGAAATGAGAGGAGAAGAGGCCGAACCACCACCTCCAGATCCGGCGCGGTCGTCGTCGATCTGGGGAAACGGAGACCAAAAATGGCGTCCCCGCAACTTCAGCCAACTGTGGGAGGCATGAACTGACGGAGAGGATGACTGACGGTGGCTGAACCACCCAAGGAAAGGTGAACCAGTCTGAACCCAGCCAAACCGGTCTGAACCAGTTTAGACCAGAAAAGGAAAAAAGAGAAAGAAAAGGAAAAAGAAAAAGGAAAAGAAAAAAAAAAGAAAAGGAAAGAAAAATAAGAAGAAAAAGGAAGAAGAAAAAGAAAGGAAAAAGAGGAAGAAAGGTAGAAAGAATTAATAATAATTTTATTATTATTAATTATAGTTTAATTTATAAAAATTCTAAAATGTAGAATTTGTTGTAGAGAATCATTTTCAGTGAACGAGATAATGAAATCGGGAGAAGTGGACTACGGGCACGACGTAACGAGGAAGTCGCCAACCCGGAACGGGTAAGAGAGGCATATGCAGCTTGTAAGAATATTCAGTCTGCATGCTTTTAATTATGAAATATTTTATGAAATATTTTGTGGTGATTCATCGATTGGAAAATTGTGGTGATTGGCTGGCTGTAAATATAAACTATCTTTTCTGTGCAGGGAGGCTAGCCAATCGGTAGCCGTTATGCTACTGAAAAATTTTAGAAAATTACGTAAAATCATAATAAATGATTTTATGACACGAAAAACGATTTTCGACCACGAGAAACAAGAAAATTATTATTTTTCATAAAACATGAATATATCGAATTTTAATTTTAAAATATTCATGTTTTCGAGATTAGTGATAATGAAATCACCGAAAATTTTCCTGATATGTAAATTACAAGTGATACGAGATGGAAAATGAAAAGACATAAAGTGAATATTTTATAAATATTTTCTTAAATATTCACTAAATGATTTATACAACCTTATGGTTTTAATTATGAACTTAAGTATTTTTATAAATTCCCTATAGATTATTTTATGATGAAAAACATAGTTTAGAGACTAGTGCACCCTCTATCATACCGATACGTGATATATGATACATAAAATGAAAATGTTTTATATGATATATGATTAAATTGGCATGAGAATTATTTTGTTACATGATTATTTTACATGAACTGAATTTCATGAAACGATTTACATGAGATGAATTATATGACTTAATTTACATTAAGTGATTTATGTGCATTGATTTACATGAAATGAATTTCAAAAAAGGATTTATATGAATTAAATTAAATGAAAAGAATTACATGAAAGGAATTACATGAAATGATTTAATTGAAAATGATTTCTATTGTTAATCGGTATTTGAAATTGATTTCTACCGTTAAATGAATGATTTATGAAAATGTTTTGAGACAGTCGTTTGTTAGTGATCATGCATAGTGTTATATGACTGTGAGACCTGATCAGTCTGTAGGTTTATTATATTAGATATGACTGTGGGAATTATGGTCAAACCCACAGGTTTACGCAGTGAGCACTTGACCAGTGCAAACTGTGAATGTTGACAATGGCCATTCGTTAGAGTGATCGTCCCTTCGAAGATAATGATAGTGATTGTCCCTTCGGGGATAGTGATAGTGCATGATTCTATTAAATAATGACTATCCCCACCAAGTGATTATTGAATTGTTTAAATATCGATTTGACTGAAGTGAAAAGAAACAAAAGGTTTACAGTGAATGACAGTACATATGTGATAACCGTAAATTTTTCAATTATTAGAAATAATAAATATTGAAAATAAATATTAAAGAAAATAGATAAGAGGAAATAAATAAATTAAAGTAAATAAATAAAATTTATTTACGAGATGGGAATATCATAGAAATTCCCGAAAATAAGGAAAGGAGGAATTTAAATTGGGTTAATGGAAATCCAAAATTAATAAAATAAAAAAGTGCGTATAATATATATTTATATAATTAAATTATATAAATATATTTACACATGTTTTTATATAAATACATATGTATGTATATGAATATTAGTATATATTATAAAATAAAATATATACTATTTTGTCTTAAATAAATACATGTGTATATTATAAAATGTATTTATATAATTATAAATATATATGTACAGATATATATATATATATATGAAATATATATATATATATATTATTACTTTAAATAAAAGTATATGAATATAGAAGAAAAGTAAATGTGGTTTTATATTAAAGTTTAAATGTGTAAATATTGTATTATACCATCTATATAATTTGTACATGTAAAGGTTATTTATTTTTAAAGTATATGAATATACATATATACATATATATATATATACTAGATATATATTTGGTAATATACATTATATATATAATTTATATATAATATGTATTGTATTACATTATATATGTAATGATATATATATGATATATAAAATATATTATATGTATAAAATATAAAACATAGTGTATAATATATAGTGTATTATATACTAAATATAGAAAGGGAATAAAAACCAAAAAGAGGAAAGTAAACAGAAAACAAAAGGAAGGATCGGGGGAAGGAATCCCGACCCTCCCAACCGCAACCATCGGTGGCGGAGATGCCACCACCGACGAGAGAAAAAGGTGCAGACGACGTCGCCGACAAGGGAAGAGAGGGAGGAAGCTGTCGACGGTGGAAGAAAAGAAGGAAACAGAGGCAGAAAACGAAGGAAAACAGGGAAGAAAAAGGAAAATGCCGACGGCGGTGCCGGCCAAATCAGTAGCCGCCACTGCCACCGAAGCATCGCAGGGGGGAGAGGAACACGATGGAGGTCACCCGACGCGCAATGGACGGCGAAGGAAGGCCGGCGAAGAGGAAGAAGAAACCGAGGCAAAACCGCCTCGATCCGCCGCCGTGCCACCGATCCAGGGCAAACGGAGGGCACCGGCAAGTTCGTCGTACAGTTGGCCAGCTGAGGGACGCCTGAACCGCAGGAGAACCGGCGAGGAAAGGAGCTGGACCGGTCTGACCGGGAAAGGAAGAAGAAAAAAGAAAAGAAAAAGAAAAGAAAAAGGAAAAAAAAAAGAAAAAGAAAAAAAAAGAAAAGAAAGAAAGAAAAGAAAAAGAGGAAACAAGGAAGAAAAAGAGGAAAAGGAGAATTTCGAGAATTTGAAAAATTCCCGAAAATTCGACAACCCGGGATTTACGAAAATTCAGTAAGAAATTTTCCAGAGAATTAATTTTCAGAAAAATTAAATAAATTATGAAAAAATTCTAAAAATTAGAATTTTAATTCCAGAAATTATTTTCAGCAATCGGGATAAGGAATCGGGAGAAATGGAGTGTGGGCGCGATCGATAAGCGAAAGTCGCCGACCCGAAAAAAAAGGTAAGGGATGCATGTGCAGCACTGTAAGGATACTCAGTCTGCATAATTTAATTTGAAAAATTTTATGCAATTATTTTATGAAAATTATTATGATGCATGATTTGTTGAAAATAATTTGGGAAGAAGTACTGGCTGAAAGATTTTAAACTGTATTTTCCGTGCAGGAGGTTAGTGAATCGGCAGCCGTTATGCTGCCGAAAATTTTAGAAAAAACTTTATAAAATCATATTAAATGATTTTATTTCCGAATTTCGATAGTAAATCACGAAACATGAGGAAATTATTAAAATTTCATAAAACATGAATATAATGAGATGAAATTCTAAAATGTTCATGTATTCGAGAATGGTGATAATGAAACCACCGAACATTCTCGAAATAGATAAATTACACGAATTACGAGACGAAAGTTGAAGTGAAATATAGTGAGTATTCTTATGAATATTCTTATAAATATTCACTAAAGGATTTTAACCCTTATGGTTTTAAATCATGGAATTATATATTTATATAAATTTCATAAAGGTGTATTTTATGATGAGAATTACGGTTTTGAGACTGGTTGGTATTCTTGTCATGCTGATGCATGATATGTGATATGTTTAGTCCCGATCGACGTCTAATCAGTGATCCACCGAGGATAATATAGGTTATGGTCATAGATTTGACCGGTGTACTTCCTCACCCTCCGAGGTATATAGTATGATAAGATTGATGTCTATCTTAGACTCCATAAATGATAGGTAATATGTTTTCAAAAGGAAGAAATGATAATTCTAATATTCTTTCTATGGTCTCAAATGAAATATTAGATCATAAGTACTACATGAGATCTGATAAGACAGTGGAAAGTACATATGGCATAAAGGCCAAACCGAGCAGAGACTCGATGATTGTACCGTGTGAGCCACCTCTAGAATCCTTTGGGAACTAAGTGCTGCACGTGTTCTGATGTGTTAGTAAAGGCCAAACCGGGCAGAGACTCGATGATTGTACCGTGTGAGCCACCTCTAGAATCCTTTGGGAACTAAGTGCTGCACGTGTTTTGATGTGTTAGTAAAGGCCAAACCGAGCAGAGACTCGATGATTGTACCGTGTGAGCCACCTCTAGAATCCTTCGGGAACTAAGTGCTGCACGTGTTCTGATGTGTTAGTAAAGGCCAAACCGAGCAGAGACTCGATGATTGTACCGTGTGAGCCACCTCTAGAATCCTTCGGGAACTAAGTGCTGCACGTGTTCTGATGTGTTAGTAAAGGCCAAACCGAGCAGAGACTCGATGATTGTACCGTGTGAGCCACCTCTAGAATCCTTCAGGAACTAAGTGCTGCACGTGTTCTGATGTGTTAGTAAAGGCCAAACCGAGCAAAGACTCGATGATTTTACCGTGTGAGCCACCTCTAGAATCCTTCAGGAACTAAGTGCTACACGAGTTCTGATGTGTGAGTAATCAGTCTAAGTTCTGATAGGGATGCGACAAATGTCGAAGGATGAAATAGATCTTGTGCACATGACATATGATGTGTGTGATATATCTGATTATGTTTATATATGCCACTCAAACATGTGCTACTTGAATGTTCGTCTCTTTCACACTTAATCATATTGATATAAAGAATGATGCCTTGTGAACTTAAGAATGGAATAGATTTTAATAGCTTATTTTGCTTTTTAAAGGACGGTACTAATTAAGAGAGTACATTAAAACATGAAATGAGTTTTAAAGAAATAAGATGATGATTTAACTAATATTCTTTTAAAGGAATATACGAATATTAATTATTCTATTTAAATGCTTTATTTCGTAGAAGCATTATTTTGAAAAGAATATGAAAAAGGTTATGAAAGTTAAAAAAAAAAGGAAAAAGGATTTATTAATTCAAAACAAAAAGGAAAAAAAAAATTCTCTCTACAGTTGCTTCTAGGTTCCGTAACAAGTATGGTATTCTAAAATACCTACCTTACTCCATTCGGATTCCTAGCCGACTGCAGTATCTTTCCTACATGCGAGCCTAGAGCCCTTAGGAAAAATGAAAAAGATTTTTAGCATATAGGAAGCTGAGTATCAAGTGAGGCATATAATTCTCTTACTGAGCCGTGGTTTTGCTCACCCCTTAATTTTCAACATTTCAGGTTTTGATGAATGTGAGTTCAGTAGATTGTGGATCCTGGCTGTACACGAAGGACAATGTGTCAGACCGACTGATTATTTGAGGTATGATCATTTATTCTCTGTATTTAGACACGTCAACAGTACTACTTATCTCATTAATTACGATAGGGGATGTGTATAATATAAACAATATTATGTAAAATTGTTTAACAGTCAGTAGAAGTGAAGTATCGCAGACAACCCAACCGGTTAAGTTGTGTATAAGAAGATGAAAAATGTGGTCACGGGTCATGACAGATAAAATGGTATCAGAGCAATGGTTGGCCTGATGTTTGTGGATACTTTGGAAAGAAAAGAGTTAAACATCCCTGGTAGTACTGTGTCGTCTGAATACATAGAGAAAATAAATGATTGTAAATGGGGTAAAATGAATTAAAGGGAGTGAGAAAGTATAAACTGAGAATGTTAAAGAAGAAAATAGGCTCAGAAATTTCCAAAAAATTGGTGATTCTTCTAATCTATATGAAGGCCTGTTCGGTAAGGAACAGAAATGGACTCGGTGAGGGCCCCATCAGTACTTTTCTGTCTGAACCGAACTGAGATCTGAAAGTGATGGTATAAAGTAGGGGAATGAAATATCATCATTAAATAGACTTTAAGATCACCGATTGAGGGTAATTTGAAGAGAGAGAAAATTTTTAGCCAAAAATGACCAAAATACCCTTACCCCTAAAATTTTATCGGGAGTCAAAATAGATCACCAGAAGTTGAAATTGATCGATTTGACAGAGAAATTAATGAAATAAGCTAAATTACAAGCAAAATAATCCCATTGTGGATTTTAGTGAACTTCTCTGTTGAAAATCGAATGAGATCTAAATTGCTGTTATAAGTATCAGAAAGGATACTATCAACATATAGATGATCAGTTCATTGATTTAAATGTATATTGAGGAGATAGAAATAAATGTCGAAATGACGAAAATGCCCCTATATTGGGTGATGTTCAGAATAGTGTTAAAATCGAGCTGAATTGGAATCCATTAATAGTAATGGAATTATTAATGGCATAGAAGATGTCATATGAATCTAACGATCCCTATTACTGATTCCATTAACACTTTGATTATGGACGCGAAAGAAAAACCCCGAGTGGACTGTGGGCCATAGGGGATAACAGTACAATTGAGTGAGGCGGCCAGGGCTCCCCCACGAGTGGACTTTAGGCCATAGTGGTAAATCCTGGGCTTTACAATAAAACAATCCGTGAGGGACTAAGTGCCACGTCTGTGTGACGGGGGCCACCTCTAGAACCCAGAGCGGACAGTACTTATGAGTAAGATACTGGGGTGGTAAATCCCTGGTTAACGGAGATCCAGGCACTCCCGGTCCTTACAATAAAACGAGTACAGATGAGTGAAGTGGCTCGGTAAATCCCTGAAAGAAACGGTAAATCCGGGGCTTCACAATAAAATGGTAAGATGCGATCCAAAGAGTGTAGTGGAATGTCATCAGATGTTTGGCCCGGTTATTGACTGAAAAGGTCGAAAAATTAAGAGTGTACTGAACGGGATCATTGAATACTATGAAAAGTGAAATGATTTCAGGAATTGACTGATGAGGTGAAAAGTACAGATAATGAAATACATACTGGTGTGGTTACTTATGGTTCTATACGTTTTACTATTTTGAGGTATCAAACTGATAATCTTATATAGAACCGACATATCTTGAAATATGTGCTACAGAATGAAGTACTGTGTGGAGTACTGTAAGTTAGAGAATAATTATAAGAACAGTGAAGTGATAGAAAGAAGATGACAGCTAACCTAAGTTCTTCAGGACCTTTGATGACAGAACTGTGACGGGCGACTCAATGATAGACGACCCGTAGTGGATCATGTGATATGAGATACAGGTAAATTATATTATTGTCGACTCACTAGTAAGGGTAAACCTGGGCGAAAGGATCGCCTAGGGGATGCTTGCCGACGGTCGATGTGAACGGGCGGGGCTCTTACAATTGTCTTAATGGTAACACGAGTGTAAGGAACTAGGTACGTAAGGGGTGCCAAGGTTCAAACCTCGTGGAGAATATACTCAAGAGAACAAAACCTGAATTTAGTAAATGGAAATGGTTTTAAAGTGAATAACTGAGTTGAAACAGGTAGCTGTAAAGTTTGTTGAGAACCGTTGTACTTGATACAGCTTACCAGAACGAGATTCGTAACGCTGTAAAGTATGACTAAGTAATGAAATCAAGTTAGAGTATGTATCAAAATGATTTGAATATTGAATGTCTCTGCCTTGAGAATACACTGTGAAATGATGGGACACAATGATGAAGGTCCAAAATGATAAAAGAAGTGTGGTTAAAGAAACTACCGGATGAGAATCCCGATAAATTTCAGAGTAACATAGATTGAGAAATCAAGTTAATGTTGACTCGATCGTGGATATGAAATTTATTCTTAAGCTTATATCGAAGAATATGGAAGAAATCCGACAAGTTTAAGAAAAGAATTTTTGTAAAATATTGTGGATGATGAAATTCGCATGTATCGATGTAAAGGATGGAAATACAAATGATGTGATTTGAGGATGAATTAAATGATGTGATTTGAGGATGAATTAAATGATGTATTAAAATTTTTGGTTATACACTAAAGTTCTTATGAAGAACAAATAAATATCATATGGAAGTGATGCCTTAAATATGATTTAATCGAAGATGTATAAAGAGCTTATAGGAGCAATCTTTGTAAAAGGCATCATCAGATGAAAAGTTGAAGAATGAGGATCACAAGATGATAAGAAATGTATGATTAAAGAAAATATCAGATTTGATTTCCGATAAAACTTCCAAAGTTATATAAATTAGAGGAATCGAGATAACATTGACTCGATTTTGAATATGAAGATTGGTGTCCATAAGATGATGATTTGAACTCGGAGTGAATTTTACGAGTTCCGATTGAAGTTACAAGGGTAATGAGTTGCCTTGTAAAGTAGATAAGCCTAAAGAATGAGGCATCCTTACATGAGTAAATTGATGAAATACTGATAGAGTCTAAAGTATAAATGGAACATGAGCAGCATTGTGATATGATCCTTAAACTCTTAAAGGTTGTGGAATTGTGCTAAGATTTGCAACTAAAGATTTGGCTAGACAGTACCTCCTCTTGAGATATAAGATCTCGAGATGACAGGATGACAGTGAACCTGTCTATGATATAAAGATATGATTGAGATACGAAAGTAATGAGTCTAGCTAAATACTATTGTCAGCCTATAAAAGAGTGATGAGACTAGCTGCTTTATAGATGAGATCTAATTAAAGAAATTAAAGTCGGTAGATGGATAAGTGTAAAGAATAGATGTATGCGAGATTTTAAAAGATCTTAGCTGTATAGTATCATACCAATCGAGAAGATCGACAAAAAGGGATGAGAGTAAGAATATGAAAACGAAAGTGAAAGTGGAATAAGGAAATAAACTGCATGATGAGAAGGGAACATCAATATGAAACAGTTCCCGAAGTTAAGACTGAGGGTGATTTGTGTTGGTTATCACATAATTGTGGCAAGATGTAAAAGCAAGCCAACTTTGATAAGTACAATTAATGATACTCCAAGGAGTAAGATAATTGATATGTTTACTGCTAGTATATAAATAAGAAATGTTTGTGCATATAACCAACTCGAAATGATAGAGATGGTGGAATTGTATAGATAATGTGGTACTTAAATGGATAATTCGAGGATTCAATCACAGAATCTAAAATATGAAACGAGTAAAAGTGAATAACTCTCGATTTGAGAAAATGAAATTTCATGAGCATCGACATATATGATGAAAGACAGCATGTAGTGGTCTAAAGTACTCTTGATGTCGGAAGTGTACTGGCAGTATTACTTGGAGGATGAACTAGAGATCAGAAGTCGTAAATATACGGCATATACCCCCTTTGGACTTAAGTTAAATTCGGAGGACCGAATTTCTTAAGGTGGGGAGGATGTGATAACCGTAAATTTTTCAATTATTAGAAATAATAAATATTGAAAAAAAATATTAAAGAAAATAGATAAGAGGAAATAAATAAATTAAAGTAAATAAATAAAATTTATTTACGAGATGGGAATATCGTAGAAATTCTCGAAAATAAGGAAAGGAGGAATTTAAATTGGGTTAATGGAAATCCAAAATTAATAAAATAAAAAAGTGCGTATAATATATATTTATATAATTAAATTATATAAATATATTTACACATGTTTTTATATAAATACATATGTATGTATATGAATATTAGTATATATTATAAAATAAAATATATACTATTTTGTCTTAAATAAATACATGTGTATATTATAAAATGTATTTATATAATTATAAATATATATGTACAGATATATATATATATATATATGAAATATATATATTATTACTTTAAATAAAAGTATATGAATATAGAAGAAAAGTAAATGTGGTTTTATATTAAAGTTTAAATGTGTAAATATTGTATTATACCATCTATATAATTTGTACATGTAAAGGTTATTTATTTTTAAAGTATATGAATATACATATATACATATATATACTAGATATATATTTGGTAATATACATTATATATATAATTTATATATAATATGTATTGTATTACATTATATATGTAATGATATATATATGATATATAAAATATATTATATGTATAAAATATAAAACATAGTTTATAATATATAGTGTATTATATACTAAATATAGAAAGGGAATAAAAACCAAAAAGAGGAAAGTAAACAGAAAATAAAAGAAAGGATCGAGGGAAGGAATCCCGACCCTCCCAGCCGCAACCATCGGTGGCGGAGATGCCACCACCGGCGAGAGAAAAAGGTGCAGACGACGTCGCCGGCAAAGGAAGAGAGGGAGGAAGCTGTCGGCGGCGGAAGAAAAGAAGGAAACAGAGGCAGAAAACGAAGGAACACCGGGAAGAAAAAGGAAAATGTCGACGGCGGTGCCGGCCAAATCGGTGGCCGCCACAGCCACCGAAGCATCGCAGGGGGGAGAGGAACACGATGGAGGTCACCCGATGTGTAATGGACGGCGAAGGAAGGCCGGCGAAGAGGAAGAAGAAACCGAGGCAAAACCGCCTCGATCCGCTGCCGTGCCATCGATCCAGGGCAAACGGAGGGCACCAGCAAGTTCGTCGTACAGTCGGCCAGCTGAGGGACGCCTGAACCGGCGGAGAACCGACCGTCGGTGAGGAACCGGCGAGGAAAGGAGCTGGACTAGTCTGAACCGGTCTGACCGGGAAAGGAAGAAGAAAAAAGAAAAGAAAAAGAAAAGAAAAAGGAAAAAGAAAAAGAAAAAGAAAAAAAAAGAAAAGAAAGAAAGAAAAGAAAAAGAGGAAAAAAGGAAGAAAAAGAGGAAAAGGAGAATTTCGAGAATTTGGAAAATTCCCGGAAATTCGACAACCCGGGATTTACGAAAATTCAGTAAGAAATTTTCCAGAGAATTAATTTTCAGAAAAATTAAATAAATTATGAAAAAATTCTAAAAATTAGAATTTTAATTCCAAAATTTATTTTCAGCAATCGGGATAAGGAATCGGGAGAAATGGAGTGTGGGCGCGATCGATAAGCGAAAGTCGCCGACCCGAAAAAAAAGGTAAGGGATGCATGTGCAGCACTGTAAGGATACTCAGTCTGCATAATTTAATTTGAAAAATTTTATGCAATTATTTTATGAAAATTATTATGATGCATGATTTGTTGAAAATAATTTGGGAAGAAGTACTGGCTGAAAGATTTTAAACTGTATTTTCCGTGCAGGAGGTTAGTGAATCGGCAGCCGTTATGCTGCCGAAAATTTTAGAAAAAACTTTATAAAATCATATTAAATGATTTTATTTCCGAATTTCGATAGTAAATCACGAAACATGAGGAAATTATTAAAATTTCATAAAACATGAATATAATAAGATGAAATTCTAAAATGTTCATGTATTCGAGAATGGTGATAATGAAACCACCGAACATTCTCGAAATAGATAAATTATACGAATTACGAGACGAAAGTTGAAGTGAAATATAGTGAGTATTCTTATGAATATTCTTATAAATATTCACTAAAGGATTTTAACCCTTATGGTTTTAAATCATGGAATTATATATTTATATAAATTCCATAAAGGTGTATTTTATGATGAGAATTACGGTTTTGAGACTGGTTGGTATTTTGTCATGCTGATGCATGATATGTAATACGTTTAGTCCCGATCGACGTCTAATTAGTGATCCACAGAGGACAATATAGGTTATGGTCATAGATTTGACCGATGTACTTCCTTACCCTCTGAGGTATATAGTATGATAAGATTGATGTCTATCTTAGACTCCATAAATGATAGGTAATATGTTTTCAAAAGGAAGAAATGATAATTCTAATATTCTTTCTATGGTCTCAAATGAAATATTAGATCATAAGTACTACATGAGATCTGATAAGACATTGGAAAGTACATATGGCATAAAGGCCAAACCGAGCAGAGACTCGATGATTGTACCGTGTGAGCCTCCTCTAGAATCCTTTGGGAACTAAGTGCTGCACGTGTTCTGATGTGTTAGTAAAGGCTAAACCGGGCAGAGACTCGATGATTGTACCGTGTGAGCCACCTCTAGAATCCTTCGGGAACTAAGTGCTGCATGTGTTTTGATGTGTTAGTAAAGGCCAAACCGAGCAAAGACTCGATGATTGTACCGTGTGAGCCACCTCTATGATCCTTCGGGAACTAAGTGCTGCACGTGTTCTGATGTGTTAATAAAGGCCAAACCGAGCAGAGACTCGATTATTGTACCGTGTGAGCCACCTCTAGAATCCTTCGGGAACTAAGTGCTGCACGTGTTCTGATGTGTTAGTAAAGGCCAAACCGAGCAGAGACTCGATGATTGTACCGTGTGAGCCACCTCTAGAATCCTTCGGGAACTAAGTGCTGCACGTGTTCTGATGTGTTAGTAATGGCCAAACCGAGCAAAGACTCGATGATTTTACTGTGTGAGCCACCTTTAGAATCCTTCGGCAACTAAGTGCTACACGAGTTCTGATGTGTGAGTAATCAGTCTAAGTTCTGATAGGGATGCGACAAATGTCGAAGGATGAAATAGATCTTGTGCACATGACATATGATGTGTGTGATATATCTGATTATGTTTATATATGCCACTCAAACATGTGCTACTTGAATGTTCGTCTCTTTCACACTTAATCATATTGATATAAAGAATGATGCCTTGTGAACTTAAGAATGGAATAGATTTTAATAGCTTATTTTGCTTTTTAAAGGACGGTAGTAATTAATAGAGTACATTAAAACATGAAATGAGTTTTAAAGAAATAAGATGATGATTTAACTAATATTCTTTTAAAGGAATATACGAATATTAATTATTCTATTTAAATGCTTTATTTCGTAGAAGCATTATTTTGAAAAGAATATGAAAAAGGTTATGAAGGTTTAAAAAAAAAGGAAAAAGGATTTATTAATTCAAAACAAAAAGGAAAAAAAATTCTCTCTACAGTTGCTTCTAGGTTCCGTAACAAGTATGGTATTCTAAAATACCTACCTTACTCCATTCGGATTCCTAGCCGACTGTAGTATCTTTCCTACATGCGAGCCTAGAGCCCATAGGAAAAATGAAAAAGATTTTTAGCATATAAGAAGCTGAGTATCAAGTGAGGCATATAATTCTCTTACTGAGCCGTGGTTTTGCTCACCCCTTAATTTTCAACATTTCAGGTTTTGATGAATGTGAGTTCAGTGGATTGTGGATCCTGGCTGTACACGGAGGACAATGTGTCAGACCGACTGATTATTTGAGGTATGATCATTTATTCTCTGTATTTAGACACGTCAACAGTACTACTTATCTCATTAATTACGATAGGGGATGTGTATAATATAAACAATGTTATGTAAAATTGTTTAACAGTCAGTACAAGTGAAGTACCGCAGACAGCCCAACCGGTTAAGTTGTGTATAAGAAGATGAAAAATGTGGTCACGGGTCGTGACAACATAATGATGTTAAATGAAATGATTTTATTGTATTGTTGCTATCTACTGTTTATATGTAATATGATTTGGATGATGATGAGTTAAACTAATATTTTTCTAGAAGAATAGATAATATTAGTTATTCTATCAAAATGCTTTAAATCATAAAAGCATAAAATTGAAAATGGCATGAAATAAAAGGAAAAAGGATTTAATTTCAAACGAAATTTATTACTCTCTACAGTTGCTTCTAGGTTCCGGAACAAGACAGGTATTTCAAAGTACCTGCCTTACTCCATCCGGATCCCTAGCCGACTATAGTATCATTCCTATATGTGAGCCTAGAGCCCTTTTAGGAAAATTTAAAGAAAGTGAAAAAGTTTTTCAGCATATAGAATGCTGAATATCAAGTGTTGCATATAATTCCTTTACTGAGCCGTGGTTTGCTCACTCCCTAATTTTAACATTTCATATTTGTGGTGACTGTGAGATCTGACATCTGAGAATTTTGGTTACGCATTTGGAGACACTGCGATAGCTTGATTTATTATATGAGGTACGATCATTTATTTTCTGTATTTAGACTTATCTACAGTACTATTTTCTTGTGAATTAATATAGGGGATGTAAACTATAATATGTTTTTAAATGTAATAGTTTAATGAACATGAAAAGTAAAGTATCACAGACAGCCCAACTATATAAGATGCATAGAAAAACGTGAAATAAGGTGGTCATGGGATGTCACAGATAAAATGGTATCAGAGCAAGGTTGGCCTGATGTCTGTTGATATTTTTGGAAAGAAACCGTATTGAAAAAGGTTAACATCCCCTGTAGTACTGTATAGTCTAAATGCATAAAGAAATAAATGATTATAAATTTAGTTAAAGGTTTTGAAAGGAGTGAGAAATTATGAACTAAGGATTGCTAAAAAAAAAAAGGCTCTGGAATGTTACCTAAAATGGGTGATCTTATAATCTTAAGTGAAGATCGGTTCGGTAAGGAACAGAAAAAGACTTGGTGAGGGCCCAACCAGGACTTTTCTCTGTCCGAATCGAATTTAGACCTTACAATGATGATATAGGGGTGGAATGAGATATCATCAGTAAATAGATCTTCAGATCACCCACTTATGGAATATATTTTGAAGAGAGAAATTTTTGAAAAAATGATGAAAATACCCCTACCTTAAAATTTTTCTTTTGAGCTATAGAAGACCAACATAAGTTAGAATTGATTGATTTGACAAAGTAATTGATGGTTTAAGGATGCATTACATGCAAAATGATCTATTTATTAACACCATCAAGATTTCTCTGTCCAAATTGAACAAGATCTCAAAAAGAATGCTAATATTAGTGTGAAAGGGATACTATCAGCATATAGATGTTAAGATTATTGGTTTAAAGTTATATTGGAGAGAAAGAGATAAATTTGAAATAACAAATATGTCTCTATGTTGGACTAATTTTTGTATAGTGATAAAACTAATTTGATCTTGAATTCCATGATAGTGATGAAGGTAATGATAGCAAAAGGAATGTAATATGTGTATAATGGTCCCGATTATTAATTCCATTTGCACTTAAAGTACTGATACAACCTAAAACTTTTATAATAGACAGTCGCATGATGAGCAGCTCTGTTATTGATTCTTAAGGGTCTGAGTTAAAAGTGTATGAACAAGATGTTTATTACGGGATCATTGGATATGATGAAAATTGAGAGGATTATTGGAGATGACTGAGAAAGAGATCAGTATAAATGATGAAATCCATAGCAGTATGGTTAATTCTAGTTCTATACATTCATACTATTTTTGAAGTATCAAACAAATATTTATAGAACCGGAATATTTTGATATATGTTTTATAGAATGATGTACTATATGGAATATTGTAAAGTTGAAGAATACGTATAAGAACCGTAAAATGACTGTAAGATGACGAAGAAGATAATAGCTAACCTGAATTATTAAATGAAAATGATTTTGAAGTGAATTAAAGTAATGAATCGGTTAGCTATGAAATGTATTAGTTAAAATGTTATACTTAATCCAACATATAAATTAAGATGATCGATATGCTGTGAAGTATGAGTAAATAAATGAATCAAGGTGGAGTATATGTTAAAATAAATTGAATATTAAATGTCTCTGCCTTGAGAATGTACAGTGAAATGATAAGACATAGAGATGAAATGTTCAAAATGATAAGAGATTAGTAATTAAAAAGTATCGGATGTTATTCCCGATAAATTTTCAGAGTAATATAGATTTAAGAGGTTGAGTTAACATTGACTCGATTATGGATACAGAATCTATCTCTAAGGTTATATCGGAGACCATAGAAAGAGTCCGAAAGCTTTAGAACTACTCTGAAAAAATTAGTGGATAATGAAATTCACTTGTATAGATGAAATTGATGGAAATAAGGATGATGTTAATGAGAGGATGAAATGTAAGAGGTATTAAATTCCTATTATGCAATAAAGTTCTTATTAAGAATGAATATTCGTCTGTATGGAATTGATGCCTTATTGAGTTTAATCAGAGATGTATAAAGAGTTCATAAGACCAGTCTCTGTACCAGGCATCGTCAGATGAAAAGTTGGAAATAGATGCCCATAAGATAATGATTAGAACTCTATATAATAATTACGAGTTCATATTAAGGTTTACAAGGTTAATGAAATACCTTGTGAGGTATATAGGCCTATTGAATGAGGCATCCATACAAGAATAAAGTGATGAGGTATCGAGATATTCTAAGGCACTAATGGAATATGAACAACATTGTTATATAACCCTGCAGACTCTCAAAGACTGTGATCTATATGTTAAGATTGGCAAATAAGAGATTTGACTAGCAGTGTCTCCTTTGAGATATATGATCTCAAATGACAGAATGACAGTGAATCTATATATGATTGAAAGATAGTGATTGAGATACGAAATGTACTGGGTCTAGCTAAATATTATTGCCAGTTTATAGAAGAGTTATTGGGTTAACTACTCTATAGATGTGACTGATAATTAAAGAAGTTAAAGTCGGTGGATGAATAAGTGTAAGAATGGTATTTAAAATGTTAAAAGATTTTAACAATAGAGTACGATACCACTGAGGAAAGCCGATTGAAGTGATGAAAGTGAAAAGATGTAAATGTAACAAGAAGATAAGTGCATGATGATGAGGGAACACGAATATGAAGCAATTCCTGAATTTAAGAATGAAAGTGACTTCACTTTGGTTATCACATGATTATGGTTAGATGTAACATCGAGTCAAACTCGACAGATGACATTTAAACGATAATCAAAGGAGTAAATGAATGATTTACATTTTTACAGCTAGTAATGTAAATAGAAAAATGATATATACATATATCCACACATTAGAATGGTGAAATTGTATGGATAATGTGGTGATAAATTTGATAATTTGACTTTCACCTATGGAATTTAAATTCTGAGAAGATTACCTTCTCAGGTATATTCAAAAACTTAAGTGATATTGAGTATACCATAAGAAGAAAAAATGTAATGACAATACAACACGAAAAGAGATATAGAGAGAAAATGATTGATAAATGTTGCATTTATGGCAAGAGATGATTAACAGTAAAGTCTGCAATGAGGTGCAGCCTTGATGAAATAAATGTGAAAAGTGATGAAAGTGATAACTCCCAAGTGATAAGAAGTTTTAGGGAGTATGAAATATAGAGAAAAATGATATAAATGGTATAAAAGGTAATTCTGATGTTGAAAGTATACTGGCAGTATTATTTAAAGGATGATCTAAAGGTCAAGAATCATAAGTATACGAAACCGTACCACCTTTTACTTAAGTGAAATTCGGAGGACCGAATTTCTTAAGGTGGGGAGAATGTGATAACTGAAAATTTTACTATTTTTGGTAGTAATTATCCAGAATTTAATTTTAATGTAAATAAATAAACCAAATTAAATAGATAAATTTAATTACGAGGTGGAATATGTTGGAATTGCAGGAATTAAGGAAGTGATGAAATTAAGGAAATTAATTTGGATATAACGAGATCCAAATTAATTAAGGAATGGAAATAGATATATTTATTTTGGGATAAAAAGAAATCCAAAAATTGTAGAAAATAAAAATGTGCATATTTATATATTTATATGATAAGATTATATAAATATATTTATACATATTTATATAAATACATAAGTAGATATATATGAGATATAGTATATATATAATATCTTGATATATACTATTTTATATCATAGAACAAAGACATATGTATATTATAAATATATATATATGAAATATATATCTATGTATATTAAATTCGTATTAAAGTGTATATACATATATTTATTTAATATAAAATATGTATATACATATATAAATTGCTAAATACCATATTTATATATATATAATTATAAATATAATTTTATATATATATATATATAAAGAAATAGAAAACGAGAATCGGGATAACTCGATTCCCCGTTTTCTGTTTCTCTTCTGTTACAAACAGAGGAGAAACAACAGGAGGCCGACGACAGCAGTAGCTACCACCGTCGGTGAGAAAGGAGAGAGAGAGAGAGAGAGAGAGAGAGAGAGAGAGAGAGGAAAGAGGCCGACGAGCCAAAGAGAGGGAGAGAAGGTGATCGGTGACGAAAAAGAAGAGGAAAAGAGGAAACCAAAGCGAAAAAGGAAAGAAAGAAAAGAAAAAGGAAACAGCGGTGCCGGCTGATTTGGGCACCGCCACCACCTCCAGCGTCACCAACGAAGGGAGATGAAGAGGAAAGGGTGACCGGCGGTGAAGGGAGAAAGGAAAAAGGAGGGAGAAAAGAGATGAGAAGAGGCCGAACCACCACCTCTAGATCCAGCGTCGTCGCTGTCGATCTGGGGAAATGGAGACCAGAAACGGCGTCCCCGCAACTTCGACCAACTGTGGGAGGCATGAACCGGCGGAGAGGATGACTGACGGTGGCTGAACAGGCCAAGGAAAGGTAAACCAGTCTGAACCCAGCCGAACCAGTTTGAATTGGTTCAGACTAGAAAAGGAAAAAGGAGAAAGAAAAAGAAAAGAAAAAGAAAAAGGAAAAGAAAAAAGAAGAAAAGGAAAGAAAAAGAAGAAGAAAAAGGAAGAAGAAGAAGAAAGGAAAAAGAGGAAGAAAGGTTGAAAGAATTAATAATAATTTTATTATTATTAATTGTAGTTTAGTTTTATAAAAATTCTAAAATGTAGAATTTGTTGTAGAAAATCGTTTTCAGTGAACGAGATGATGAAATCGGGAGAAGTGGACTACGGGTATGACGTAACGAGGAAGTCGCCAACCTGGAACAGGTAAGGGAGGCATGTGCAGCCTGTAAGGATATTCAGTCTGCATGCCTTTAATTATGAAATATTTTATGAAATATTTTGTGGTGATTCATCGGTTGGAAAATTATGGTGATTGGCTGGCTGTAAATATAAACTGTCTTTTCTGTGCAAGGAGGCTAGCCAATCAGTAGCCGTTATGCTACCGAAAAATTTTAGAAAATTACCTAAAATCATAATAAATGATTTTATGACACGAAAAACGATTTTAGACCACGAGAAACAAGAAAATTATAATTTTTCATAAAACATGAATATATCGAATTTTAATTTTAAAATATTCATGTTTTCGAGATTAGTGATAATGAAATCACCGAAAATTCTCCTGATATGTATATTACAAGTGATATGAGATGGAAAATGAAAAGACATAAAGTGAATATTTTATAAATATTTTCTTAAATATTCACTAAATGATTTATACAACCTTATGGTTTTAATTATGAACATAAGTATTTTTATAAATTCCCTATAGGATATTTTATGATGAAAAACATAGTTTAAAGACTAGTGCCCCTTCTATCATGCCGATACGTGATATATGATACATAAAATGAAAATATTTTATATGATATATGATTAAACTGGCATGAGAATTATTTTGTTACATGATTATTTTACATGAACTGAATTTCATGAAACGATTTACATGAGATGAATTATATGACTTAATTTACATGAAGTGATTTATGTGCATTGATTTACAAGAAATGAATTTCAAGAAAGGATTTATATGAATTAAATTAAATGAAAAGAATTACATGAAAGGAATTACATGAACTGATTTAATTGAAAATGATTTCTACTGTTAATCGCTATTTGAAATTGATTTCTACAGTTAAATGAATGATTTATGAAAATGTTTTGAGACAGTCGTTCGTTAGTGATCATGCATAGTGTTATATGACTGCGAGACTTGATCAGTTTACAGGTTTATTATATTATATATGACTGTGGGAATTATGGTCAAACCCACAGGTTTACGCAGTGAGCACTTGACCAGTGCAAACTATGAGTGTTGACGATGGCCATTCGTTATAGTGATCGTCCCTTTGAGGATAATGATAGTGATTGTTCCTTCGGGGATAGTGATTGTCACAGCCCGTGACCCTATTTTTCATCTTATTCTATACATCTTATTTGGTTGGGCTATCTGCGATACTTTACTTTTCTTTTACATATAAACAATTCCATATAAAATTCTAATATGAATTACATCCCCTATCTTAATTCATAAGGAAGTAGTACTGTAGATAAGTCTAAATATAGAAAATAAGTGATTATACCTTAGTAAATAAATCAAGCTGTCACATCGTCCCCAAATGCGCAGCCGAAATCCTTTAGGTGTCAGACTCTCAGTCTTCGAAAACCTGAAATGTTAAAATTAAGGGGTGAGCAAACCATGGCTCAGTAAGGATTTCAGCTATCTATATGTTGAAAATTTTTTTTCATTTTCCTATTGGGCTCTAGGCACACATGTAGGAAGGATACTACAGTCGGCTAGGGATCCGGATGGAGTAAGGCAGGTATTTTGAAATACCTGTCTTGTCCCAGAACCTAGAAGCAACTATAGAAATTAGTAAATTTCATTTTGTTTGAAATTTAATCCTTTTACCTTTTTAATCCATATCATTTTCATATTCTTTTCAAAATAATGCTTTTATAAAATAAAGCATTTAAATAAAGTAACTGATATTCATATATTCTTTGAAAAGAATGTTAGTTAAATCATCATCATTCTCATTTAAAACTCGTTTCATGTTTTACTGTACAATCATAATTAGTACAGTACTTTAAATAACAAAATAAACTATTTGAATCCTTTTCGTATAACATATAAATCGTTTAAATCTAATATCCAATTTAAAAATTAAAGTAAGAATATTAGATTTATTTTCCTCCTCTTTCCTTTTTGAAAACATATCACATATTCATATTACATGTCATATGAAAATCATCTTGTAGTACTAAAAACAAAACTGAAATGAGCATTTTAGAAAAATGATATAAATCATTTCATTTTCTTCTCATATCATATGAAACATATTCATTTTACATGTCACATATCATAAAAACATTTTCATTTCACACATCATAAATCATATATGGAGATAGTGGCAACCATCGAGTCCTATCATGCAATAATACCCGAAGGTATAAAATAATCATGTCAGATCTATGGCCATAGTCTATAATTGTCCTCGGCAGATCATTGATCAGGTGTCGGCCGGGACTACATATCACATATCACATGTTACATATCACATATCACATATCACGTATTACATATTGGCATGATAGAGGGGCCAACTAGTCTCAAAACTGTGTTTTCCATCGTAAAATGACCTTTATGGAATTTATAAAAATATATAATTTTATAATTTAAAACCGTAAAGGTTATAAAATCATTAAGTGAATATTTAAGAAATATATATAAAAATATTCACTTTATTTCTTTTCATTTTTCATCTCGTATTTACGTGTAATTTGCATATCAAGAGAATTTTCGGTGATTTCATTATCACCATTCTCGAAAACATGAATATTTTAAAATCACTTTTATTTTATTCATGTTGTTATGAAAAATATTCATTTTCTCGATTTTCGTGGTTGAAAATCATTTCTCGTGAAATAAAATCATTTATTATGATTTTATGAAATTTTTTAAAAATTTTCGGTAATTTTCGATAATTTTTCGGCAGTATAACGGCTGCCGATTGGCTAGCCTCTTGCACGGAAAATATAGTTTATAATTCTAGCTAGTACATCATCACAAATTTCTAACCAAAGAATCTTCACAATATTTTCATAAAATATTTCATAATTAAAAACATGCAGACTGAATATCCTTACAGTGCTACACATGCATCCCTTCACTGTCCCGGGTCGACGATTGCCTTGTTCGTCACGCCCGTGTTCACCTCGCCCAATTCCGTCGTCTTAGTCATCAAGGGAATTTTCTGGAAATTAAATTCTAAAATTTAGAATTTTTTCATAATTATTTAAATAAATAAATTATTTAAATAATTTAACATTTTCCAGGATTTCTTACCGATTCCTGTAATTCCCGGGTTTTCGAATTCTCGGGATTTCCTATAATTTTTGAAATTCCTGAAAATTTCTTTTCTCTCTCTCTTTGCTCCCTTTTTTTCTTCTTTTTCTTTTCCTTTTCCTTTTTCTTTTTCTTTTTCCTTTTTTTTCTTCCTTTTTCCTGATCTGACCGGTTCAGACCAGTCAGACCGGTTTGGCCTTTCTTATGGCCGATCTTCCGTCGGTGGCCGGTTCCCTGTCGGTTCTGGCCTCCCACAGCTGGCTTAAGTGGCAATGAAGCTGGATCCGACCTCCGTTCTTCCCCATCGCCGGCGACGGTGCCGGATCTGGATCGGTGGTTCTCGGCTCCTTTCTCTCCTTTTTCTTCCTTCCTCCGCCGTTTCCTTCACTATGGATGATTCCTCTCACCTTCGTCTCCCTTCGGCAGTGGTGCTGGTGGCGGTGCTTGAACCAGCCGGCACTGTCGTTTCCTCCTCTACTTTCCTTTTGCTTTTCCACTTTGGTTTCTTCTAATTTCTTCCCTGCCGCAGGCGATCTTTCTCTTCCCAGTCTCGCCAACCTCTCTCCTCTGCCTCTCTTACTTTCTTTCTCGCCGACGGCAGCAGCGACTGCTGCCATCGACTTGGCTGAGAAGGGATCAGGCTCTATCCTGATTCCTTCTCTTTTTTTTTTCTGTTTTGTTTTCTATTATATAATATATATATATAATTATATTTATCTAATTATATATATTTACATTATTAAATATATACATATAGATATATATATATATATGTGTGTGTGTGTGTGTGTGTTTTATTTAAATCATTTATATACATATATATATCTATTAATTTAAAATACTATATATATACATATTATTTGTATACATAAATGTATACTAATATACATATGTATTTATTTTATGATATAGAATAGTATATATCCATATATAATATATATACTAAAAGCATTAGCTTTCCCTTTGGGTTTGTCTCTGTCCCACATCGAGTGTGTAGTGTTGTGGTGTGTGCGTTTATAAGGAATTTCATGCTAACCCAAACCAATCGGTTTTGGAGTTAGTGATGTGTTCCTTCCCTAAACAAAAAAACTCATTTCCCTGTGTGTTTGGTGTGTGGTTCTGATGTTGAGACTAAAAGCATTAGCTTTCCCTTTGGGTTTGTCTCCGTCCCACATCGAGTGTGTAGTGTTGTGGTGTGTGCGTTTATAAGGAATTCCATGCTAACCCAAATCAACCGGTTTTTGAGTTAGTGATGTGTTCCTTCCCTTAACAAAAAAAAAATACTATATTTCATATATATATATATACATTTGTAATTATATAAAACATATATAATATATTTAAAAATATATGTATATAATAAAATTATATAAATATATAATTACTCACATTTGTATTTCTTATAATTTGGATTTCTTAATATCCAAATTAATTTCTCCTTTTATTTCTTATTTAATTTGGATTTTTCATTTGTCCAAATTAAATTTTCTCAACTCCATCGCTTCATTAATTTCGGGAATTTCCACGATATTCTCATCTCGTAAATAAGTTCATTTATTTATTTTCTTTACCTCATTTATTTGTTTTAATATTAATTTTTAGAAAATTAATGGTTATCACAATGATAGTGCATGATTCTATTAAATGATGATTGTTTCCATCGAGTGATTATTGAATTGTTTAAATATTGATTTGAGTGAAGTGAAAAGAAAGAAAAGGTTTACAGTGAATGACAGTACATAATGATGTTAAATGAAATGATTTTATTGTATTGTTGCTATCTACTGTTTATATGTAATATGATTTGGATGATGACGAGTTAAACTAATATTTTTCTAGAAGAATAGATAATATTAGTTATGTTGGATTATGCCCTTAGAACCATTCATTAGATGATTGGCTTTGGCATTTTTATGTATCATGACATTTTATTATAGCTCATTATTATATTTGTCTTATAACTGCGTAATGTAATCTTATATGATAATGTCCTTAGAATAGTAATAACACACTATTCTTAAAATATCCCTAGTCAAGTATTATTGTGAACAAGGATAACAATGATACGATAAGACTAGTATGTGGTTGACTGATGACCATTGTCATGGATATAGGATATCGAGTCATCACATAGGTACATGTTAAAAAACTATGTACTGGATCGACCCTCCATGAGAACGCTACATGGATTGTTATATGAGTGTCATAAGCGATTCTCATAGTGATGATGGTGTATGTGATCCTTTGACTTGAGATCATCAGAGATCCCAACATAGAGAATTGCATACTTTAATGCTGCTAGATATCATTCGTAACAGGATGGACTATAAAGGTAGTAATTGGGTATGCCTTGATCTATGTAGAGGGATGTTGAGTGATCAAGATAGGATTTATCCCTCTTATATAACAAGAGTGATGTCTTGGGCCCTTTGATAGAGTGAGACTAAGAAATGCATGGTCGTGCTCAAATAAGTCAATATGAGATATTGATTTTATTTGTTTAATTAGTCTACTCAGGAATCAAGAAACGCTGATTAGACTATACAAGTGTGACACATTCCATGACTTATGTCTAATCAAGACATCAAAGGATAAAGGGATTAGACTACACGGTAACATCTATCACGAGAAAGGTTATGTCGAGTCATTGACATTCTCGTTACATGGGTAGCAATGATGTGTTGCTAGATACCGCTCATTGCCTATGACAATTTTGTCATTGCCATTGTTTTGAGAACCTATTGGGTCGCACACTTAGAACGGATCAATGAGGAGCTTAATTAATCTTATTCTGAATTGGATTAAGGATATATCTAATCCTATTCTGAATTGGATTAAGGATATAGTTAATCCTATTCTAAGTAGGATTAGAGTTCTGTTTGGCAGTAAATTTTAGGGTAAAATTTACTGCCTATAAAAGGATGTTTTTCTAAAACAGAGCCATATAATTAAAAAAAGAAAAAAAAGTATTCTTTTAATCGAAGCTAGCAATTCGATTATAAGGAATCAAAAAACGCTCTTTAAGGCTTCTGATCGTGAGACGTTCAAGAGTCGTGAGATCCGTTCGTGTGGATACCATAGAGGCAGGAACGAAAAGTTGTTGCTTGTGACTCGACCAACGACAGAAATCAGAGAAAAACGTTAGGTAAAATCTCGAAACCCTAATCAGGCAACTCTCCGAATTGATCCTGGTGGAGGCCGAATGATTTAAATTCCGCTGCGTGGTTTTTTCGGTTTCCTTCAAGTTATTCTATCAAAATGCTTTAAATCATAAAAGCATAAATTGAAAATGACATGAAATAAAAGGAAAAAGGATTTAATTTCAAACGAAATTTACTACTCTCTACAGTTGCTTCTAGGTTCCGGAACAAGACAAGTATTTCAAAATACTTGTCTTACTCCATCCGGATCCCTAGCCGACTGTAGTATCCTTCCTACACGTGAGCCTAGAGCCCTTTTAGGAAAATTTAAAGAAAGTGAAAAAGTTTTTCAGCATATAAAATGCTGAATATCAAGTGTTGCATATAATTCCTTTAATAAGCCGTGGTTTGCTCACTCCCCAATTTTAACATTTTAGATTTACGGTGATTGTGAGATCTGAAATCTGAGAATTTTGGTTGTGCATTTAGAGACACTGCGATAGCTTGATTTATTATATGAGGTACGATCATTTATTTTCTGTATTTAGACTTATCTACAGTACTACTTTCTTGTGAATTAAGATAGGGGATGTAAATGATAATATGTTTTTAAATGTAATAGTTTAATGAACATGAAAAGTAAAGTATCACAGACAGCCCAACCATATAAGATGTATAGAAAAACGTGAAATAAGGTGGTCATGGGATGTGACAGATAAGGACTAATGGTTAGTAGTGACTTGACATTTGAGGAAGTCAAGTGTTTGAGTCACTACGGACGCGCTCAAGGGGATTTATCCTGAGTTCTTCAGGACCCTTGGGACAAAGCCGTGAGGGACTAAGTGCCACGTCTATGGACGGGGGCCACCTCTAGAATCCCAAAGCGTACAATATGTATGAGTGAGGCCATGGGGAACTGAGGAAAAGGGCAGTCCTAGGGTCTTCACATCATGTCTTTCCTAGTTTAAATCATGTTAAAAGCATGAGTTTGGAGACTTCAGGGTTTCGACCTACAGTCATTGTGTGATAACCGCAAATTTTCTATTTTTGGAAATTAATATTAAAGAAAGTAGACGAGGAAATAAATAAATTAAAGTAAATAAATAAAATTTATTTACGAGATGGGAATATCGTTGAAATTCCCGAAATTGATGAAGTGAAGAAGTGGAGAAAATTAATTTGGATAAATTTGAGGAATTTAATTTGGATAAATGGAAATCCAAATTAAATAAGAAATGAAAAAGGAGAAATAAATTGGATATTAGGAAATCCAAAATTTAATGAAATAAAATATGTATAAGACTATATTCATATAATTAGATTATATAAATATAGTTACATATGTTTTTATATAAATACATATGTATATATAGGAAATATAATATACATATGATATACGGATATATATTGTTTTATATCATAAAATAAATACATATGTATTTATGTATACAAATAAATATATATACGATATATATATATATATTATTTTAAAGTTAAAGTGTAGAGATATATATGTATATATATATATATACATGTATATCTAATATAATAATTATAGACATAATTATACAAATATAATTATATGAATATTGTAATTATATATGTATATAATTATATAAAAGAAATAATTATATATGTATATAACAAAAAAAAGGAAAAAAAAAAGGAAACAGAAACGGGAAATGGGATCCCGTTTCTGTCGAAACAGGAGAAGAGGGGCGGCCGACCACCGTTGGCCGGCCAACTGAGGGAGAAAGGAAGGGAGAGCGGTGTCGCCGGCGAGAGGAGAAGCAAATGGTGACGGCGTGAGGCGGAAAGAGAAGGAAACGGCGCGAAGCAAAGCGAAAAACCGAAAGGAAAAAGGAAGAGGAGATCGGTGGTGCCGGCTAATCCGGGCACTGCCACCACCACCAACGCCACCGGCAAGGACCAAAGAAGGTGAAGGAGGCCACCGACGGTGAAGGAAACGGCGGAGGAAGGAGAAATGAGAAGGAGAAGAGCCGAGATCTTCTGTCGCCAGATTCGGCGCCGCCGCCATCGTTCTGGAGAAACGAAGGGCGGATCCAGCATCGTGGCCATCTCCGCCAGCTGAGGAGCCACCGAACCGCCGAAGAACCGGCCACTGAAGGAGAGCCGGCGGTGAGGGAGCTGGACAGGTTTGAACCGGTCCGAACCGGTTCAGACCAGGAAAAGAAAAAAGAAAAAGGAAAAAGAAAAAGAAAAAGAAAAAAAAAGAAAAGACAAGAGAAAGAAAAGAAAAGAGAAAAAGGAAGAAAAAGAAGAAAAAGGAGAATTTGGGGAATTTGGACATTCCCGAGAATTCGACAACCCGAAAATTTACGAAAATTCGGTAAGAAATTTCCGGAAATTAATTTTCAGAAAAATTTAATAAATTATGGAAAAATTCTAAAGTTTAAGAATTTTAATTTCCAGAAATTATTCTCGACGATCGAGATGAGGAATCGGGAGATATGGAGAATGAGCGCGACCGACAAGCGGAAGTCGCCGACTCGGAAAAGGTAAGGGATGCATGTGTAGCACTGTAAGGATATTCAGTCTGCATGATTTTTATTATAAAATATTTTATGAAAATATTTTATGAAAATGGTGTGATGATTCTGTGGTTGGAAATTTGTGATGATGTACTGGCTGGAATTATAAACTGTATTTTTGTGCAGGAGGCTAGTCAATCGGCAGTCGTTATGCTGCCGAAAAATTATCGAAAATTTCTAGAAAATTCAGAAAATCATAGTAAATGATTTTATGTCACGAGAAATGATTTTCAATCACGAGAATCGAGAAAATGAATATTTTCATAAAAACATGAATAAAATGAAAGTGATTTTAAAATATTCATGTTTTCGAGAATGGTGATAATGAAATCATCGAAAATTCTTTTAATATGTAAATTACATGTAATACGAGACGAAAAATGAAAAGAAATAAAGTGAATATTTTTATATATATTTCTTAAATATTCACTAAATGATTTTATAATCTTTATGGCTTTAAATTATGAAATTATATATATTTTTATAAATTCCATAAAGGTTTATTGATGATGAAAAATACATTTTTGAGATTAGTTGGCATCCTATCATGCTGATATGTGACATGTGATATGTGACATGCAATATGTGATATGTGATATGTGATATGTAGTCCCGGCCGACACCTGATCAGTGATCCGCCGAGGACAATTATAGACTATGGCCATAGATCTGACATGATTATTTATACCCTTTGGGGTCTATAGCATGATATGAGTAGCGACCCAGTGGACGGGCTGGGCGTGCGTGCCTAAGTCTCCATATATGATATGTTTTAAATGAAAATGTTTTACATGATATGTGATACGTGAAATGTAAATGATTTATAGCATTTTTATAAAATGCTTATTTCAGTACTGTTTTAAGTACTATGAAATGATTTTCATATGATATGTGACACGAATATGTAATATGTTTTCAAAAGGAAAATAAATCTAATATTCTTATTTTAAATTTTAAATTGAATATTAGATTTAAATGATATATATTTTATACGAAAAGAGTTTAATAGCTTATTTTGCTATTTAAAGTACGGTACTAATATGATTGTACAGTAAAACATGAAATGAGTTTTAAATGAAAATGATGATGATTTAACTAATATTCTTTTCAAAGAATATATGAATATTAGTTACTTTATTTAAATGCTTTATTTCATAAAAGCATTATTTTGAAAGGAATATGAAAATGATATGGAATAAAAAGGAAAAGGATTTAAATTTCAAACAAAAAGAAATTTATTACTCTCTACAGTTGCTTCTAGGTTCCGGGACAAGATAGGTATTTCAAAATACCTACCTTACTCCATCCGGATCCCTAGCCGACTGTAGTATCATTCCTACATGCGAGCCTAAAGCCCCACAGGAAAAATGAAAAAGTTTTTCAGCATATAGGAAGCTGAATATCAAGTATGCATATAATTCCCTTACTGAGCCGTGGTTTGCTCACCCCTTAATATTAACATTTCAGGTTTTTAAGGACTAAGAGTATGACATCTAAAGGACTTCGACTGTGCATTTGGGGACGATGCGACAGCTCGACTTATGACGTGAGGTACGATCATTTATTTTCTGTATTTAGACATTTTCACAGTACTATTTTCTTATGAAGTAAGATAGGGGATGTATTTCATATTATAATTTAATATAAAATTGTTAATATGTAAAAGAAAAGTAAAGTATCGCAGACAGCCCAACCATATAAGATGTATAGAATAATGTGAAAAATAGGGTCACGGGCTATGACAGATTTAATGGTATCAGAGCAGGGTTAGCCTAATGTCTATCGATACTTTGAAAAGGAAATGTGTCGAAAAAGATTAACATCCCCTGTAGTACTGTGTAGTCTGAATACATAGAGAAAATAAATGATTACAAATTAAATTAAGTATTTAGAAGGGAGTGAGCAATTATGGAATAAGGAATGCTAAAAAGGGAAAACGGCTCAGGAATGTTACCTGAAATGGTGATCTTATGATCTAAATGGAGGTCGGTTTGGTAAGGAATAGAAATGGACTCGGTGAGGGACTCACCAGTACTTTTCTGTCTGGGTCGAACTGAGACCTGAGAGTGATGATATAAAGGAGGGGAATGAAGTATCATCACTAAATAGACGTTAAGATCATCGATTAAAGGTATTTTGAGGACAGAGAAAAATTTTGGCCAAAAATGACCAAAATACCCTTACCCTCAAAATTTTGACGGGAGTCAAAATAGATCACCAGAAGTTGGAATTGACCGATTTGACAGAGAGATTGATGATGTAAAGCTGCATTTTAGGTAAAATAATCCAATTATGGATTCTATTGGATTTCTCTGTCGAAATCGAAAAAGATTTTAAACTGTTAATATTGGTATGAGAAAGGGGTACTATCAGCAAATAGATAATAAGATCACTGATTTAAATGTATATTGAGGAGAAAGAAATAAATGTGAAAATGATGAAAATGCCCCTGTGTGGGATTATGGTTTGAACAGTGATAAAATCAAGTCGATTGTGAATATATTGATAGTAATGGAGTTATTGATGGTATAAGGACATAAAATGAGTATAATGATCTCGATTATAAATTTCACTACACTTGGTTGTGTTGATACGACCCAAATGGTTATAGGGAAGTCGTAGGATGAGCGACTTAGTATTGATTTTATGGGTCTAACTTAAAAGTGTATTAATGAGATGTTGATTACAGGATCGTTGGATACGATGAAAAGTAATATGATTACTGGAGATGATTGACAATGAGATCAGTATAGAGGATGAAATCCATAACAGTACTGTTAATTCTGGTTCTATACATCCCTACTATCCTTGAGGTATTAAACAGATAATTATAAAACCGAGATATTTTGAAATATGTTTTATAGAAATGATGTACTGTATGGAGTATATGAAATTGGAGAATATACATAAGGTCAGTAAGTGAAGATAAGAGATGAGGATGATGATAGCTAACCTTAATTATAAATGAAGATGATTGAAAAAAAATTTAAATAATAAATCGGTTAGCTGTGAAAGGTGTTAATCAAATAATTACACTTAATACAGCATTGTAAATTAAGAGGATTGATATGCTGTGAAGTATGAGAAATAAGTAAATCAAGGCGGAGCAAATGTTAAAATGATTTAAATATTAAATATCTTTATCTTGAATGAAATGATGGGACACAAAGATGAATGTCCAAAATGATGAGAGATGAATGATTAAAGAAAGCATCGGAGGAGATTCCTGATGAATTTTCAGAGTTATATAGATTGGAGAAATCGAACTAACGTTGACTCGATTTTAAATATGAAATTTATTCATAAGCTTATATTGGAGAATATAGAAGAAATCCGACAAGCTTAAGAAAATAAATTTTGAAAAATATTGTGGATGATGAAATTCACATGTATTGATGTAAAGGATGGAAATACAGATAATATGAATTGAGGATGAATTAAATGAAGTATTAAATACCTATTATGAATAAAGTTCTTATGAAGAACAAATAATTATTTTTTATAGAAGTGATGTCTTATTTGGTTTAATCGGAGATGTATAAGGAGCTTATAAGACCAATCTCTGTACAAGGCATCACTAGATGAAAAGTTGAAAATTGATTGTCTCATGATTAAATTATGGTAAAAGATGGTGAATGGTAAAGTCTGCAAATGAACTGCAGTAATTGGATGAAATAAATAGGAAAATGAATATTGAGAATAATAAAGAATCTAAAAGAGATATGATAATATAGAAGTGATTACAAATTGATAGTCTAATGAAATCACTTCTCTATTATCAAACTCTTAGATTCTTTAGTGCCATAGTCGAAATACGATTATAAGAGGATGAGAATGTATGTGAAGTTCCAGTGAGCACTATATGTGATGGGAATCTCTGAGTAGCTATATGTTAATGGGAAATAGCAAAAGACTCTGAGATTCCAAATCGATTGACAGCACCGCTTCGTACATGATGTAAATACCTGAGCGTAAAATGGAAACACTCGATGATATGTTGAGAGAGCGGATGCACGAGATGTGAAAGCTACTGGGACAATTACATACTACTGAATACAGTATGTAAATGATAATTATCGAAATGTATCGACTTGGCACCAAATAAGGAAGATGGATGATGAATAATATGAATCATATGCGATATAAAAAGGAGTGGAAATGGATAACTCCCAATTGATAAGAAATTTTAGGGAGTATAAATATATGATGAGAAATGATATTGTTAGCTTTAAATTGCCATATATATTTTGAAATGACAAAAACTTAAGTAAGCTTTAATGTTCTAATTAATAGTGTAAATTTGCCTTATCACACATGATTTTCTCAATCCATTTTCAAGTGATCATATCAACATTAAGGCCATGATTTAATGATACATCCTTATTGGTCTTAATTCTTTATAAATGTTTTGAATATTTTAGAAAATCACTTAATGAATTTTTGGACAATGTTTTCATCAAAGAAAGTCAAGAAAAACTCCCACAAAAGTGCCAATACGTTTTGGGTTGAATTAGGATTAAAGACCACATCATTTCTAACCCAAAAGTGCAGGAAAATCACATTATGGAAGCATGGGATCGATCCCCTAAGGGAAGGGATCGATCCCCTAAGGGAAGGGATCGATCCCTTTTTGGCAGAATGCCCCGGAAGCAAGAAAATGAAGCATGGGATCGATCCCCTAAGGAAAGGGATCGATCCCTTTGTGCCAGAAAGCCCCTAACGGCTAGTTTCTGTGAGACATAACGGCTAGTTTCTGTTTTGGCTCCAAACAACGTCCACAAACCATCCAAGGGACTATAAATAGAGGCCTAGAAGCTAAAGGAAGGAAGAGGAACAACCAAGCAACATCTTTCATCATCTTATTCATCTTCTCAAGCCTCAAACAACAAATCAAGAGCTCAAAAGTCTACATCTTCTATCATTCATCTATTTCTTGTATTGCTTAGCACAAACTTTGTATAGGCTTTTACTTGTGCTTAATCTCTGTAATCACTTGCCTATCTAGAGGCCTTCTTTGATTACATCTCTTGTAAACCAAAATCATTCCTTGTAAAGAGGAGGTTTCTCTTTAGCCTAAGAAAAAGAGGGAGGTTACTCTTTAGCCTAAGAAAAAGAGGGAGGTTTCTCTTGAGCCTAGAAAAAGAGAGAGGTTTCTCTTTAGCCTAGAAAAAGAGGGAGTGTAACAAATTCAAGATAGTGGATTTGGAGAAAATCCTTGGGAGTGTCTCAAGGTAGAGGACGTAGGCAAGGTTGCCGAACCTCTATAAATCGCTTGCGTACATTTCTCTTTCTCTACTCTCTTTAATTACTTGCAATTATATTTGTGCTTATTGTATTGAATTTGGATTGCATGATTGAATAGCCTAGAGAACTTAGAAAATATCAATATAGGCTAGAGAATTTAGAGAAACCGAAAAACGAGCTTAAGGGTAGTTAAAAACCGATTCACCCCCCCTCTCGGTATAGCCTATAGAGCCAACAATTGGTATCAGAGCTTGGGCTCGAGATTGAATTAGACTAACCTCTATCGAGCTAAACGATTTTAAATGGCTCACTTGAATATAGGCACACCCCTAGGAGAAGAAGGACAATCATTAGTTAGAACTCCACTCTTCAATGGTGAAAATTATTCATATTGGAAAACTAGAATGATGTTGTTTGTACAATCAAACGATTATGAAGTGTGGAGAATTATAGTGAATGGTCCTAGAATTCCCATGAAGAAAATAGATGGAATAGATGTCCCTAAGAGTGAGGATGAGTGGGACACAAATGACATGAGAGGGGCACAATTGAATGCCAAGGTTATGCACACTCTCTTTTGTGCTTTAGGTCCCAATGAATATAATAGAGTCTCCTTGTGTGAGAATGCCAAGCAAATATGGGACAAATTAGCCATCACACATGAAGGGACCAATCAAGTGAAAGAGACCAAAGTAGGAATGCTCACACATGATTATGAGCTATTTAGGATGAAAGAAAATGAGTCCATTAGCGAAATGTTCACTAGGTTTAATGATATAATTAATGGACTTAAGGCATTAGGCAAGAGTTATTCCAATGTAGAAATGGTCAAGACAATCTTGAATAGCTTGCCAAAATCTTGGGAGGCAAAGGTGACTGCTATAGAAGAGTCTAAGGACCCTAACACCTTGTCTCTAGATGAACTTATGGGCTCCCTACTTACATATGAAATGAAATTAAAAAGAAATGAAGAGCCTTCAAAGAAAGTAGGGGTAGCACTTAAGTCTTCCACTCATGAGGTCATTAAAGATAATAGTGATGAGAGTGGAAATGAGGAAGAAAAGGAAATGGCAATGTTTGCCAAAAGATTTAATAGATTTATGAGAATGAAAGAGAGAGAGCAAAATAGAAAACATCATAGGGGAGAGTCAAGCAGAAGAGAAAAGGACCACTTAGTGTGTTATGAATGCAATGAACCGGGTCACACTAAGCTAGATTGCCCCATACTTAGGAAGGAAAAGGATAGGAAACCTAAGAAGAAAGCATTTGTGGCTGCATGGAGAGATAGTGATAGCTCCGATGAGGAAAATGTAGATGAAGAGGTAGCCTACTCATGCTTTATGGCCATTAGTGATGATGAGGCTAGTAGTAGTTCTAGTGAAGATAATGATTATACCTTTAGTGAACTACAAAATGCCTTTGATGATTTAGCAAATGAATTTCAATACATGAACTCCAAATATAAGAAAATCATTGCTAAATTAAAAATAGAAAATGAAGCCTTGACTAGTGCTAAGATAGAATTTGAAAAGAAACTAGAAGAGTCCAACTTAGAAATAAATGAGTTAAATAAAAAGAACACAAATTTGCATAACTCATTTTCTAGGTTTTATATGGGTCAACAAAAGCTAGATCACATGTTAGAGACCCAAAGAGCTTTCTTTGACAAAGATGGGTCAGGCTATAATGCTAAACAAAAAGAAACTCATCTTAAGAATTTCCTAGTGAGCAAAAATACCATGCATGATTTATCTCTCACATGCTCACTTTGCAATAGAATCGGCCACACCTCACAAGCATGCACAAATAGAAAAACCACATTTAGAGGAAGAGTGGTTAGAAAAATGTGGGTGCCTAAGCAAGCTGTAAATAATGATGAATTGTACTTGAAATGGATCCTAAAAGGATCAAAAATTATTTGTACTAACTCTCATGGACCCAAGAAAATTTGGGTACCAAAGCATACTTAAATTTGTTTGTTGTAGGAGTGTTAGAGCATGGAGTTACAAAGAAACAATGGGGTTTGAATGCTCTACACACCTCTATGGAGTTTGCTTGTGCCAATGAGAAAAAGGAAAAGCCTGAGGATCCATCACAACAATTCTTCAAAGAATAGCTCAAGGTGGACTCAACAATTCAAGGCAAAGCATACTCAAGCAAAGGAGTTTTGTAAGATTAATTCTTTACTCTTTAAAACTTTTATTTGATTATTTGTGCTTTGATGAGAAAGTTGGTTGATGATTCTTGATGCATTGTGAGTTGAATGATTGAACAAAAGGCATGATAAATGATTTTTGAGTGTATGATGAATAGTACTTGATGCATTGAATGAAAAGCATGATTTGTGATTTTGAAATGATTATTGGTTTTCTGCATCTTGAGCAAGTTTGATATGTGTAGATAATATATTTAGTTGCTCAAAAGTTGTCAAATATGTCATATATGCAAAATGCCTTGTTATAAGCCTTAATGAAGAATATGCATGTTAGAAATCATGGCATGTTGTTCACAAGATGTATGTTTTGATGTTATATGTGCTTAAAATCTGTGTGAACAAGTTTGTTTTGGCATATTTGTGGTTTCCAAAGCTTTGGTTTTGACAAAATATGCATAATGCTTAAAATGACCCCCTTTGAGGCCAAAAATGCTTTATTGGTGAAAATTCTACCAAAATTGCAAAATCTTTTGTAAAATGGTTTTTCATTCAGATTTTTCATTCATACAAGTCCAAAATCATGTTTTACAAATGTCTAAACCTTTACTTGGACTTAAATTACTCAAAAACGAAGTTTGGGCACCTCAAAGGTTGGATTTTTTGTCAAAAACTGCAGAAACAGGATGAGGGATCGATCCCTTAGCAAGAAGGATCGATCCCCTTGAGCAGAATGCAGGAAATTTGCATTCTGGACTTAAGGGATCGATCCCCCTCCAAAAGAGATCGATCCCCCAGGCCAAAATGGCTTTTCTGCACTTTTTCAACCGAATTTGAGAAGGATTTTTCACTTTCTTGATATCTTTTTTCTTCTCAAGTTAAAATTCATTGTCTTTAACTTCTTTTTGATGATCTTTAATGTATGAAAATTCATTTTCCATTGATATCATGCCTCAACTTCATCAATTAATATCATTTCCAACAAATGGTATCACTTTCAACAATCAATATCATTTTTCTTGAGCTCACAAGTGCACAATCATGTTTCTTGTTGAAAAACATTCATGAATCTTGAAATAATCTTGAAATATATTTTCAATGAATGCTTAAACATAATTTTGAGAATTATTTCATTGATTTGTGAGTAATTTGAGAAATTGATGAGCTTGTGCATAATGACTATTGATCATATCTTTTGTTCATCCTAGTCAAGCATGCTTATAGGATTATGTTTATTAGCTTGACTCAACTACTCCACTCTAGGTTTCATGATCATTATACATCTAGTGGATTGATTTCAAATGCAAATTCAACAATTGGTAATAGTCATTGACCTATAATTTGTGATGGTAAATGGATCCTAAATGTTTAAATGCATGAAACTTTATCATCCTTGAACTTAAAGAACTAGGGTCTTAATGACAACACCAACATTCAAAGATAAATGCAAAAACTTGATATCCATGCATTTATTATTTGAATCTTTTCTTGCTCATAATTGGTTAAGGACTTGAATTGGAAAATGAGCATAGGATTTTTGTGCTTGAAAACATGGAAGAAAATGTGTTTGCTTGAATACTTTGACTTTATGAATCTTCCATATGGTATAACTTTATGAATATGATGTGTGATTGTGTTCTTGCATATTTAAAATGGTTATTTTCTTGACATGAACACACTACATATTGGATTCATGCAAAATGCCTAAGTCAACCATTAGTAACAATTGGTATTTAGATTGAAATAACAATTAGTATCATTGGAAACCATATTTTCAATAATTGGTAAGCCAAAACTAAATTGCCAATTGGTTTAAGCTTTAAATTGACAATTCTTCTCATGCGCCTTAGATTGAAATAACAAATAGAGAAGAATTCTCTTAGGATATTTTTGCATGAAACTCTTGTGTGCTAGAATTTGAAGTTAATTGCTATATGATTTAATTCTAGACACAATATTTCTTGAGAATGATTTATGAGCACATGCATATGATATGTTATATAATTTTAGCTCATAATCATGATGTATTGTCATGCACCTTAGTTGGACCTTAGAGAACAATTGATATACTTAGGTGCTTGCTTAACTTCTTACCAATTGGAACCTTCTTGCAAAATTACTTATCAACAATTGGTATCAAAATTATTTATAAACAATTGGTATAGGCTCATAAGTCATATTCATTGCATGAATATTTCATACTCTTTGAGAATATTGACTTATTTATTTGTGCTATAAGTCCCATGTACTAACATGTTTCTTGTTGGATGGAGCATTTTTATTTGTTCTCACATAGCCATGATTTTTGGGGGAGCATATTTTTTTTTGTATTTTTCCTTCTTTTTGCTATGACAAAAAGGGGGAGAGATAGATAAAGGGAGAGATATTAAGGGGGAGAAATAGTTTGAAAATTCATTTTCAAAACCCATGCTTATATTAAGGGGGAGCTTTATAAAATCCTACTTTATTTGAGGGGGAGTATTTTATCAAAGAATTTTCAAAGCAAATTTACATTAAGTTTTGTCATATCAAAAAGGGGGAGATTGTTAGCTTTAAATTGCCATATATATTTTGAAATGACAAAAACTTAAGTAAGCTTTAATGTTCTAATTAATAGTGTAAATTTGCCTTATCACACATGATTTTCTCAATCCATTTTCAAGTGATCATATCAACATTAAGGCCATGATTTAATGATACATCCTTATTGGTCTTAATTCTTTATAAATGTTTTGAATATTTTAGAAAATCACTTAATGAATTTTTGGACAACGTTTTCATCAAAGAAAGTCAAGAAAAACTCCCACAAAAGTGCCAATACGTTTTGGGTTGAATTAGGATCAAAGACCACATCATTTCTAACCCAAAAGTGCAGGAAAATCACATTATGGAAGCATGGGATCGATCCCCTAAGGGAAGGGATCGATCCCTTTTTGGCAGAATGCCCCGGAAGCAAGAAAATGAAGCATGGGATCGATCCCCTAAGGAAAGGGATCAATCCCTTTGTGCCAGAAAGCCCCTAACGGCTAGTTTCTGTGAGACATAACGGCTAGTTTCTGTTTTGGCTCCAAACAACGTCCACAAACCATCCAAGGGACTATAAATAGAGGCCTAGAAGCTAAAGGAAGGAAGAGGAACAACCAAGCAACATCTTTTATCATCTTATTCATCTTCTCAAGCCTCAAACAACAAATCAAGAGCTCAAAAGTCTACATCTTCTATCATTCATCTATTTCTTGTATTGCTTAGCACAAACTTTGTATAGGCTTTTACTTGTGCTTAATCTCTGTAATCACTTGCCTATCTAGAGGCCTTCTTTGATTACATCTCTTGTAAACCAAAATCATTCCTTGTAAAGGGGAGGTTTCTCTTTAGCCTAAGAAAAAGAGGGAGGTTACTCTTTAGCCTAAGAAAAAGAGGGAGGTTTCTCTTGAGCCTAGAAAAAGAGAGAGGTTTCTCTTTAGCCTAGAAAAAGAGGGAGTGTAACAAATTCAAGATAGTGGATTTGGAGAAAATCCTTGGGAGTGTCTCAAGGTAGAGGACGTAGGCAAGGTTGCCGAACCTCTATAAATCGCTTGCGTACATTTCTCTTTCCCTACTCTCTTTAATTACTTGCAATTATATTTGTGCTTATTGTATTGAATTTGGATTGCATGATTGAATAGCCTAGAGAACTTAGAAAATATCAATATAGGCTAGAGAATTTAGAGAAACCGAAAAACGAGCTTAAGGGTAGTTAAAAACCGATTCACCCCCCCTCTCGGTATAGCCTATAGAGCCAACAGATATGTAATGATATAAGAGGTGATTCTAATGTTGATGATATACTGGCAGTGTAATTTGAAAGACAATGTAGAGGACAAGAACTATAAGTATACAGGATGCTACCACCTTATGAATTAAGTTAAATTCGGAGGACTGAATTTCTTAAGGTGGGGAGAATGTGATAACCGCAAAATTTCTATTTTTGGAAATTAATATTAAAGAAAATAGACGAGGAAATAAATAAATTAAAGTAAATAAATAAAATTTATTTACGAGATGGGAATATCGTTGAAATTCTCGAAATTGATGAAGTGAAGAAGTGGAGAAAATTAATTTGGATAAATTTGAGGAATTTAATTTGGATAAATGGAAATCCAAATTAAATAAGCAATGAAAAAGGAGAAATAAATTGGATATTAGGAAATCCAAAATTTAATGAAATAAAAATATGTATGAGACTATATTCATATAATTAGATTATATAAATATAGTTACATATGTTTTTATATAAATAAATATGTATGTATAGGAAATATAATATACATATGATATACGGATATATATTATTTTATATCATAAAATAAATACATATGTATTTATGTATACAAATAAATATATATACGATATATATTATTTTAAAGTTAAAGTGTAGAGATATATATGTATATCTATATGTATATCTAATATAATAATTATAGACATAATTATACAGATATAATTATATGAATATTGTAATTATATATGTATATAATTATATAAAAGAAATAATTATATATATATAACAAAAAAAAGGAAAAAAAAAGGAAACAGAAACGAGAAATGGGATCCCGTTTCGAAACAGGAGAAGAGGGGCGGCCGACCACCGTTGGCCGGCCAACCGAGGGAGAAAGGAAGGGAGAGCGGTGTCGCCGGCGAGAGGAGAAGCAAACGGTGACGGCGTGAGGCGGAAAGAGAAGGAAACGACGCGAAGCGAAGCGAAAAACCGAAAGGAAAAAGGAAGAGGAGATCGGCGGTGCCGGCCGATTCGAGCATCGCCACCGCCACCAACGCCATCGGCGAGGACCAAAGAAGGTGAAGGAGGCCACCGGCGGTGAAGGAAACGGCGGAGGAAGGAGAAATGAGAAGGAGAAGAGCCGAGATCTTCTGCCGCCAGATCCGGCGCCGCCGCCATCGATCTAGAGAAACGGAGGGCGGATCCAGCATCGTGACCATCTCCTCCAGCTGAGGAGCCACCGAACCGTCGGAGAACCAACCACTGGAGGAGAGCCGGCGGTGAGGGAGATGGATTGGTTTGAATCGGTCCGAACCGGTTCAGACCAGGAAAAGAAAAGAAAAAAAAAGAAAAAGGAAAAAGAAAAAGAAAAAAAAGAAAAGAAAAGAGAAAGAAAAGAAAAGAGAAAAAGGAAGAAAAAGGAGAATTTGAGGAATTTGGAGATTCCCGAGAATTCGACAACCCGAAAATTTACTGAAATTCGGTAAGAAATTTTCGGAAATTAATTTTCAGAAAAATTTAATAAATTATGGAAAAATTCTAAAATTTAGAATTTTAATTTCCAGAAATTATTCTCGGCGATCGAGATGAGGAATCGGGAGATATGGAGTACGGGCGCGATCGACAAGAGGAAGTCACCGACCCGGAAAAGGTAAGGGATGCATGTGCAGCACTGTAAGGATATTCAGTCTGCATGATTTTTATTATAAAATATTTTATGAAAATATTTTATGAAAACGGTGTGATGATTCTGTGGTTGGAAATTTGTGATGATGTACTGGCTGGAATTATAAACTGTATTTTTGTGCAGGAGGCTAGCTAATCGGCAGTCGTTATGCTGCCGAAAAATTATCGAAAATTTATAGAAAATTCAGAAAATCATAGTAAATGATTTTATGCCACGAGAAATGATTTTCAATCACGAGAATCGAGAAAATGAATATTTTCATAAAAGCATGAATAAAATGAAAGTGATTTTAAAATATTCATATTTTCGAGAATGGTGGTAATGAAATCACCGAAAATTCTTTTAATATGTAAATCACATGTAATACAAGACGAAAAATGAAAAGAAATAAAGTGAATATTTATATATATATTTCTTAAATATTCACTAAATGATTTTATAATCTTTATGGCTTTAAATTATGAAATTATATATATTTTTATAAATTCCATAAATGTTTATTGATGATAAAAAATACGGTTTGAGACTAGTTGGCATCCTATCATGCTGATATGTGATATGTGATATGTGATATGTAGTCCCGGCCGACACCTGATCAGTGATCCGCCGAGGACAATTATAGACTATGGCCATAGATCTGACATGATTATTTATACCCTTTGGGGTCTATAGCATGATATGAGTAGCGACCCAGTGGACGGGCTGGGCGTGCGTGCTTAAGTCTCCTAAGTCTCCATATATGATATGTTTTAAATGAAAATGTTTTACATGATATGTGATACGTGAAATGTAAATGATTTATAGCATTTTTATAAAATGCTTATTTCAGTACTGTTTTAAGTACTATGAAATGATTTTCATATGATATGTGACACGAATATGTAATATGTTTTCAAAAGGAAGAAAAAGGAAAATAAATCTAATATTCTGTAACATCCCAAAGCTACTGTCTATCATAATACATACTCATAACTTACACTTTATTACCGGTTGGGCTGTCTGTGATGCTTAACAACTCTCGCTACTTGAATATCAAGTTATGAATTATTAAATTAATTTACTTACAATTGTTTATACATTCCCTTCTATTTAAAATAGTACTGTACCATTTTTCTGAATATATAAAAGAATACAACATACCTTAGATAGTAATTCTTGGGAAGGTAATTCTCTTTGCCCTAACTCAACAATCTGTGGAGTGGAAAAGTAAGGAGTGAGCGACAACGTGCTTAGTAAGAAAGGTGTATGCTGCTTTATAAAATAAAAGCTTATAATCTCAAAATCATGTAATTATCCTAACGATCAAACTCATTAGGAAACAACAAATATAATTAACATGAAATAGGATTCACCAGATCCTTTCATAAATCATTTAATTGAGACTAGGCAATAATTTAAATCATGCAAAGAATACAAATCCTCCGCTTTTGAGGTGCACCCGTAGGCCATCGCCCCTCACGGCTATCTCATCTAGATGTATGGCCATAATCTGTAGGTGGTTCTCGGGTCCACTTGCCAAGTGACCTCGAGACCGCTGAAGACTTGGCAGGTCCATCAGCCCTGTGACGCCCTAGGGTGCACTCGTTGGTCTATTTGACCTGAGCCATCGCCCTAGCTGGGTCACGCAAAGTACATGAATGATAATGCATGAACTCATGGCCTAATGTCTCAAAATCAAGTTATCATATGTATCATTTTCATAAAATGATTTGGTTTTCCAAAAGGTTTTATAACTATTAAAACAACCCTCAAATTCAACAGTCTCTGTGAGAGAAAGGCACGTTTTGGAGCTGGTTCGCCCACGGCTAGTTCGCCCATGGTCAGCTCGCTCATTGGCCAATTCGCCCAAGGGTCTACTCGCCCAAGAGCCTACTCGCCCAAGGGTCTATTCGCCCAAAAAGTTTCACATTTCTATTTTCGAAATTATTAAAAATAATTCATTTTTCGTTTAACAAATTACACTTTAAAAAAAAAACCGTTCGCCAGAGTCTGCTCGCCCTTCACAGCTCACCCCTGACTAACTTGACAAGACAGCGAACTAATATTCGCCCAACACTTAGCTTTTAAAAACAAAACGTAAAGTACGTTGATAAAGGTTCGCCCACTTAATATTTTAAAAGTAAGGGTCGCCCGCCCAACACATTAAAAGGGTTCGCCCAACTATTGTTTTCCCGGATTTCTCTTTAAAACAAAGGCACTCGCCCAGTTCTTATAAAAGAGAGCTCGCCATTTGGCTCGCCCGGTTTTCTACCTTGAACAAATATACTCGCCCGCCTATCAGTTCGTCCAACAAAACAACATATGGCGGCTTTTAGCTCGCCCGAGATCAAAACAGTTCATCAACCAATGCATGTCAGAAAATAAAACAATTTCTAATATTTTCTTAACATTTTTACTCCACAGGACATGCATTTGCATCACATACTACTTCCTTACCTCGTCTGATACAGCTTTGCCTCTCGCCCGCCTTCCTCAATTCCCGTCTGCAAGTAAAATTTTAATTTCATTAATATTTTCTTTTCTTAGCAATTTATTTCTAAAACTATTTTCAACCACTTTGGCTATGTAACAGCTCGCCATTCGCCTAACATAGCTCGCTATCCATTAGCGGCTCATTAATGGGAGTTCGCCCAACATGGAAGCTAAACTCGCCATTCTTATCAATTCAATTCGCCATTCGTGGCTTTTCATTCATAAATGGCCTCGCCCGTGAATTGGATAATGCCTGGCCACCTCGCCCCCCTTGAACAACACTTTGGCGAGTTCTCAATTACCTATTCGCCTCATTGGCGATCATTTATCCTCGCCCTTACTTCCACCTTCTGATTATCCCATAGCTATTGGCGAACATGTTCTCGCCTAGTCATGCATTGCAGTGTACTCGCCTCACTCTTCGGGCGAATACTCCTTGCTCGCCTATTGTTTTTCTTATTCATTTCCATCTAATTTCTTTATATATTCAATCCTCATGATCTCTCCTTATATAGCCCAATATAACCTGTTAGAAGCAACCACCTGTTTCCTTATCCTGTTATCTGTTATCATTGCACGTCTTTCATGCTATTAAAACCCAGAGAATTTGGTGACAAAAAGGAACGGCAGTAAGCTTCCCATTGCAGTCCGTTTCTTCCTTGCTTTTTGACAAATTTCACTTGCCATTTATTGCTTAATCCCCTTGTCAGGAGAGGCAATTGGCGAGAAGTACTTTGCCGCCCCTTTCCTTGACTTTTCTCTTTTCTTTTCTTCCCTTCTCCACGCCAACATCTCTTCCAGCCAACGTTGATTGGCTAACATCTCATCCTTTTCTTCATTTTGTCCTATATTCATTACTCTTCTCATTTAATGCTTTCATACTTTTCTTAAATGATTAAATCCCATCTACTCTTTATACACCATATGTACATTATAACATAAAATGAAAAGTGGAAATTCACATTCAGTTATTCTTTGATTTTACTAAAATAATTCATTTCCACTGTCAAAAATGTACACATACGTTATACAGTATAATAAAATTCGGATTTTACATTTCTCCCCACCTTAAGAAATTTGGTCCTCCAAATTTAACTTGGACTTGTCACTGAAAGAGCTCTGGATATTTCTCACGCATAAGGCTCTCTAACTCCCAAGTAGCCTCCTCCTCGTTATGATACTGCTAGAGCACTTTAACCAAAGGAATCGTCTTAGATCGCAACACCTTATCTTTCCTATCGAGGATTCGCACCGGTTTCTCAACGTAACTCATGTCCTCTCTGATCTCCAGTGGCTCATGTCGAATTACGTGAGAAGGATCGGGATTGTACTTTCTCAACATCGTGACATGGAATACGTTATGCACTCCTGATAACTCTGGTGGTAGTGCTAACCGATATGCCACATCTCCAACGCGATCTAAGATCTCATAAGGCCCAATGTATCGAGGACTCAACTTTCCTCTCTTCCCGAATCTCATTATACCCTTGGACGGCGAAACCTTTAAAAACACATAATCACCTGCTATAAACTCCAATGGTCGGCGTCTAATATCTGCATAACTCTTCTGCCGACTCTGAGCCGTTCTGAGCCTCTCACAGATCATCCGTACATCACGAGAAGCCTGCTCGACCAAATCGAGAGCTAACAGTTTACGGTCCTTCTTCCCATGCTATAGGGGATCTACATCTTCTCCCATACAAGGCCTCATACGGTGCCATGCCGATACTCGTATGAAAACTATTATTATAAGCAAACTTTGCCAGGGGTAAGTGATCGTCCCATGAGCCTTTAAAATCCAATGCACACGCTCTCAACATATCCTCGAGCGTTTGTATCGTACGCTCAGACTGCCCATCAATCTGTGGATGAAAAGCGGTGCTAAAACTCAGCTGGGATCCCATAGCCTCCTGAAATCTCTCCCAAAAATGAGAGGTGAAGTGAGAGTCCCTATCAGAGGTAATACTCACTGGAACACCATGTAACTTCACTATCTCCCTGACATACAACTCGGCTAAGGCACTAACTGAGTCTGTAGATCTCATGGCTAAGAAATGAGCAGACTTAGTCAATCTATCGACTATCACCCAAATAGCATCATACCCCTTCCGGGTCCGTGGTAATCCCATAATAAAATCCATAGTAACATGCTCCCATTTCCACATAGGAATCGATAATGGTCGAAGCATACCCGCCGGCTTCTGATGCTCAATCTTAATCTGTTGGCATGTTAAACATCTAGCAACAAACTCAACGATTTCTTTCTTCATCTTAGGCCACCAATACACTTTCCGAAAGATTCTGGTACATTTTAGTACTACCCGGATGTAACGTGTATCTAAAGGTATGGGCCTCTGATAAAATCAAGTCTCTAAGCTGTCGATCATCGGGAACACATATCCGATCTCTAAACCTCAGTATCCCGTCTGTGCCAATCTCAAAGTCTAACATAACTCCCATCTGAATCTGACTGGCAATCCCGATACAATAATCATCCCTCCTCTGATTTTCCCTGATTCGATCCATCAAATCCGGCTCTATACGGAAACTAGCCGTAAACCCATACTGGTCAGAGGAAACAACTGTCAGACTGAGGTTAGAGAATTGCTCTATCAACTCATGCTCCCTGATCATCATGTACGATACCATGCCAACATGCTTGCGGCTCAGTGCATCAGCTACTACATTAGCTTTACCTGGGTGATACAAAATTTCACAATCATAGTCCTTTAGTAGCTCCATCCACCGTCTCTGTCTCAAATTCAACTCTCGTTGGGAGAATATATATTTCAGACTCTTATGATCTGTATATATCTGAAATTTCTCCCCGTACAAGTAATGTTGCCATATCTTCAGTGCAAACACCACTGCGGCTAGCTCCAAGTCATGTGTCGGGTAATTCTTCTCATGATCCTTCAACTGTCGAGAACCATAAGCTATAACCCGACCATGCTGCATGAGCACACACCCTAAACCTTGAGCGGATGCATCAGTATATACCATAAATCCACCTGATCCGCTAGGAAGGGCTAATATGGGAGCACTAGTCAATCTCCTCTTAAGCTCACCAAAACTACGCTCACACGCATCATTCCACTCAAACTTTACATCCTTACGTGTGAGTCGTGTCAATGGAGCAGCAAGTCTAGAAAATCCCTCCACAAACCTGCGATAATATCCGGCAAGACCTAAGAAACTCCTTATCTCGGTAATCGTGTTAGGCCTCTCCCACTGAACAATGGCCTCTATCTTCGACGGATCAACTGATACCCCGTCCCTCGACACTACATGCCCGAGAAATATTATATGGTCAAGCCAGAACTCGCATTTACTAAGCTTAGCATACAATTTCCGCTCTCTGAGGGTCTGTAGAACAATCTGCAAATGCTGCTCATGCTCCTCTGGAGTCTTAGAGTAAATCAGTATGTCATCAATAAATACTATGACAAACTTTTCCAAAAATGAATGAAATACCTCATTCATCAAACTCATAAAAGCTGCAGAGGCATTTGTCAACCCAAAAGGCATCACTAGAAACTCATAGTGGCCATAGCGAGTCCGAAATGCTGTCTTATGTACATTCGACTCCTTAATCTTTAACCGGTGATAGCCTGATCGAAGGTCTATCTTGGAAAACACCTGTGCACCCCTGAGCTGATCAAACAAATCGTCAATCCGAGGTAGTGGATACTTATTCTTAACGGTAGCCCGATTCAACATCCGATAATCAATACACAACCGGAGGCTACCATCCTTCTTCCGAACAAATAATACTGGAGCTCCCCACGGTGACACACTGGGACGTATAAATCCCTTATCTAATAATTCTTGGAGCTGCTTTTTGAGCTCATCTAACTCTGTCAGTGCCATTCTATATGGGGGTCTAGAAATCGGCTTCGTACCGGGTACCAACTCGATCATGAACTCCGTCTCTCGATCCGGTGGTAACCCTGGTAAATCCTCTGGAAATACATCCGAGAAGTCCTTAACCACAGGAATCTCTTGAATCTTTGGATGCTTTCTCTCTACATCCTCCACACTAGCAATATATCCTTCATACACATTCATACACAATCACAATTTCAGTACACATATCATTTCATAAATATATATACTTTTTATTAATTTACAATAATTTTACAATGTACTTTTCGGGATGAGAGAAGGTAATAAACTTAGTATTACAATCCAAACTAACATGGTTTGCAGCTAACCAATCCATACCTAAAATGATATCAAAATCATAAATATCCAACAAAATTAGGTTAGCTGTCATAACCTTCTCGCCTATAGTCAATTTACAATTTCTATATATAATATCCGTCCTTTGGAATTCATTAAAAGGAGTTTTCACTTGTAGAATATACTCTAACAACTCCGGCTCTACTGGGGTCCTGTTAGCATATGCAGGCGATAAGAATGAATGGGTAGAACCCGGGTTAATTAAGGCAATTACGGGAATATCAAAAAGATAAACCTTACCTTTGATCACATCTATAGAGGCGTCGGCAGTCTCCTGATCTAATGCGTACACCCGACCCTGAGTCACAACCTTCTTACCCTTCTCTACGGCTGTCGCCCGCCTAGGCTGTGAGGGTGTCGGTTTCTCTGGCTCACGTTGAGCTGCCGGGGCCGCTATCTGAGGTGCTGCAGGAGGTATAGTAGAAGCAGTCGACTCTCTGAGCATCGGGCAATTCTTTATAAAGTGCCCCGTCTGTCCACATCTAAAACATACCCCGGACATTACAGGACAAGGACGCGATCCATGCGACCTTCCACAATGTCTACATAAGGGCGCAACACTTCTCTGAGTAGTGGTGGGGCCACTAGCAGGAGTAGAAACTACTGGTCTATCAAATCTGCCCTCAGAAATCTGTATGCCCGTAGATCTAGTCTTCTTAGACTGCTCTCTACCCGGTCTGTCCTCCATGAACCTCTTAGTCTTTCCCTTTGCTTTGCCTTTAGTTTTGCCATTGAAATCGAGCTGGAACTGCTCATAATCTCTCTCACATAGCTGAGCCCGTTGAACTATCTCATCATAAGTCTGTATAACAAATGGGGCTAGCTTTACTCTGATAGATGGCCTCAAACCAGCTCTAAACCTCGAGATCTTATACCGGGTGTTCTCACTAGCTTGTGGATCAAAATGGCTCAAGGTAGTAAATTTGGCCTCATACTCGTTCACTGTCATGCTACCCTGAACTAAACCCATGAATTCCTGCTGTAATTTTTCTTAAGCAGTATCAGGAATATACTGTCTCCTAAAAGCTTCCACAAACATATCCTAGGACAGATCCTGATGCTGAGCAAATAATACCGTCTGGGTGGCCTTCCACCAATGTCTCGCATCATCTGCCAGCTGGAACACTGCTAGGCCTACTTTCTCTGTCTCTGAACATCTCATAATCTCAAGTAACCTATCGATCTCAATCACCCACTGCTCCGCCACCAATGGATCCCTAGTACCTTTAAACTTAGGTGGATCCAACTTCTTAAATGATTTCACTAATGCCACATTACAATAAGACTCCGCATTTCGAGGCTGCTGAATCAGTGGTTGTGGTGGAACTACCGGTGGCTGAGGTGCGGGTGGTGGAATAGGCTCAGGCTCAGGCACAACTGGTGCCGGCTGTGGCGGTGCTGGTGCCTCTACTGGGGCTGCAGGAGCTGTAGCTCTCTCTTTCTCTGCCCTATCAGCGGCTCTATCCGCCTGATACATGGCCATAAAATCTGCTATTAACCTCTCTACCTGAGTTACACGATTATCAATGCTCTCTAGCTGTATAGGACGTGGAGGTCTTGGGGCAGGTTCCGGTGTCAGTGGTTTCGAAGTCTGTGCCGCCCTACCTCGGCCTATACCTCTCACTGAGCGCATCCTCCTCCTTCCACTCATATTTGTACCACAGAAATCATTTATCTCTTATCATTAATACATCAATTATATATTCAGTTTATACAGTACTATAGGGGAATGTATACTATTTCACCATTTACTTTAAGCATCACTAGACATCCGACCAACCCTGTTCTGATACCATTTAAATCTGTAACATCCCAAAGCTACTGTCTATCATAATACATACTCATAACTTACACTTTATTACCGGTTGGGCTGTCTGTGATGCTTAACAACTCTCGCTACTTGAATATCAAGTTATGAATTATTAAATTAATTTACTTACAATTGTTTATACATTCCCTTCTATTTAAAATAGTACTGTACCATTTTTCTGAATATATAAAAGAATACAACATACCTTCGATAGTAATTCTTGGGAAGGTAATTCTCTTTGCCCTAACTCAACAATCTGTGGAGTGGAAAAGTAAAGAGTGAGCGACAACGTGCTCAGTAAGAAAGGTGTATGCCGCTTTATAAAATAAAAGCTTATAATCTCAAAATCATGTAATTATCCTAACGATCAAACTCATTAGGAAACAACAAATATAATTAACATGAAATAGGATTCACCAGATCCTTTCATAAATCATTTAATTGAGACTAGGCAATAATTTAAATCATGCAAAGAATACAAATCCTCCGCTTTTGGGGTGCACCCGTAGGCCATCGCCCCTCACGGCTATCTCATCTAGATGTATGGCCATAATCTGTAGGTGGTTCTCGGGTCCACTTGCCAAGTGACCTCGAGACCGCTGAAGACTTGGCAGGTCCATCAGCCCTGTGACGCCCTAGGGTGCACTCGTTGGTCTATTTGACCTGAGCCATCGCCCTAGCTGGGTCACGCAAAGTACATGAATGATAATGCATGAACTCATGGCCTAATGTCTCAAAATCAAGTTATCATATGTATCATTTTCATAAAATGATTTGGTTTTCCAAAAGGTTTTATAACTATTAAAACAATCCTCAAATTCAACAGTCTCTGTGAGAGAAAGGCACGTTTTGGAGCTGGTTCGACCACGGCTAGTTCGCCCAGGGTCAGCTCGCTCATTGGCCAATTCGCCCAAGGGTCTACTCGCCCAAGAGTCTACTCGCCCAAGGGTCTATTCGCCCAAAAAGTTTCACATTTCTATTTTCGAAATTATTAAAAGTAATTCATTTTTCGTTTAACAAATTACACTTTAAAAAAAAACCGTTCGCCAGAGTCTGCTCGCCCTTCACAGCTCGCCCCTGACTAACTTGACAAGACGGCGAACTAATATTCGCCCAACACTTAGCTTTTAAAAACAAAACGTAAAGTACGTTGATAAAGGTTCGCCCGCTTAATATTTTAAAAGTAAGGGCCGCCCGCCCAACACATTAAAAGGGTTCGCCCAACTATTGTTTTCCCGGATTTCTCTTTAAAACAAGGGCACTCGCCCAGTTCTCATAAAAGAGAGCTCGCCATTTGGCTCCCCCGGTTTTCTACCTTGAACAAATATACTCGCCCGCCTATCAGTTCGTCCAACAAAACAATATATGTCTGCTTTTAGCTCGCCTGAGATCAAAACAGTTCATCAACCAATGCATGTCAGAAAATAAAACAATTTCTAATATTTTCTTAACATTTTTACTCCACAGGACATGCATTTGCATCACATACTACTTCCTTACCTCGTCTGATACAGCTTTGCCTCTCGCCCGCCTTCCTCAATTCCCGTCTGCAAGTAAAATTTTAATTTCATTAATATTTTCTTTTCTTAGCAATTTATTTCTAAAACTATTTTCAACCACTTTGGCGATGTAACAGCTCGCCATTCGCCTAACATAGCTCACTATCCATTAGCGGCTCATTAATGGGAGTTCGCCCAACATGGAAGCTAAACTCGCCATTCTTATCAATTCAATTCGCCATTCGTGGCTTTTCATTCATAAATGGCCTCGCCCGTGAATTGGATAATGCCTGGCCACCTCGCCCCCCTTGAACAACACTTTGGCGAGTTCTCAATTACCTATTCGCCTCATTGGCGATCATTTATCCTCGCCCTTACTTCCACCTTCTGATTATCCCATAGCTATTGGCGAACATGTTCTCGCCTAGTCATGCATTGCAGTGTACTCACCTCACTCTTCGGGCGAATACTCCTTGCTCGCCTATTGTTTTTCTTATTCATTTCCATCTAATTTCTTTATATATTCAACAATATTCAACTACAACCAGGCTATATCTATGATTAAATATCAAGAGAACTATAAAAGCTATGAAACTCACCTTTACTGAGCTGCTCTTCCAACAACAGAATGCTTTCTTGCCTTTCTTAGCTTTACTTCTCTTGTTCCTTAGCTCTTCAACACTTTAGAAGGGTTTGGCTAACTAAAAGATGAAATTGTATGGCTCATTTATGAGAAAAAACGGAGGAATGAAAGATAAATTTGCAGAGAAACAGAATGGGCGAGAATGATTCTGAGGGAAATGAAGTTTGCTTCCATCGATCTTTCCTCACGATCTCTCCTTATATAGCCCAATATAACCTGTTAGAAGCAACCACCTGTTTCCTTATCCCGTTATCTGTTATCATTGCACGTCTTTCATGCTATTAAAACCCAGAGAATTTGGTGACAAAAGGAACGGCAGTAAGCTTCCCGTTGCAGTCCGTTTCTTCCTTGCTTTTTGACAAATTTCACTTGCCATTATTGCTTAATCCCCTTGTCAGGAGAGGCAATTGGCGAGAAGTACTTTGCCGCCCCTTTCCTTGACTTTTCTCTTTTCTTTTCTTCCCTTCTCCACGCCAACATCTCTTCCAGCCAACGTTGATTGGCTAACATCTCATCCTTTTCTTCATTTTGTCCTATATTCATTACTCTTCTCATTTAATGCTTTCATACTTTTCTTAAATGATTAAATCCCATCTACTCTTTATACACCATATGTACATTATAACATAAAATGAAAAGTGGAAATTCACATTCAGTTATTCTTTGATTTTACTAAAATAATTCATTTCCACTGTCAAAAATGTACACATACGTTATACAGTATAATAAAATTCGGATTTTACATATTCTTATTTTAAATTTTAAATTGAATATTAGATTTAAATGATATATATGTTATACGAAAAGAGTTTAATAGCTTATTTTGCTATTTAAAGTACTGTACTAATTTGATTGTACAGTAAAACATGAAATGAGTTTTAAATGAAAATGATGATGATTTAACTAATATTCTTTTCAAAGAATATATGAATATTATTTACTTTATTTAAATGCTTTATTTCATAAAAGCATTATTTTGAAAGGAATATGAAAATGATATGGAATAAAAAGGAAAAGGATTTAAATTTCAAACGAAAAGAAATTTATTACTCTCTACAGTTGCTTCTAGGTTCCGGGACAAGATAGGTATTTCAAAATACCTACCTTACTCCATCCGGATCCCTAGCCGACTGTAGTATCCTTCCTACATGCGAGCCTAGAGCCCCATAGGAAAAATGAAAAAGTTTTTCAGCATATAGGTAGCTGAATATCAAGTATGCATATAATTCCCTTACTGAGCCATGGTTTGCTCACCCCTTAATATACATTTCAGGTTTTCGAGGACTAAGAGTCTGACATCTAAAGGACTTCGGCTGTGCATTTGGGGACGATGCGACAGCTCGACTTATGACATGAGGTACAATCATTTATTTTCTGTATTTAGACATTTTCACAGTACTATTTTCTTATGAAGTAAGATAGGGGATGTTTTTTATATTATAATTTAATATGAAATTGTTAATATGTAAAAGAAAAGTAAAGTATCGCAGACAGCCCAACCATATAAGATGTATAGAATAACGTGAAAAATAGGGTCACGAGCTGTGACACATTGGGCATGGGAAAGATGTGTTTTGATGAAGATTTAGTGTAGAAATAATGTAGAGATTATGAAAGGCATGAAATTAAGCTTAATTAACTTAAATGGAAGAAAATGCTAGAGTAAGGATGATGATGCTATTTGGCCATGGCTAAGGGAGCTTGAACATGATGCCATTTCATGAAAAAATCATGTAGAAGTGGTGTAGGAAATTAGTAAAACAAGTTTAGAATTGATAAGGAAGCTAAAATTGGAAAAATTTAATGTGTGGCATACAGAAGAAGTGTTCGGCCTTATGAAGGGGAGGTGGAATTTGTGTTCATTTCAATACAATTTAGGTCTTAAAATAATGTACAAATTATTCTAAGATGGTAGGCGTGATCGGAATCGAAAACGGAGTTATGTAGCAAAAGTTGTAATTTTGCACCTGTAACGTCCGGAATTATAAAATTCTGAACTAACTTTTTCCTTTTTGTTACTATCTTTCTCATTCCATTACACAATATCAACAAATGTTTGCATTTAGTGTCAGTGTAAGTTCAGTTTACAATTCCCATTATAATTAAACCTTTATACTATTAAATTATTTAGTCCATAAATAAAAATTAAGAAAATCAGAATAAAATATATAACATAATATTTATAATTTCTGTTTATAACAATTTAGAGTAATTTACATCCCACAATTCATATACATACTTTACTTACATCTTCTGTGCAAATACATATTTGAATATAAATATAAAATTTCACATATACCAACTCCTAGAAATTTTCTTCACTAACTTGTCGCAGTGTCGGCATGTACTCTGATCAACTATCTGAGATAGTGAGTAAAGGGGTGAGCTTTGAGGAAAGCCCAGTAATAAACACATATAAAAGCGCGTACTATAAGCAATTGAATAAAAATAACTTATACTACTAATTATAAAGAAAACATATTGAATATAAATATTAAAATGCATAAAACATTTATTTCCTAATAGTTCACTAGGGGACAGTATAGGAAGGATACTATAATCGGCTAGGTAACCGAGTGGAGTATGAGAGGTACTTTGAAGTACCTGTCGTGTTTCGATTCCTAGATGCAACTATAGGGAGTAAGTAATTGATGATGAAATAATTAATCAGTATAAAACATTCGATAATTTATGCAATGAAATTTCAAATTGATATCGGTATATAAATAATTTATTTAGACAATGTCATAAAACAATTTCAGTAAAAATTTTAATAAATAAAACAGTAACTTTCCAAACATTTATATGAGCAATAATTTATGTATTCTCTTCTAATACAATAAAACAAATCATTGAAAATTAATACTGTCAATCATTCGATTTAATTAAATCACAAATTCAATTATGATCCAATATTTTGAGAACAAGATATACTTACATCAAAATTAATCAATTTTCTCTGTAAACTTTATAAATCATATTATAACAATTTCTAACAAGTAATTCAAATGAAATAACATCACAAAACATATTTCTCATGTCATAAAACATAAAATACATATATATCAGGATCAAAGTATATATATATATATATATATATATCAAAACTGGGAGTGCTTGGATCTAAGTTAAGTAGGGATTTACCACCCCAATATAAATTTTAGTGGAGACTAGGCTTCACCTAATAGACACATGCACTATAATAGACGTATGGCCATAGTCAGGGGCCACAGTGTGAATACTAGCCAGGTGTCACCTGTGGAAGCTAGAAGATTAGGCTAAAGTCAACAGTAAACAGAACAGAACGGAAATGCATGTGCCTGAAGGTAGATACGGAACCAACAGTCTCTAAAAACCATATAAAACATTTCAAAGTTGTTTACAGAGATAAATTCAGAAAATCTAAATCTTCAGTCAATCCATAAAGACTCAATATTGGAAATATAAGTAGTTCAAAACAAAAATTCATAAAATACTTACAAGGCAGTATTTAGTTCTAAAATTATTCTATTTGTCTGTAACTAGTTATAAAAAATTACAAATACTTTCACTGACGTAAAATTCAATAACATGAATTTTTAAATATTGAATTTGTAATTTAGTTCACTTAAAACCATATCCAAGAACTTAATGTTCAAAGTTCTAAAATTTATTTCAACCATAAATGCAAATCTTTAATATTCAAATAGCATATTAAAAACATAATGATAAACCATTTCATGTAAAATAATAATAAAATTTCATTTTACACAATTTAAACATTTCATGTAATTTATCTCATATAAATTAATTCATGTAAACCATTTCATGTAAATCAATTCATGTAGATCATTTCTTCTAAATCAATACTTAGACTCGTAAGAATTTAAGATAAATTTCTATTTCTTGCATTCGAGAACAGTAAATGAGAAACGTTTAAAATTCGATTTTCCAAAAATTTCCAATTGCAAGTAAGACATTTCCTATGCAACTCTCATACATGTTCCTTAGCCCTATTTCACGAAATATAAAATCCAATAGCATTTCTACGTCTCTTTATTTCCCGAATTTAACACTGCATAGTAATCCCAAATATATTTAAAATCTCATATTTTCAACTATAATAATATTTATCCTATAAAATTCTATTTTTGAGTTTGAAATGTTCATTAATTAATTATTTGATTTCCTACCAATTATCAAAATATAATTTCAATTTAAATTCCATTCTTTTCTTTAAATCCCATGTCACCAATAATTCCCAATTATTTATAAAATCTTATATATAACTATAATAGATATTCTATAAATTTTTCTTTTCTCATTTTGTAAATGTCAATAATTTATTATTTATTTTCCTACTAAATACCTTAACATAACTACACTTAGATTGAAATCTCTCCCAATTCAAATTTTACCAATAATTCATATTTCAATTCTAATAATTATATATTAATCCTTATTTTCTATTTTATCACTTCCATGGTAATTCATTTTATTTCTTATTAAATACCAAAATTTAGCTATAATTCAATTGACTTATTCTCTTAATTTTAATTTCATTGAAATTCTATTATCTTTAATTATTTATTATACTCAAATATTTCATTCTTGCATTGTATTTATCATTTTCCAATTCAAATTTTACAAATAATCTTTAATCATTGTAATATTAATTCCACTATTACTTATATCAAATTCACTTCCATTTTGTTAAGTCCCAAAAATCAATTTATTTTATTTCCTATTGATTATCACCATATAATTGCAATTAATTTATATTTTCTTATTTTAATTCACTCCATCAATATCATATAGTGTCTATTTTGATCAATTTTTCCATTCTTGAATTTCATTTATCATTTTTCCAAATTATACATAAGATTTTATAATTTAACTATAATGAATTTCCTACAATCTCTTATCTTCCTTTGTAAACTCCAACAATTAATTTATTTTATTTTCCATTACTTCACATAACACAATCACCCTTTAAATCTTTCTCTTTTCCAAATTAAATTTCACTAATAATTTATTTAATCTATATACTTTATCCCTTAGTTCTCAAATTATGAAATTTCATATTGTAGTCTCATTTTCAAGCCTAACCACCTACCTCTTTATACACACAATTTATACCTTTTTCAAATTTACTTCCATAATTAATTATTATTCATCATGTTATTAATTTTAGAATCATAATTAAATAAAATTCTACCAACATTTCTTCCCCTTTTTCTACATGGCTGAGAGTCTCCAATTGCCATATCCATTCTCATGGTTTTCATTCTTTGTTCAATTCAATCTTTATAATCATCAACTACTCACTTAATACTTTCATCAAACACCTTTATGCAACAAGAATTCACCTCCATCTTCCAACCCCTTCCATGGTTGGTTAGCAACCATCCTCACGCCACTTGCATGATTTCATAATTTATCATTCAACCCAAGTTCCAATCAAGCTTAATTTATTATCTACAGCTAGTTCCTACCCAAAACACATTAAAAGTCACAACAATTTCATCACAACAATTTCATCATCTTCCATGCCTGACCGAACCAACATGAAGCTTCAAAATCTGATTTTATTTCATTCTAATGCTATAAACGTGTAATTCTATCATAAAGCAATTCATAACCATGGTTGGTATTGAAGAAATCATCACCAATTCATACCTTTCTGTCATGACCGAACAGGTTAGCCATAAAACTAGTCCCGATTCCTTCATTCCAGCCACTAAATTTCTAGGTTTAAGGTGCTACTGAGGTAAGGAATAGATTTTATGAAGAGATTAGGATGGATTGATGAAGAAAGGATGAGGTTTTACAAGCTTATGTGAGGAATCCATGGAGAAATGGAGAGAAATGTAAATAGCAGGGGAAGTCGGTGTAGAGAGCTGAAAAATGGCTTCTTTTCTGTTTCATTTTATCACTTAATATTATTTTATTCATATAAAAAAATTTAATTTAGCAAAAACACTAATTTGCCTCTTAAAAATATCAATTATTACACTCTTGCCATCAAATTATTTTATTATTTTCAAATTTTAGATTTTAATTTTATTTAAATTTAATTTAATTTATTTAGGTCAATTTTGGTCAGCATTGACCATTTTGACCAGCCCCCATGCTAAATGACCATTTTACCCTTGCATATTCTCATTATTTTCAATTATGTCCTATCATTAATTTAATAATTTTAAATTTTGATTTAATACTTTATTTTTGTTATTTCCCATGTATTTAGGTCAAACATGGTCAATTATTAACTCACAAGGTAGTTTGACTAGTCATTGTTAGTGAAATTACTAAATTATCCCTAACCGTTAAATCTCATAAATTTCTATTTTTACACTCGATCTCTTTTATCAATCCACATGATCTAAAATCTTAGTAGATGAGGAATTCTTTACCACTAATAATTGATTAAAAATCATCTAAGTTGACCGTAATTGATGAAAATTCATCCAACTTATGGACTTAACTGTCATTTTTAAATTATTTCCGCTTTTCAACATATACTCAAACGAGTTGATTTGAAATGCAAAGTTTTGCTATATTCATATTTCAACTTAAATATCATCATTCTAGGGTGTCACTTCGATCTAGACAAAGAAAGTTTTGGTGGAGCCCTCATCGAGTGATATGATCCTTACCGAAAGAAGATAAGGTTCAATGAAGAACACGAAAAACACGAAGAAGAAAAACAGGAACAAGTTAAAAAGACAGCAAAGGAAAACAAAAATTAGAGATAAAACCAAGACCTGTTGTGTAGAAACACAAGAACCTATGGTATTGGTCCAAGACTCGTTGCTTAGAAAAGTAAAAACCTATGGTATAAATTGGTGGAAGATAGAAGAATGCCACAAGGAAGACCTTAAGTTTAAGAGTTCTCAAGATAACCAAAAAGAAGAAGTCTCTCAATTTTATTACTCAAATCAATTGTCTTCTACCCAAAGGGTTACATAGCTATTTATAGGCAAATAGTAAACTTGCAGCACAAGTAATGAAAATTCTACTTTCCTAACTTGCAGAATAAGAAATAGAAATCCTACAATACCTGTCGCGACCCAATTTATACAAATATCAACTAACGTTTTTTTCACATAAGGTTTGGTTAGGCTTGTTCGTCGATGTCGTCCTTTCTTCTTCTTACACACTTTATGCTTTATCACTTATGACATGATATAAAATTTTTACATGAAATGTATTTTTCATAATTACACATAAGTCAAATACATCAAGATCTCATATTCCAAATGATCTAATATACATTAATGTAATATTGTACTATACAATAGCCGAAGTACACGGCCAACTGATTATACCTTCAAGGAATAATTGGAAAGCGTGTCTCGAAGGTATATTAGAAGATCCAAAAAGTAAGCTCCTCTATCTGGAGTGGGAATCACTTCAAGTAATCTGAATGAAAAAAAGTTGTAAAGGAATGAGTTTACGCTCAATAAGAAACATATGTAAAAGAGCGTACTATGCCACTATATGCAATTTTCCTACTTGGCTCTATAATGTCATATAAAATCATTATAAAGCATATATCATATACTTTCTCCAATTATCATATACACATAAGATCAAATACTTTCAATTCATTTGAAATCACATATGCGAATATTCAAATATTTCAAATACTTTCACGCATCTCAAATCACGTGAAATCACATGTACAAGTACAATGAACTTCAACTACTAATAACTTTAGATATTTTCACATACTTTCAAATAGATGGGAGACAATTTACTTCCGATAGAATCATGCACCAAGTAAGTCTCATATGGGAAAGTCTCGTAAGGGACACCAAATATTTCCCGTAGGAAAGTCCCTTAAAGGATGCCAAGTATTCCCCATAAGAGATATCAAATAAGTGCATACCCATGTATGAGCCAAAGATCCTCCCCAAAGCCAAATACAATAAGAGACGTATGGCCATTGTCTATAAACCATAGTGAACACTAGTCAAGTGACATCTGTGGCACTGAAGACCAGACTAAGGTTCCTCAACCAAGTACAAATACAAGTAATATGCATGATCACTAAAGGTGTCCACAGTCTCCAAAACATTTATCATATACTTCACTTGTAATTCAAATACACTTATATCAAACAGGCATTTAAAACACCATTTTCAAATGAGGCAGTCGACTGGTTCTCAAATAGAATGTTTTTGAAAACAGGGCAGTCGACTGACTCCATAGGCAGTCAGCTAGTTTTGAAATAAAATACTTTTAGAAACAGGGCAGTCGACTGGTTTTGAAACAGAATGTTTTCTGAAAATTGGCAGTCAGTTGCTATATAGAGTAGTCGATTGGCTTGAGTCGATTTTCGAAAAAGTTACGTTTCGGCTGCTACATAAGGCAATCGGCTACTACCTAAGGTAGTCGGCTGCTCCTAACCAAATCGTACTAAAATTAAAAATCCAGAATTTAAACCTCCTACACTTAAAAAGCATTTCATATATGACCAACTCATGCAACCAAAACATACATAGTCTCCCTACGTCCGTTACACACATTTCTTACCTCAAATACACCAAAACACATAATCGCTTGGTTGCACCAACTCTTTTCTTTCACTTCTTCAAAGCTGCAATTATCACAATGATTTAAACCCTTAAGAAACTCTACAAATATGCCATATCAACTTAACATAACTCCCAACCATAGACATAATTGAATGAAATCACTTCATCTCTTACCTTGTTGTGACCAAAACTAACAGCAACAAGATCTCTTTGAATACTTGGATTTAGTCTTCCAAATTACAAGTATGAGCAGAGCTAATGATGAGGAACGTTTTTCATTTAAGGAGTTTGTTGATTTGATGGAGGAACAAGGTAGTTTGTCAAGAAATTCAAGATGGAAACTTAGAGAAATTTTGAGTAAAACTCCTATGGCTGCCGACTTCTCATGGAAAAGATGACAATTAATGTCATTAATTTCATATTTATCCAACTAATCATGTCAGCCTTTGACCCTTGGACCTTTTGACTAATTTAATTTCTCTTCTTCTTCATGTGCCATATGTCACTTTAATTACCATGAGATTTCATCTCTATTTCCTCATAATCAATTATTTTCATAGTATCAAATTTATTTCTTGACCAATTGACTATCAGTTACTCTTATTCCATCCATGTCCCATATATCATTTATGCATCAAAATTTCATATTTATTTAATTGTTCTTGTTTGGAATACTTTACAATTAAGGAAAAATTACAGGAAATTAGGAATTTCACAATACCTATTAAATAAAAAGGAATTGGGCTTAAATTAAATTAAGACAATGTTCAGCCTAATAATATATAAAAATAAACTAAGTATAGCATTTGGCCCAATTGCACTAGGCCCAATTTATGCAACCGGCCTAATTGCATTTTGGCCCAATACTTGTGTGTTTTCAAGAAGGTTGAACTTGGGATTGGATCATATTGTAAAAGACTTTGTCATCCTCCATGCTCAAGCTTTGTTGAACTTTCTCTCTAGCAAAATTAATGAAACTAGCCAAGGCTTGTTGCATTATCTTTGTTTTAGCTCTTGTCGTTGGACCTCTATGGATGCTCAAAGGATCACAATCACCATGAACATGACTTGGGCTTTGTGAGCTTGATGGACCTCCATCATTCCCCCTCTCCTTGAAAGGATTTGTCCTCAAATTAGAATCACCTATATTATTAATATCAAAGGGAGAAAGATCAGAAACATTAAATGTAGCACTAACATTATACTCACCTGGAAGATCTAACTTATAAGCATTATCATTGATCTTCTCAATCACTTGGAATAGTCCATCTCCTCGAGGTTGCAACTTGGAGCGACGTTGAGCAGGAAATCTCTTTTTACACATATGTACCCAAACCCAATCACCAAGTTCAAAGATAACTTTCTTGCGATGCTTGTTGGCTTGAGTAGCATATTACTCAGTCATCTTCTCAATGTTTTGACGTACCTTCTCATGTAGTTGCTTAACAAAATCAGCTTTCTTTTCCCCATCCAAACTAGCTCTCTCCTCAATAGGTAGTGGTAAAAGATCCAATGGAGTGAGTGGATTAAAACCATAGACAACTTCAAATGGAGAATAACTAGTAGTAGAATGCACACTTCTATTGTAAGCAAACTCCACATGAGGCAAACAATCTTCCCAATTCTTTAAGTTCTTTTGAATAATAGACCTCAACAAAGTAGACAAAGTATGATTGACTACTTCAGTTTTACCATCAGTTTGTGGATGACAAGTAGTTGAAAACAATAGCTTTGTTCCTAACTTTCCACATAATGTTTTCCAAAAGTAGCTAAGGAACTTCACATCACGGTCAGAAACAATGGTCCTCAGAACACCATGTAGATGAACAATTTCCTTGAAGAATAATTCAGCAATGTTGCTTGCATCATCCGTCTTATGACAAGCAATGAAGTGAGCCATCTTAGAGAACCTGTCAACAACAATGAAAACAGAATCTCTACCTCTCTTTATTCTCGGTAAACCCAAAACAAAGTCCATAGAAATGTCAGTCCAAGGAGTAGTAGGAATAGGCAATGGAGTATAAAGACCATGATTTATAACTCTAAACTTAGCTTGTTTACAAGTGACGCATCTTTCACACAATTTTTCAACATCTCTTTTCATGTTAGGCCAAAAGAAGTGATCATGCAATATGTCTAAAGTTTTCTTTACTCCAAAATGTCCCATTAATCCACCACTATGGGCTTTTCTAACAAGTAATTCTCTTAAAGAACTCCTAGGCACACAATCTGTTTTCCCTAAATAAGAATCCAGCATGCCTATAAAACTTTCCAAAACCAGTTTTCTCACATGTATTGAACAAATTTTCAAAATCCTCATCACTAGCATACAAGTCTTTAATATACTCAAATCCAAGTAGTTTTGCATCAAGAGTAGTGATTAGAGTATAGCTTCAAAACAATGCATCAGCCACGACATTTTCTTTACTTTGTTTATATTTGATCACATATGGGAATGTCTCAATGAACTCCATCTCAACTTGCTTTGTCCCTTCAAGTGCTTCAAGGACTCATGATCAATGTGGATGACGAATTCCTTAGGCCATAAATAGTGTTGCCATGTTTCCCAGACCCTTACTAATGCATACATCTCTTTATCATATGTGGGATAGTTAAAGGTAGCTCCACTTAACTTCTCACTAAAAAAGGTAATGGGGCGCTTCTCCTGAGTTAAAACAGCTCTAATACCTATACTTGAAGCATCACACTCAATCTTAAAAGTTTTAGAAAAGTCAAGTAAGGATAATAAAGGTGCAGAACAAAGCTTCTCTTTAAGCAAGTTAAAAGCATGATCTTGCTCAGGACCCCATTTAAATCTAACATTTTAACAACATCAGTTAAAGGTGCAGCTATAGTACTAAAGTCTCTAACAAACCTACGGTAGAAACTAGCTAATCCATGAAAACTACACGCCTCAGAGATATTCTTAGGTATAGGCCAATCTTTAATTGCCTTAACCTTTTCATCTTCTACTACTATACCCTTAGAAGAAATAACATATCCAAGAAATATAATCTTATCTGTGAAAAAAGAACATTTCTTAAGGTTAGCATACAACTTTTCTTTTATCAAGACATTAAGCACATTCTTCAAATGTTCAGTATGTTCATGCAAACTTATACTATAGATCAAGATATCATCAAAATAAATAACTACAAATTTTTCAATGAAAGCACGCAAAACATGGTTTATTAATCTCATGAAAGTGCTAGGTGTATTAGTTAATCCAAAAGGCATAACTAACCATTCATACAAACCATGCTTAGTCTTAAATGTAGTTTTTCACTCATCACCTTCTCTCATGCGAATTGATGATAACCACTTTTCAAATCAATTTTGGAAAAGATGCAAGAACCATGTAACTCATCAAGCATATCATCTAATTTAGGAATGGGATAGTGATACTTTACAGTGATTTTGTTGATGGCACGACAATCAACACACATCCTCCACATCCCATCCTTCTTAGGAACAAGTAACACAGGGACAGCACATAGACTCATGCTCTCTCTAACATAGCCTTTTTTCATGAGCTCTTCAACTTGCCTTTGAAGCTCCTTTGTCTCCTCGAGATTACTTCTATAGGGAGGTCGGTTGGGAATGATAGCTCCAGGAACAAGGTCTATTTGATGCTCAATTCCCCTAATAGGTGGCAAACCATTTGGAATCTCGTCGGGGAATATATCTTCAAATTCCTTCAAAAGAGACACAACATTAGTAGCCAAAAAAGCTTTAAGATCATTAGAACTAAAACAAGATTCTTTATATAAAAACAAAAGGATTGGGCACTTAGCTAGAAAAGCAACCTTTACATCACTTTGCTCTGCATAAAAGCTCACATCCTTTCTTTCTTTCTTTGCAATATCTTTTCCTTTATCTAGATTCTTTGACTTTTGTTGTGATTCATTTTGCTCTTTCAACCTCAACTGATCCTCATAAATCTCCTTAGGATTTAAGGGTTAACATATACTAGATATATATTTCTATATATTTAAAATTTATATTTTACAATATAATTATTTTATATTAAAACATATATATATCTCCTTAAAACATATATTTATCCATTTTATTTATTTTATTTAAATTTTTAAGTTTCTTAATACCTAAATTAAATTCCCACATATTTAATCTACAATTCATCAATAAATCAAGTACCATACCAAAATCTTCCAATCTCACAATAATTTATTTGTTTATTCAAATAACATCATTCTAGGATCCCACTTCGATCTGGACAGAGAGTCCTGGTGAGGCCCTCACCAAGTACCTCTCTGAACCTTATCGAACAGACCCTTTATTTAATTATTTTAACAATTAATACTTTCTTTTTAAATTCTTACACTTTGTACTTTATATCAAATATGAGAAAATTGGGGGTCCTCACAGACTGTCTCCACTAAACTATATGTGAATGATTTAATTATCGAATGATTTGAATACTGCATGATTTGAATACAAATTTATTGATTTGATAGAAAGAAAGAAATGTTTATATCGAATGATTAATAGTGATAATTTTAAAATGAATTGCTTTACCGTGCCAGATTAAAAATATGAAAAATATTGTTTTATATCGTAATTTTAAAATGTTACTGTACTGTTTTCTGAAATTGCATACTGTAATTGTTTATAGAATTCATTTAAATAAATTGTTTATATACAGATATTGAATTGAAATTGCATTGCATAAATTATTAAATGTTTACTGCACTTGCTTTATAGAATTGTTTAAGTAAATGGTTTTATATGCTGATATCGATTTGAAATTGCATAAATCATTAAATGTTTTATATTCATTAGTTACTGCATCATAAACTATTTACTTCCTATAGTCGCATCTAAGGGCCGAAACACGATAGGTACTTCAAAATACCTCTCATACTCCATCCGGTTTCCTAGCCAGCTATAGTATTCTTCCTATATTGTCGCATAGCGAGCTGTTAGAAATCTAATGTTTATATGCATCTTAATATTTATATATTTACTATACCTATTCACAATTAGTAAAATAAATTATGTTATTTAATTGCATATAGTATACACTTTTATATATGTTTCTACTGGGCTTTTGTGAGAGCCGTGTATACTGGTACTGTTGTATATGTATGGATACTCACCACTATTCATTTCTTGTGTATTTCGCAAGTATGACCTAATACAGATAGGTAGGCCCCATAAGCTTTACAGTGCCCGAATGGACGGAGACTGGACATATATTATTTGGGAGGTCCAATAAGCCTATAATAAGAATTTGGAACTTAAAATCATTTATGTAGATTATTTTTGAGAAGCGTGCCAACAAATTGGAAAATGACAATTAAAGACATAACTCGATGGCATTTTTGTAAATTGTAGTCAAACTAAATGGAATTTTGATCTAGTGATTTAAGCATGATATTCTACATGAAAATAAGTCCTAGGCTATGTCAATAGATGGATCGAATTAGTGGTAAAATAAAAAATTTACATGATTTACTTAATAGGAGTATTTTCGTAATTTCACTTTCACAATAGGTCAAACCTGAACCCAACCACCTTTATTCATCAAAATATGTTTAATAATAATATTTAATGATAAAATATAAATTTTTGGTGTCTAATTGCATAGTTAAAAAAATTATAGAAGTTTAAGGATATTTTTGTCCAAAAATCTCATAACCAAGGGCAAAACGGTCATTTTGCTGTTTGGGACAGCTTCTAAATAATTCTACACAGCTTTGGCCGGTCACACCGGATCATCTTCAACCTCCCTCACATTGCCACCATAACCAAAAGCTTCCAAAAACAAAAATTCTCAAAAATCACCATTAAAACAATCTTATTTCATTAAAATCATTTCTACAAAATTTTTCTTCTCTTCAAGCCCTATCTACCCATACCCATAGCTTAGTGTAAAAGTGACAAAATCAAGAGGAAAGTGGGCATAAGGAATTTGGGCAAGGTGGTGTTTCACTATGCCTTTGATTTCTTTGAACTTAAATGTTAGAAAATGGTTAAATTAAGCTTCCTAAACTTGAATCTAGCATTGGTTTTGCTTAAATTCCATCCGATCCCTACCCTATGTATTCGGCCATTAATGGAACTTCATGGTTCCAAGTGGTTTGATGCATGATAATGGTATTAGATGAATGAATGAACATAGATAAGCATGATGGAAATGAAAATTTGTTGAAATTCTTTAAGTTAAGCATGATGATGATTTCGGCCATGGCTATAAGGTGGGATATTGTGCTGCATTTGATGAGTTTGAGGTGCCATAATACTGTAGAAACTACAAGGAGACTGTTGGTGAAGTCAAAATTAAAATCAGAGCCGTGTAGGAGAAGTTATGTTTTACTACTGATGTAATTAGATTGGTTCAATATTTACTGTAGACAATGTGACTGCATTTAGCAAGGAAAATTATCCTATAAATTAACATGAGATGAATTAATAATATCGGTTTAATGTTTTGCAGCCTTGGAGAATTAAATTTCGTGTGGTGCTATCGAATAAGTCGGAGGAATTAGACAAGTAAGGGATGAGTGTGTGAGCTGTATGGATACTATGAATGCATGATTTCCCTCAAATAAATTTTTTGAAGTGATTTGGAAATTAATTACATTGAAATTGGTGAACTTGTGGATATTGGCTGACTTGTAAACTGTGTTTTTCATGCATGAAGGCTAGGTTAGAAAACAGCCATTATTATGCTAGAATTTATAGAAAATTATAAATAAATAAATTCTAATATTTCTAAATGATAGAATTAAATAGATTTCCAAGTGATTTCCATGGAATTTAATTAAATTGCATTATTTTACAATTTATCAAAAAACAATATTTAAATATTCATATTAATTAATTTTAATTGCATGAAGGTACCAGCATATGTTTATTACTGTTCTCGGATGAATAGAGCATTTTCAAAAAATAATATTGAAGTATCAATATTTTATGAATTTTTATTTCATAAACTGAATATATTTTCAATACATTGATTTACGGATTGACTGAAGATATTATCAGTGGAATTAATTTCATAAATGCTCTTTCTGCTGTATATCTACTGTTTTGAGACTATTAGGTCCCGTATCATGCTCACGTGTCATGTGTTCTGTTACTATTATTACTGTTATTATGCTGATAGACCCGCCAAGTCTTTAGCCTCCATTGGTGGCACTAGCAACTGTATACTGTGGACCTTATAGACTATGGTCATATGTCTCATGTGTTTACTGTTATTCCCTTTTCGGGATCTTATTACAACATGATATATTGGGTGTTGCCTAGTCTCCACTGTACTGCTACTGTTTATTATGTTGTTTTACTGATTTGCTTGCTGGTATTGAATTTCCACTTATATTGAACTGTTTATTTATCGTTACTTAACTATTTACCGTATTGTGTTTACTGTTATTGAATTGAATATTATTGTTGAAAAGAAATATTCATTTATTTATTAAATTGTTTTGCTATAATGATTTTACTAGCATATTATATTGTTTTGATATCAAACTTAATTATTACTCTCTAGAGTCGCTTCTAGGGGCCAAACACGAAAGGTATTCTAAAATACCTCCCATGCTCCATCCATTTTCCTAGCTAACTATAGTATCCTTCCCGACATTGTACCTTAGTATCCTAATAGGAAAATAAATATTTTTAGCATATAGATTTCATAGTATCAATTTTTATATACAATTCTCTTACTAAGCACATTAGCTCACCTTTTATTTTTCCACTCACAGATTACTTGTTGTGATGGTACATATACTGTTCCACTGACTTCGGCTGTGCTATAGTTCCCCGAGGCAGCTTCGATCATATTTTGAAGGTATATTTATTTTCCTTTATATATTCAGACATTATCTTGTACAATACTACAGTTGTATATTAATGTACAGGGGATGTAAATAGATAGTGCAGTTATGTAAATATTGAAATTAAATAAATATGAATTTTATTTCTAATGTATTTACTATTATATGTATAAGTGAACAGTGATAAAGACATCACAGACGGCCCAACTGATTATTATTGTGTGTGTATAATATGGTAATTTTTGTATACTATAGGATGTGACAGCCTTCCCTAAAGCTTACCCCCTTACCATCCTAGATATACTCCATCAGTGTACGTGTTGCCTACTGCTTCCAGGTTAATGAATGAAGATCGGTAGAAGTTTATATCATTGAGTAGACACGTATATGTTAATTTTATATTTATATTCAGACTAATAAATGCACAGCATATGTATTTATGATGGGATATAAATAATGTAATGTTAATTTAAAGAAATGTACATGAATTAGTGGGATGTAAATTATATGGAACTGTTATAAATAGATTTATAGATATTGTGTTATAGATTTTATTCTGATTTCTCATTTATTACTTATAGATTAACTAATTTAATAGTATAACGGTTTAATTGAAACGAAAATTGTAGATTGAACTTACACCGACACTGAATGCAAACCGACTGATACAGAGTATTGAATGAGAAAGATAGTAATAAAATGGAAAAAGTTAGTTCGGAATTTTATAATTCCGGGTGTTACATGGTGTTTTTTGATGAGAATATTGTTAACTTTAAATTGACAAGTATTTTAAAATGATAAAAACTTAAGTAAGACTACACTTTTTCTCTATAATGTAAATTTGCTTAAAATGAACTCAATCATAGAAAATCTTTTAATCAAAGTTTTGGACTATAATTTCAATTGAGAAAGTCAAAAAATACTCTTATAAAAGTGAAGAAATGTTTTGAATTGACTTGACATCACGAAAACCCATCACATTATCACAAAATAGCTCACAAAAATTGCAGGAAGAGCTTGAGGGATCGCTTCCCCCTTGTTGAGGGATCAATCCCTATATGGCAAAATGGTTCCCATGTGTAGAGAAGGTCCCAAGGCCAGAAAAACATCATTTTGGAACCTAGGGATCGATCCCCACTATGAAGGGATCAATCCCCACTTGGTAGAATAAGCTAGAAGTCTTTCTGGAACTTAGGGATCGATCCCCACTTGGTAGAATAGGCTAGAAGGCTCTCTGGAACTTAGGGATCGATCCTTTTTCACGAAAACAGTGCCCAACGGCTAGTTTTTGAGGGTTTCAACAGGAAGTTTTGCATTAAATGCTTCAACAACTGTCTCAAGCAGTTGGTAGACTATAAATAGAGGCATTTATGAAGATGAAAGTAAGAACAAGCACTCAGCAACTTCTCAAAGCTTCAAGAAAGAAATCCAAGTTGAAAAATCATTCTTTGTATCTCATTTGTAATATCCCATCTTGTACATCACCCACTCACTTTAATTTCTGATATTCAAAGGGGTGTGCAAGCCTTGTAAGGTCACCTTGTAAAAGTGAGGGTAGCCTAGCAAGGGGTTAGATTGAAAAGGTTATTCCTAAGCCTTCAAACGGAATTGTAAAAGGTCTCACCATACCTTGAAATGGTTTTTACACATTCACAAAGAAGCGTGGAATCAATCCATTGACAAGAGGATCAAGGAAAGAGGACGTAGGTAAGAGATTGGCGAACCTTTATAAACTCTGTGTTTGCTTCTCTTTCCCTTCCTTATTTACTACATTTACTTCATTATTGCATTATTTGTTTTATTTGTGTATTAAGCTTTTAAAAACCAAAACTTAGTAGAAAAACCAATTCACCCCCTCTTGATAGAGCCAACATTTGGTATCAGAGCTTGGGTTCGAGAATTGATTGGAGTAATTTCCTTCGAGTATAAACGATCTAGATGGCTCAAAATAGTGTAGCTACACCCTTAGTAGGAAAGGGACACTCTACAGTTAGGCCACCACTTTTTAATGGTGAAAATTATGCATATTAGAAGACTATGATGATGTTATTCATTCAAGCTAATGACTATGAAGTGTGGAGGATTATTGTTAAAGGTCCCCTAGTTCTTATTAAGAAAGTTGATGGGAGGAAGTGCCAAAGAAAGAGGATGAATGGGACATGAATGGTTTTAGAATGGCACAATTAAATGCTAAGGCAATGCACACACTCTTTTATGCACTAGGACCTAATGAGTATAATAGAGTCTCACAATGTGAGAATGCAAAACAAATTTGGGATAAGCTAGCCATCACTCATGAGGGGACCACATAAGTTAAAGAGACTAAAGTAGGCATGCTCACTCAAGATTATGAGTTATTTAAAATGAAGAGTGATGAGTCAATTAGTAACATGTTTACTAGATTCACTGATATCATAAATGGTCTCAAGTCCTTAGGAAAAACATACTCCAATGTCAAAATGGTGAGGAAGATTCTAAATAGTTTACCTAAGTCATGGGAAGCTAAAGTTACAGCTATTGAGGAATCTAAGGATCCCCATACTCTTTCTCTAGATGAACTCATGGGATGTCTACTCACTTATCAGATGAAAATCAAAAGGAATCAAGAACCTCCTAAGAAAGTTGGAGTTGCATTAAAATCCACCACAAATAAGGAATCCAAATATGATCATGATGAAAGTGGTGATGATGAGAACTTAGAGATGGCTATGTTTGCAAAAAGGTTTAACAAATTCATAAGGATGAGAGCTGGTGGAAACTCTAGGAGACCCCCTAGGAGAGACTTTAGCAAAGGGGAAACAAGTAGGAAAGAAATGGACCCAATCATTTGTTATGAATGTAAGAAACCCGGTCACATTAAATTTGATTGTCCTCTTTATAGAAAACAAAATGAAAAGAAACCAAAGAAGAAGGCAATGATGGCTACATGGAGTGATAGTGACTACTCCGATAAAGAAAATGTAGAAGAAGAAGTGGCCAACCTTTGTTTTATGGCCATTGAAGATGAGAAGGTAAAATCCAACTCATTTGATACTCATGAATACATTTGACGAGTTGCAAGATGCATTTGACGATTTAGCAAATGAGTTTAAATGCATGAATATGAAATATAAGAAAATGATTTCAAAATTGAAAAAGAAAAATGAGCTGCTCATGAATGTTAAGTTAGAATGTGAGAAGAAATTAGAAAATGCAAATCTAGAAATAGAAGAGTTAAGTAAAAAGAACATTAATTTGCAAAATTCATTTTCTAGATTTTATATGGGTCAACAAAAACTTGATCATATGCTAGAGACCCAAAAAGCATTCTTTGATAAAGAAGGAGTAGGTTACAATGCATCAAACAAAGAAACTCATCTAAAAAACTTTCTTGCTAAAAATGAAAAATTTGTGCTGTGCACTTCATGTAATAAACTTGGACACTCCTCACAAGCATGCACCTACTCTTTTACAAATTTTTCATTAGAGGAAAAATAGCTATGAAGATTTGGGTGCCTAAACATGTTTTAAATTCAAATGATAAGGCATTAAGAATGAAATGGATCCTTAAAGGATAAAAAATTATTAGTACTAACTCTCAAGGACCCAAGAAAACTTGGATATCTAAGATAAAAGTGTGATATATTTGAGTGTAGGAGAAAGAGCATTGCTACAAGGCTAAGTTTAAGGAGCATTGGTACCTTGATAGTGGATGCTCAAGACACATGACCGGTGACAAGAGCCAATTCAAGTTCTTAAAGCCTAAAAGCGGTGGACAAGTCACATTTGGAGATTACTCCAAATGACAAATTGAAGGAATTGGCTCCATTGGTAACTCCTCCTCAACTACTGAAAATGTTTTGTATGTTACAGGTTTAAAACATAACTTGCTTAGTATTAGTCAATTGTGTGATAAAGGTTTTAAAGTTGTGTTTGATGCTTTGTGTTGTAGTGATGTTGATGCTAAAACTAATCAAATTCTTTTCATAGGACATAGACAAGGAAATATTTACATTATTAACTTAGATTAAGTAAATAGCAAAAATGTATGTTTTATGGCCACAAAAGAAGATGAACCTTGGTTATGGCATAGAAGACTAAGTCATGCTAGCATGCATATTCTATCTAAATTAGCTAAAAGAGACTTAGTTGTAGGATTGCCTAAACTTCAATTCGAAAATGATAAGGTATGTGAGGCTATGTAAAAGGAAAACACAAGAGAGTATCATTTAAGTCTAAGAAGTATGTTACAACCTCTAGGTCACTCCAACTCCTCCATTTAGATCTTTTTGAACCAACTAGAACCACTAGTTTAAGAGGAAAACACTATGGTTTTATCATTGTTGATGACTACACTAGGTTCACTTGGGTGTTCTTTTCAGGTGTGAAAAATGAAATCTTAGATAAATTCATCATCTTTTCAAAACTTGGTCAAAATGAAAAAGGTTATTTTATAACTAGCATTAGAAGTGATCATGGAAAAGAGTTTGAAAATCTTGGTTTTGATACTTATTGTAATGAAAATGGAATTAGCCATAATTTTTCAGCTCCTAAAACTCTTCAACAAAATGGCGTAGTTGAAAGGAGTAATAGAACCTTAGAAGAAATGGCTAGAACCATGCTTTGTGAAAACAATTTACCAAAATATGTTTGGGTTGAAGCTATTAACACTACATGTTACGTTATAAATAGAGCTATGGTTAAGCTTATTTTAAAGAAAACCTCTTATGAGCTTTATAAAAGAAAAAGGCCAAACATAAGCTACTTTCATCCATTTGGTTGCAAATGCTATGTTTTGAACAATGGAAAAAACAGTTTAGGAAAATTTGATGCAAAAAGTGATGAAAGTATTTTTCTTGGTTATTCTTTAAATTCTAAGACATATAGAGTTTTCGATAAAAGAACACTTGTTGTAGAAGAATCAATTCATGTGATTTTTGATGAGTCAAGTTCCTCTAGTAGAACTAATGTTGATGATGAAGTAGAAATATTTGATGAACCCATAATTGATCCATCTCAAGACAAGGATGTAAGGGAACAACTAGAAGATCTTAATATAAATAAGAATGAGGAGCCATTAGAATAAGAAATAATTGAGAAAGAATCAAGATGTCCTAGAGAACTTGGTTATGTGAAGGATAATGACATTGTTAGAGATCCAAATATTGGTGTTAGAACTAGGTCAACATATAGAAATATATGTCAACATGTAGCTTTTGTATCACAATTTGAACCAAAGAATGTGCATGAGGCCTTAAAAGATAAAAATTGGATTATGGCTATGCAAGCGGAATTAAATCAATTTGAAAAAAGTAAAGTATGGACATTAGTGGAAAGACCTAAAGATCATCCAATTATTGGAACTAAATGGGTATTCAAAAACAAAATGGATGAGAATAGTATAATAGTTAGAAACAAAGCTAGGTTAGTAGCCCAATGATATAAGCAAGAAGAAGGAATAGACTATGATGAAACTTATGCTCCGGTAGCTAGATTAGAAGCCATTAGGATGCTACTTGCCTTTGCATGTTACAAAGATTTTAAACTATATAAAATGGATGTTAAAAGTGCTTTGTTAAATGGTTACATAAATGAAGAGGTTTATGTTGAGCAACCTCCAGGTTTTGAAGATCTTAAGTTTCCTAATCATGTTTTCAAACTCTCAAAAGCTTTGTATGGATTGAAACAAGCTCCTGGAGCTTGGTATAAAAGACTTTCAAAGTTTTTGATTGAATAAGGTTTTGCAAGAGCCAAAGTAGATACAACCTTGTTTATCCAATCTAAGGGTAGTGACTTATTAGTAGTTCAAATTTATGTAGATATCATTTTTGGATCCACAAATGAGTCATTATGTAAATATTTCTCTAAATTAATGCAAGGTGAATTTGAAATGAGCATGATAGGAGAGCTAACCTTCTTCTTAGGACTTCAAGTTAAATAATGTAGAGAATGCATTTTTATAAATCAAGCTAAGTACACTAAAGATTTGCTTAAAAGATTTGGAATGGATGAGTCTAAACCTTAATCAACCCCAATGAGCACAAATATCAAGCTTGATAAGGATGAAAGAGGAAAATGTGTAGACACTAAACTATATAGGTCTATGATTGGTTCTTTGTTATATCTCACTGCTAGTAGACTTGATATAATGTTTAGTGTATGCTTGTGTGCTAGATTTCAATTATCTCCTAGAGAATCACACTTACAAGCTGTAAAAAGAATCCTTAGATACCTTAAAGACACTTCTTCCTTAGGACTATGGTATCCTAAAGATTCTACTTTTGCTCTCCATGCTTATTCCGATGCGAATTTTGGTGGTTGTAAAGTTGATAGGAAAAGTACATCCGGGACTTGTCAATTCTTAGGAAATAGACTCATTTCATTGTTCTCCAAGAAACAAAATAGTGCAGCTCAATCCATAACAGAAGCTGAATATATTGCTTCTAGAAGTTGTTGTGCATAAGTAGTATGGATTAAGCAACAAATGAATGACTATGGAATAGAGATGAATAAGATTCCTATCAAATGTGATAATACTAGTGCTATCAACCTTACTAAAAATCCCATACAACACTCTAGAACTAAGCACATTGAAATAAGACATCATTTTATAAGAGATCATGTGCAAAAAGGTGATATTGTTCTAAAGTACATAGATACCTTACACCAATTGGCTGATATCTTCACAAAACCCTTGAATAAGGAGCGATTTTGCACACTTAGAGGTGAACTAGGTCTCATGAATGCTCCTTGAACTAAATTGACTTCCTTGTGATTTTGAATGAATGGTCTAAGTTGGTTGTGATGAATGCAAGTCAAGAATTTAGAGAATCTATTGACCACTTGCGACTCATAGCCTTAACTTGCCAGGTCATTCCTAGTTGTTAAGATGACTTGTTGAAATATGTGTGTTTGATCATGTTAATCCTTTACCATTCAGCTCCACCAGATAAAATTGTCACGACCCGAAGGCCAATGACGTCCACTTAACACTTACTTGATTTGCTTACGAAAATTTCGAATCAAATTTTTCTTTTTCTACTTACAGTTTGTATTCAGTGTTAGTGTATTATCTAAATTCCGATCCTATCTTACTCATATTATTTCTCGAGCTATGACACGTTTCTCAAAGAGGTTTTTCTTATGATTTTTGTCTTATTTTACTATTCCCAAAAGAAACAAGTCGAAAACCTCCCCTCTTTATTTTATCAATTTCCCCAGGTATAATTTCCTGCACTAAAACACATTTTTAAATCACATAACACAGCAGCTGGTGTTTCTCCACAGTTTTATGCAATCATGTGTTTTCAAAGATCTCGAGAGTTTAACCATTACTAAGTTCGTATCTACCCCATTATATAATTCAAAACATACATTAGGACCCGGATCGGACTCGATAACCACTTAGACTCACATAGTCATCTAGTGCGATCCAAAGTTACATCCCGTAAACTTTCCTAGTACTGTAAAATTTAACGTACACATGATTATCAAAATGATATACTAGCAGTATACCTCAAAATACAAAATGCTAGCTTCGGAGAACGCAAATGGGTACCACTACTAGGTACGATTTCCCGGGAGCCTACGCGAAGCCTGAGCCGGCTATCAACTCATATGATCTGCAGTTGTTAAATTAAGGGGTGAGCAATCCACGGCTCAGTAAATAGTTTAAATAAAACATACTAGGCTCATATCGTAAAACACGATCATACATGCTTGAGTTATTGTAAATTAGCATGTATGGATTATACTAAGATTTATTATCATTCCTTAAGTGTACAAATGTAATAAACTTGTTCATGCTTACATTTCATCCTTGATTTCACAAGATATCATTCTCTTTATTAGTATAATTAAGTGTGGAAGAGCGAATATTCAAGTTGTACATATTCAAATGGCATATATAATATAATTCCAATAATCGAAATAAACGAACGTTCAAATCGTACATGTTCAAATGGCATATATAACATAATCCAATAATCGAAAGAAACAAACATTCAAGTAGCATATATTCAAATGACATGTACAAACATAATCCAATAATCACACACGTTGTATGTCATATGCCTCAGATCTATTTCATCCTTCGACATTCGTCACATTCACGAATCACAATCACTTACTTATCATCACAATATCCTATGACTTTTATATTTCGTTGGAACTCGTGTAGCACTTAGTTCCCGAAGGATTCTAGAGGTGGCTCCCACGGTTCAGAACTCGAGTACATCGAAACTCGTGTAGCACTTAGTTCCCGAAGAACTCTAGAGGTGGCTCCCATGGTTCGAAATTCGAGTCTTTGCTCGGTTGGGCCTTTAATACATCGAAACTCGTGTAGCACTTAGTTCCCGAAAGACTCTAGAGGTGGCTCCCACGGTTCGGAATTCGAGTCTTTGCTCGGTTAGGCCTTTAGTACATCGAAACTCGTGTAGCACTTAGTTCCCGAAGGACTCTAGAGGTGGCTCACACGGTACAGAAATCGAGTCTTTGCTCGGTTTCGCCTTTAGGACTTAGATTTCGACAAATATGACTAGGTGCTAATTGAGGTCTATTAACTCAACATCAAGGGCGATATGTATATTTGGTACTCAAATCACATATACATACTCAAAGCATAACAAATATGTTAACATGCTCAGTAATCATAAGGGAGCCATAACACATAACACATTACACAATTCACAACAAGATCACCTTTCAAATAAGCATATTTCACAGGCACATCATGTCCAGTTTAAAAATTTTACCGTACTTACTCATTTTGTCCTACCCGTAATGTCCAACCAAAACTCTATATGAGTTGAATTAAGTATTTAATGAGAATTCTTTCATCTCTTACGAGATGATACTAGTAAGATTTATTTAACCCACTTACCTTATACCCTTAGCGAGTATCTTCCTCGATCCTCCGAATTGGAAATTCATTCCTCAGCTCCAGTCGAAGTCACTACAATCATTCTAATACTGTCTCAATCAACTACTCATCATATTAATTTCCGAACTTAAAGCGCATAATTTAAAGCTACACACATATATTCAAGTTTAATATTATGCCTTTAATTAAGATCTCATTGTTACTCTGAAGAGCATATATATATATATATATTCATTCTTTTATATATATATATATATATAAATCTTTAAACCGGGATTTAATCCTTATCGTAAAAATTTCTCTTATTCGATTTAGTACAAAACGTTTGCCTTAATGTTTTTAAGTAAATTCCTATACCAAAATTCCATTTCTAAATTTCTTATTTGTTAGTACTTGGACATCTATAAGTACCTAGTATATTCATATTGTATCCAAGTGCAACTATCTAAATTAAAACCAATGTTGGTCTTCCTCTTCAGACTCACGACACATATATACACTCAATGCATGTTTATATATCCATGTATACTTACATGATCATATTAAATTCTTTATCATTATGTCCATGGAAATCTCTATCTAATATATATATATGTATGTGTGTGTATATATATATATATATTTAGCTCTATCTTATTGATGTTTATGCACTCATACACATGTAAACATTATCTAAACATACTGTATTTAATTGTATAATTAAATCATACAATCTTTTAAAATGAAACATAACTCTCACTCTTAAAATTACCTTCAAAATCGAGTGCACAAATTTTCAGCCTTCAATATCCACGTTGACAGCCCATAAAACCCAACCTTATAACCCCTGTACATAGCTTTATTCGAGCTCTACCTCCAGCACCTAAGAATGCCATGTTCAACCCCTATTTTGGTGCTGGGTATAGCACCGAAGATCATTCCAAATAGCCACATTTCCTGCTGTTTTATAGCATCATCTCAGCTCCATTTAACACAAAATAACCTTGTCAAGAGCCTTTTAAAACGCCACTGTTTGCAGCCTTCGAGAATGCCCTTTAACACCTCAAAACCCAGCTTGAGTAGACTCATTTTCAGGCATCCCAAACAGCTCCCAAATGCCCATGCTTCAGCCCTCGGATTAGTGTCCAAAAACTAATATTTCTTCCCCTATTCTTAAGCCTCAACACAGCCCTCATGTCTCTCCATTTCAACAACCGAAACCCATGTATTTCCCTTATATTCGGTGTCCTGATCATTGTCTAAAAGTTTCTAAATTTCCAGCCTATTTCTAACATTAATTGGTAATCCCTAGTCAGCCTCTATACCCTACCGTTTAGCTCATTTAACCCAGCTTAAAATAACCTATCCTCACGCCAACATCAGCCCTTATGTTGTCCTGTTTCTGCCTTGTATCCTCTCAGTTGAAAGCCCTTCATTCCAGCACTCACTCATCACAAAATCAGCCTTTGTTCTGAGTTTAAAAACTCAGCTTATAGCCCGGAGACAACCACCTTTTCTAGCTCGGCTCTGATCAATATTCCTGCACATAACAACTCTATTTCTTCCTCTGTTTGCATCTCTTCCAAGCCATTCTGCCTCCTTCTCGCCAGCCGTTTGTTTCCTTCTTTCTTCAGTTATCGTTGCTGCACCTATTTCCCCAAGTTCTTCTCGGTTTCTCTTCTCCAAAATTTTCCTTTCTCTCTCGATTCCTTCACTGTGCCTTCCACCGCTTGCTAGCTTCTATTTCTTTCTCTATATATTTTTCTTTCTCATTCACTCTCGGATATATTCAACTTTCCTTCTTTTCCTTTCATATAATATATCTATATTATTATATTTTTGCTGTTAAATCAAGACAGAGCTAGTCTGTCTTATAGCTGATGGGTTTGATGGGTAAATCCCACCAAACCGGGACAAGCTAAAAGCTTGACCATTTATTTCATTTATTATTTTATATATATATTTTTAATATGTATATTTATTTTACTATATTGTTATTAGATTGTTTTATCATATTTTTAATATGCATCAATCATTCCTCCCATTCATATCAATCACAATGCCTATACTGTTTGTTAACATTCCTCTTGAAAACATCTCCAAAAATCCACTTCCTATCTCACATGGTGGACAAATTCAAACTCTTACTGGTCAAATCCAGTAAACTTGGTCGAATAATATTTTATGGAGGCTCACTAAGAATGCCTAATCTCCCAAAATTCATATAGGCTATTGTGCCTTTTCTAATCTCATTGTACATTATAACACCTTATAGGCTGTTGTGTCTACTTATCGAGACTTCAAATCATTCACAATTTAGCAATCCTCTTTACCTTGTTATCATTTAATTTCTATGCAAAACACATGCATTTAGGACAATTTCTTGCACTTACTGAGCATTTAACATTCAGGCATTACAGTACTATGGGTAACTATCCAGTCTATACCTAAATTGAAACCAATGTCGTAAAAGTGCAACAATATCGAATCTACTATTAGGTATTTATCTTTGACCTTCACTCTGCACTGATGACAAGCACTCTCTTTCATTTAAGACTTCGTTGAATGGAGTGCTAATATGCAACAGGTGACTTAAAGGTTCTAACTTTATATGTAGCCTATTACATGTTCAGCTTATGAGGGTGATGGAGTTGATGGTTGCATCGTCGACTTCCGATGTGGCCTTTCGGGCCCACCTTTACGTCCAATCCTCCTCATTCGAATTCGAATTAAAAACGAAATATACCAAGAGTAGATCAATCTCAGTATAGGTCAATAAATGAGAAATTTTCAAACATAAATTTCACAGTACATGGGATGTAACATTACAGACGGTCTAAACTACACTAACACGTACTAGACAAACTAAGCTCTGATACCATTTAATCTGTCACGACCCGAAGGCCAATGACGTCCACTTAACACTTACTTGATTTGCTTATGAAAATTTCGAACCAAATTTTTCTTTTTCTACTTACGGTTTGTATTCGGTGTTAGTGTAGTATCTAAATTCCGATCCTATCTTACTCATTATTTCTCGAGCTATGACACGTTTCTCAAAGAGGTTTTTCTTAAGATTTTTGTCTTATTTTACTATTCCCAAAAGAAACAGGTCGAAAACCTCCCCTTTGTATTTTATCAATTTCCCCAGGTATAATTTCCTGCACTAAAACACATTTTTAAATCACATAACACAGCAGCTGGTGTTTCTCCACAGTTTCATGCAATCATGTGTTTTCAAAGATCTCGAGAGTTTAACCATTACTAAGTTCGTATCTACCCCATTATATAATTCAAAACATACATTAGGACCCGGATCGGACTCGATAACCACTTAGACTCACATAGTCATCTAGTGCGATCCAAAGTTACATCCCATAAACTTTCCTAGTACTATGAAATTTAACGTACACATGATTATCAAAATGATATACTAGCAGTATACCTCAATACAAAATGCTAGCTCCGGAGAACGCAAATGGGTACCACTACTAGGTACGATTTCCCGGGAGCCTACGCGAAGCTTGAGTCGGCTATCAATTCATATGATCTGCAGTTGTTAAATTAAGGGGTGAGCAATCCACAGCTCAGTAAGTAGTTTAAATAAAACATACTATGCTCATATCATAAAACACGATCATACATGCTTGAGTTATTGTAAATTAGCATGCATGGATTATACTAAGGTTTATTATCATTCCGCAAGTGTACAAATGTAATAAACTTGTTCATGCTTACATTTCATCCTTGATTTCACAGGATATCATTCTCTTTATCAGTATAATTAAGTGTGGAAGAGCGAACATTCAAGTAGTACATATTCAAATGGCATATATAACATAATTCCAATAATCGAAATAAACGAACGTTCAAATCGTACATGTTCAAATGGCATATATAACATAATCCAATAATCGAAAGAAACAAACATTCAAGTAGCATATATTCAAATGACATGTACAAACATAATCCAATAATCACACACGTTGTATGTCATATGCCACAGATCTGTTTCATCCTTCGACATTCGTCACATTCACGAATCACAATCACTTACTTATCATCACAATATCCTATGACTTTTATATTTCGTTGGAACTCGTGTAGCACTTAGTTCCCGAAGGATTCTAAAGGTGGCTCCCACGATTCAGAACTCGAGTCTTTGCTCGGTTGGGCCTTTAGTACATCGAAACTCGTGTAGCACTTAGTTCCCGAAGGACTCTAAAGGTGGCGCCCATGGTTCAGAATTCGACTCTTTGCTCGGTTGGGCCTTTAGTACAACAAAACTAGTGTAGCACTTAGTTCCCGAAGAACTCTAGAGGTGACTCCCACGATTCGGAATTCGAGTCTTTGCTCGGTTTGGCCTTTAGTACATCAACACTCGTGTAGCACTTAGTTCCCGAAGGACTCTAGAGGTGGCTCCCACGGTTCGGAATTCGAGTCTTTGCTCGGTTGGGCCTTTAGTACATCGAAAATCGTGTAGCACTTAGTTCCCGAAGGACTCTAGAGGTGGCTCACACGGTACAAAAATCGAGTCTTTGCTCGGTTTGGCCTTTAGGACTCAGATTTCGACAAATATGACTAGGTGCTAATTGAGGTCTATTAACTCAACATCAAGGGCGATATGTATATTTGGTACTCAAATCACATATACATACTCAAAGCATAACAAATATGTTAACATGCTCAGTAATCATAAGGGAGCCATAACATATAACACATTACACAATTCACAACAAGATCACCTTTCAAATAAGCATATTTCACAGGCACATCATATCCAGTTTAAAAATTTTACCATACTTACTCATTTTGTCCTGCTCGTAATGTCCAACCAAAACTCTATATGAGTTGAATTAAGTATTTAATGAGAATTCTTTCATCTCTTACGAGATGATACTAGTAAGATTTATTTAACCCACTTACCTTATACCCTTAGCGAGTATCTTCCTCGATCCTCCGAATTGGAAATTCATTCCTCAGCTCCAGTCGAAGTCACTACAATCATTCTAATACTGTCTCAATCAACTACTCATCATATTAATTTCCGAACTTAAAGCGCATAATTTAAAGCTACACACATATATTCAAGTTTAATATTATGCCTTTAATTAAGATCTCATTGTTACTCTAAAGATCATATATATATATATATATATTCATTCTTTTATATATATATATATAAATCTTTAAACCGGGATTTAATCCTTACCGTAAAAATTTCTCTTATTCGATTTAGTACAAAACAGTTGCCTTAATGTTTTCAAGTAAATTCCTATACCAAAATTCCATTTCTAAATTTCTTATTTGTTAGTACTTGGACATCTATAAGTACATAGTATATTCATATTGTATCCAAGTGCAACTATCTAAATTAAAACCAATGTTGGTCTTCCTCTTCAGACTCACGACACATATATACACTCAATGCATGTTTATATATCCATGTATACTTACATGATCATATTAAATTCTTTATCATTATGTCCATGGAAATCTCTATCTAATATATATATATATATATGTATGTGTGTATATATATATATATATATATCTATATATATATATATATTTAGCTCTATCTTGTTGATGTTTATGCACTCATACACATGTAAACATTATCTAGACATACTGTATTTAATTGTATAATTAAATCATACAATCTTTTAAAATGAAACATAACTCTCACTCTTAAAATTACCTTCAAAATCGAGTGCACAAATTTTCAGCTTTCAATATCCACGTTGACAGCCCATAAAACCCAGCCTTATAACCCCTGTACATAGCTTTATTCGAGCTCTACCTCCAGCACCCAAGAATGCCATGTTCAACCCCTATTTTGGTGCTGGGTATAGCACCGAAGATCATTCCAAATAGCCACATTTCCTGCTGTTTTATAGCATCATCTCAGCTCCATTTAACACAAAATAACCTTGTCAAGAGCCTTTTAAAACGCCACTGTTTACAGCCTTCGAGAATGCCCTTTAACACCTCAAAACCCAGCTTGAGTAGACTCATTTTCAGGCGTCCCAAACAGCTCCCAAATGCCCATGCTTCAGCCCTCGGATTAGTGTCCAAAAACTAATATTTCTTCCCCTATTCTTAAGCCTCAACACAGCCCTCATGTCTCTCCATTTCAACAACTGAAACCCATGTATTTCCCTTATATTCGGTGTCCTGATCATTGTCTAAAAGTTTCTAAATTTCCAGCCTATTTCTAACATTAATTGGTAATCCCTAGTCAGCCTCTATACCCTACCGTTTAGCTCATTTAACCCAGCTTAAAATAACCTATCCTCACGCCAACATCAGCCCTTATGTTGTCCTGTTTCTGCCTTGTATCCTCTCAGTTGAAAGCCCTTCATTCCAGCACTCACTCATCACAAAATCAGCCTTTGTTCTGAGTTTAAAAACTCAGCTTATAGCCCGGAGACAACCACCTTTTCTAGCTCGGCTCTGATCAATATTCCTGCACATAACAACTCTATTTCTTCCTCTGTTTGCATCTCTTCCAAGCCATTCTGCCTCCTTCTCGCCAGCCGTTTGTTTCCTTCTTTCTTCAGTTATCGTTGCTGCACCTATTTCCCCAAGTTCTTCTCGGTTTCTCTTCTCCAAATTTTTCCTTTCTCTCTCGATTCCTTCACTGTGCCTTCCACCGCTTGCTAGCTTCTATTTCTTTCTCTATATATATTTTTCTTTCTCATTCACTCTCGGATACATTCAACTTTCCTTCTTTTCCTTTCATAAAATATATCTATATTATTATATTTTTGCTGTTAAATCAAGATAGAGCTAGTTTGTCTTATAGCTGATGGGTTTGATGGGTAAATCCCACCAAACCGGGACAAGCTAGAAGCTTGACCATTTATTTCATTTATTATTATTATATATATATTTTTAATATGTATATTTATTTTACTATATTGTTATTAGATTGTTTTATCATATTGTTTATTAAATACTCAAATCTTTAAATCCTTTACAATACATAATTCTCACAATTTAACATTCGATTAATTAACTTAATTACATATAACTCGTTAAAATATTTTAAACAAACTAACAAATCCTTTAGTTTACTGTAACATGCCCATGAGAAATCCTAATAAATAAATTAATTAATTTTTTTTGTCAACTTAGATTCAATAATTAACTACAACTTTAATTCATAAAATTCAATTAATCACCTTGTTCACTTAATTTCTCATAATCTTAATCTCATTATGATTCTCGTATTAAATCCTCAAAATTATAAATTTCCCATGTTCAATTATTAATTTCATAATTCTCCAATAACCCACGTCAATTCGTAAGTCTTAAAATAATTTAATCAACTCATGGAGGGTAAAAAATGCGGTTATCACAAAAATTCACTTCTCATGTTTAAAACTTCCTCAAAATCACAACAAAATGGTTTTCAATGACTTTTCCACATGTTTTTGTTTTTTACAAGTCACACAATATATTTTCCAATTTACTCAAATCTGATTTTGATTTTAAAATACTGAAAATGCACAACTTTACTAATTTTCAAATCATGTTTCTACATAAAAACTCAGGCAATTAACTGAGGGATCGATTCCTCAAAAAATAGGATCGATTTCCTGGGTTTTGAAGCCTAAATTTCTAGGTTTAGACCATGAGGGATCGATCCCCTTATCATGGGATCGATCCTTTGGCACCAAAATGGCTAGGCATGCATTTTGCCTGGAAGGGATCGATCCCTTCCTTGAGGGGATCAATCCCTTCGAGACAGAATGCATAAATCGTGCCTATTAAAATCGTCAGGCTTTACTCTTTTCTTCACTGTTCATCTTCTCCTTCGCGTGTAACCCCCTTCCACCATTTCCTCACATTCAAACCTTACAAACTCACTCATTTCTCAACCAAATCTCATCATTACCGTTCTTCCTCATTTTTCCATCACATTCACTTTCCATCTTTATTTCTTGTCAAAACTTCCTTTCTTTTATGTAATTTTTTCTTCTCCATTGTGACCCAATGCCAATGCCTAACATATCAATTGTAAGTGTTTCTTCATCAATTTCCATCATATATCTTGCATTTTTCATTTATTTCATCATCTTTTACAGAACCATTTCATTTTCTTGCATCATTTTTCTCTCTATTCTATTTTCACATATCAAAAACCCATTTTTTGTTCCAACTTTCACTCCTCCTAACTGCTCATCCTTTTCATACTTACTCACTGTCTCTTCATCAACATTGTAGTGTATGTGTTGAATTGTGGTTTTCTACTGTTGTTTAGTTCCTCATTCCCCCATACACTCATCCACACTTAACCAAAGTAGTACCCATCACCTGTTCGACGAAATTCCTCAACAAACTTTTCTTTCTTTTCTACCTAGTCTCTCATTGCTCCTCATGTTAAACACACTGCCCAAAAGCGAAAAGCTCCCTCCTCTTCCACTTCTTCTGTACCTACAGTTTTCAATCGGTGTTTTAGAAATGCTGAAGAGAAAATTTGTTTTCATGAGAAATTCGCAAACATACGCATCAAGCATTGGCGCCCAATTGACTTCGAATTCCTAGAAGCAATCGAGTTCCCATATTTGGCCAAGTTTGACACATTCCGCTGGACTCGTTTTCTGAATATCAACACTCTGGTACCTTGCAACATCGTTCAGGCATTCTTCTCCAATGCAAAGCTTATCATGAGTCCAAATGATCCGCGCAAGGTTGTGGGGATTAGATCGTTTGTCATGGGAAAACATGTTGAAGTCACCAAGAAATCACTCTCCTATGCCTTCCGCATTCTTGAAGGCAGCCTTACCTTTGAGGATTTCAAGGTTCCTTTGGAGTTTGCCATTATTGATGAGCATGCCGGTGATCTTTTGGTCTTCGCACGCCTCTTACACATCATCATCTCATGGAATCTCCGTCCTTTTGGCACGAAATACTCTCAAGTCCGTAAGCTCGATAGACTTTGGCTTCACCATATCCATTCACCTGATGGTTATCAACCCGACATCCTTCACTTCATCCTTCATGACTTGGTGAAAGTTGTCTGCGGTGGAGTCAAGACAATTGTCTTCCCTCAGCCCCTAGCCTATTTCCTGCTCGACCGAGGCGTTGACTGCTCATGCAAAGCAGGTGTTCTTCTAGATCTGAGTACCATCATCAATCTCACCACAACGCATAATCTTGGTTGGTACTTACTTTAGAGAGGTGATGATTTCGTGTGGGAGAAACATCACGCACAGCCAGCATCTCCTTAACATGCTCCCGAAGAGGAAGCCCCTGAAGAACCTTCTTCCTCAGCACCATCCGAATCCACATCTGCTTCTCTCAACCATATCATGCTGATGCTTCAAAATTTCCAACAGACTGTCACTTAGCGGTTCGATCAAATCGATGCTCGTCTTGATCGTATGGAGGAGACACAGATTGCACTGTTCAATGAACTCCAAGATGTGCGCATGCAGCAGGAGGACTTCGTTGAGCAGTACCACATGACTTTTCCTAGGCACCGCTGACTAAAGTATCTTAGGCCTTCAAACTTTATGCTTTTTTAGGTTGTTGTGACTTTTCTTAGTTGTATGAATTGGTTTGTTATGATTGTGGCTTCTTAGACTTTTGTCTTTTTATGGCATGGATTATGTTTATGTTTATGTTTATGTCATTGACTCAAATTGACTATGTTTATTATTGCTTTAAATTGACTATGACAATGCCTTATGTCTATGCCTTATGTCGTATGTCTCTATAATGGATATTTTGTTTCTATCTATGTTTATGTTAATGGAGTGTCTATCTATACTCTTTCCTATAGTCTTTGCTATGACAAAAAAAGGGAGAATTAATGTGGTAAATTTCTTTAAATTTTCATACTTAAATTAAAGGGGAGCAAATCTTGAAGGGGAGCATCATTTTTATTTTTCAAAAATATAAGAAAATTTGTTCTTCAAAAATATAAGCAACTTTGTTCTTCAAAAATATAAGCAACTTTGTTCTTTAAAAATATAAGCAAATTTACCTTAAGTTTTGTCATATCAAAAAGGGGAGATTGTTAGCTTTAAATTGACAAGTATTTTGAAATGACAAAAACTTAAGTAAGACTAAACTTTGTCTCTATAATGTAAATTTTCTCAAAAGGAACTCAATCATAGAAAATATTTTAAACAAAGATTTTGACTATAATTTCAATTGAGAAAGTCAGAAAATACTCTTATAAAAGTGAAGAAATGTTTTGAACTGACTTGACATCATGAAAACCCATCACATTATCCCAAAATAGCTCACAAAAATTGCAAGAAGAGCTTGAGGGATAGATCGCCCATGTTGAGGGATCGATCCTTATATGGCAAAATGGTTCCCATGTGTAAAGAAGGTCCCAAGGCCAGAAAAACATCATTCTAGAACCTAGGGATCGATCCCCACTATGAAGGGATCGATCCCCACTTAGCATAATAGGCTGGAAGGCTCTCTAGAACTTAGGGATCGATCCCCTATGGCTAAGGATCAATCTTTTTTCACGAAAACAGTGCCCAACGGCTAGTTTTTGAGGGTTTTAACGGGAAGTTTTACATTAAATGCTTCAACAACCGTCCCAAGCAGTTGGTAGACTATAAATAGAGGCATTTATGAATATGAAAGCAAGAACAAGCACTCAGCAACTTCTCAAAGCTTCAAGAAAGAAATCCAAGTTGAAAAATCATTCTTTGTATCTCATTTGTAATATCCCATCTTGTACATCACCCATTCACTTTAATTTCTGATATTCAAAGGGGTGTACTAGCCTTGTAAGGTCACCTTGTAAGAGTGAGGGTAGCCTAGCAAGGGGTTAGATTGAGAAGGTTATTCCTAAGCCTTCAAAAGGAATTGTAAGAGGTTTCACCACATCTTAAAGTGGTTTGTATGCATTCACAAAGAAGAGTGGAATCAATCCCTTGACAAGAGGATCAAGAAGAGAGAACGTAGGCAAGAGATTGGCTGAACCTCTATAAACTCTGTGTTTGCTTCTCTTTCCCTTCCTTATTTACTGCATTTACTTCATTATTGCATTATTTGTTTTATTTGTGTATTAAGCTTTTAAAAACCAAAACTTAGTAGAAAAATCGATTAAGCCCCCCTCTCGGTAAAGCCAACAAATTTAATATAGGAAAAATGTAGAAGTTGCAAAAAGTATGAAAGTAAGCTTGAATTAAGTTTAAATGGAAGAAAACATAAGAGAATGGATGATGATGCTATTCAACCATTGCTAGGGAGACAAGAATTTGATCCCATTTAATGTGAAATTCATATGGAACTGGTGTAGAAATTTAGTAGAATAAGATTTAAATAAGTAGTGTGGTTAAATTTGAAGAAATGCAAAGTGTGGGAAAGAAGAGTGCATTGGGCCTTGAGAAAGGGAGGCTTGCTCATTTCAATGTAATTTGGGTCATAAAATAATGTACAAATTATTCTGAGACTGTAGGTGCGATTGGAATCGAAAATGGAGATGTTTAACATAAGTTGTGATTTTAGCACCTATAGAAATTAGACTCGTTTTGGAGCTACAACAAACAATGTACTAGTATTTGAATGATTAGATATTGTTTTAATTAAGCATAACGAATTTACCAAGTTTAAATGGTAAATCTGCAACCCTGAAGTCAAAAGGCGCTATCGGCGTTGAAGAGTCGAATACTGATAAATTAAGAGGTAAGAGATATATGTATGAAGCGTAGGGATACTTCGTTACATGATTTGATAAATTTTGGATTTTATGGAATTGAAATTGATATTTTGGATTGAATTTGGAAACTGAAAATTATGGTTTGAAGCTTTATTTTGTGCATGAGGATTAGGCTAGAACAAACTGTTATACTGTCAAAATTTTTCTAAAATAGCCTAAACCCCTTCAAAATATTATTAAGCATGATATTTAAAATAAAAGAAATAAATTTTAGGAATTGAAATATTTAAGTTCCTAAATATGGCTTTAAGTAAATTAAATGACAAATTCAGTCTCTGATAAGATTTTATGAAAATTGTATGTTTTTCCAATTGTTTGAATATTTTATATTTGTGTCATTTGAATAAAATATTTTGCATGCTAAATATTATTTTGAGATGATATGGTATAGTTTCATGTTTTGTTATATTGATTTTATGAATTAAATTCTTATGAATTTATTTAAGACATGATTTATTAAATTTAACTCCGTAAACATTTTTGAAAATATTTATGAAATGTTTTGAAACTGTTGGCCCCGTAGCTACCTGCAGGTACATGCATTTTCGTTCCGTTTCGATGCTACTGAATATAGCCCAGTCTTTAACTCCCACATGTGACATCTGGCTAGTGCTCACACTGTGGCCCCTTGACTATGGCCATATGTCTACTATGGTGCATGTGTTTATTGGGTGTAACCTAGACTGTACTAAAATTTATACTGGAGTGGTAAATCCCTAGTTAACATAGATCCAAGCACTCCCAGATTTGATTTATTCCAATTTTGAATTATATGACATTTATGTTCTATGATTTGAATAATATGCTTATATGTTTCGTGAATTATATTTATTTGAACTATTTGTTTGGAAATTGATACAAATGTGATTTAATATTATTTGCAGAGTAATTTATGTTTTCTAAATGATTTAAGAAATGTTTAACAAGCTCTTGAATATTTACTGAATTTGTGATTAATTTAAATATTTTAAAACTCCCTATAGTGGATATGGATGCCGGGACACATGAGGTGCTCTAAAGCATCCTTCTGTACTCCATCTGGTTATTTGATCCACTATAGTATCCTTCCGACATTCGTGCCCACAAGATTTTAGTCATGAATTCATAGTTTTCGTACTAAATTAAATTTTAAACTGCATATAAGATACGATGTATCATCATTTGTATATATATTTCTTACTGAGTAATTAGCTCACCCCTTTATTTTTCCCACTCCTAGATTATCTACAGTAGTTGTGTCTGTTTTCTGGAGGACCTGATATTCAGTATTCCTCAGGCGACTATCCTATATCACCGAGGTATACTAGTTTTCTTTTTATGTATTCAGACTTATTTGCACAGTGCTACTTTATGTACATAATACTTGGGATGTAAATAATTATATTTTTGTTTGTGTTTGGATTTTGAATCCTTGGTTTGTATAAAAATAAATAAATTTCATTTTGAATATAAAACTGACACTGCAAACAACCCAACCGTAAGTGATTTATTTTGTAATATCAGTTAAATATTTGATATTTCGGACCGTGACAGTTTTAAGCATATTTTTTAAACTGAAATTTATAATACTACTTTGATGTTAAATATTTTAATGACATTAAATATCTTCGCAAAATTTCTTTACACTTGAATCTAAGTCAATTGATAAGAATAATAGAATGAAATTAAAATAGAGAATAATTTTCATTAATATTTAATGATAATTTGTAAAAACTTGTTGAATTTTTATCTTGTTAATACGTTTTTTTATAATAATTTTTAGTAAATTTATAATAAAAAAATAATGAATGATTTAAATTAATTGTTATTAGTCTAAAATTTACTTTTCATTGATCTTATGGTGAAGTCAAAATTGTTGAACTTACTATAAAGATCTCTGAATTATATCATATATTTTTATTATAATAAAGAAAAAAGCTTTCATTTAATACAACTCATACAAGAAAAGTTTCATTTTCTACACGTGGAGCACTACTATAAAAAAGTTCATAAATTACGGTTATGCAAAAACATTAATTACAGTTTTCGAAATTACAAGTACTCTAATATCTTTAACTACTATTTTGAAATCTTAACATCGTTCTTAGCTTTCAAACATTATGGCTTTATTCTTTTTTTCAAAAACATGTTTTTGTTCATAAGTGAATAATGCTTATATATTAATATAATAGTAAATATTTTTATAATAAAGATTATAAAGTACAATTAATTTTATTAAAATTTAATATTTAATTAAAAATAAATACTTTAATACTGAAATATTCATTTCATCATCATTAGAGCCTTTATCCTAATATACTAAGTAAGTTACATGAACCAATATCTGAAATCACGTTTGTTGTTGCCTATTTACAAAAATAAATTTTGATGATATAGAAATCTTGATCTTCGCGCTAACTTGTCTCTAAGAACTCTGCAAGAAAGAAAATAATCAGAGGGGCATAAGGGCTTTCTCTTATGCGCACACTTCGATGCTTAAGTGAGACAGGATTTTGGCAGAGTTTCAGTAAGCAAGTAGAGCTTAAACCGTAAAGATGATACTTATGACCTATTTATAGGAGCTATTTGGCCCCTAATTACCATTAAGACTCACAGCTTAAATGATAACCTAGTGGATCTTTCATAACTTTTTAAGTCCTTTTTCTTTGTGGGCTTACACCACCCTTAGGTCCAGTGTTCTTTAACTTGATTATATTAAGGTATAATGACTTTTAGTATGACTCTCATCAATCACTCCCCACTTTTTTGTAGGGTATACCAAGTGGACGAGTATATAAGGGTTTTTTATTTAAATCATGCCCATGCATAGCTTACTTCGCACACTTTTCGATTAAGCCTTTTTCTTCTTGTGTGTGGCTTACCTCACACATTTTTACTTCAAGCCTTTACGCTTTTTGTCTTCATGCATGACTTACATTACGCACTTTTTGCTTCAAGTCCATATATATCCTATTTTGCGCACTTTTCGCTTTAAGCCTTTTTCACAGCTTACCTCGTGCATTTTTCTCTTCAAGCCCTTGCACTTTTTGTCTTCATGCGTGACTTACATTGCGCACTTTTTGCTTCAAATCCATGTATAGCCTACTTTGTGCATTTTTCGCTTCAAGCCTTTTTCTTCAAGTGTATGACTTACCTCACACATTTTTCGCTTCAAGCCCTTGCACTAGCTTATTTCATGCATTTTTCACTTCAAGTCCATAGGTAGCTTACTTCGTTCAGGCCTCTTTCTTCGAGTGCATGGGCACATTTTTGCTTCAAGCCCATGCACTTTTGTCATTAGTGGCTTACTTAGCTCATTTTTCGCTTCAAGCCCTTGTTCTTCATTTTGGTCAAATGAAATTTAAGTATCATCAATATAATTATGAATTAAGAATATGAAAATTTTAAATGAACTCATGAATTATCATGTAAAAACATAAATTTATGGCCATGTCATTTTTCTAACTCAATATGGTCTTTCCATAGCTTTAATGGGTTGTGGCTTGGTCACATGTTGTTTTGTGAAATTAAAGGTATTATTCCAATCTATTTCCTTGCCCTTTGTAGACGTGATATAACATGTTCTTGTGTGTATTTTTTTTATCTTCCCTAGAATGATCCAATTGTAGTTTATGTGAGGGTTGCGAGCGGAAACGATTAATATACTATAGTAAAGACTTGTCTAACAACTCTTGGTCTAAGTTTAGTCGGTCCTAGCTTTGCCTCCTAAGTGTGGGCCCTGCTGCTTGAGGTCACCATGAGTGTGGGTCCTGTCACACTATGTGGCCAAGAGTGTAGGCCTCATAAACCAAGGTGGCTAGGACTATGGGTCGCGTTACTCAAGGTGGCAGCCTTGCTTGCTTGCGTGCAATAGAGTGGTCTGTCGCATGCACGTCACTCTGTCATGCACATTACGAGAGATGTAATTTTTATTTTTTATTTTTACTTTGCCACATGACTCTGTCGCACCAGTCTGCTGCTCCACTCTCGATTTTACTCTAGCTTTCACTCTAAGTTTTACTTTGAATTTCACTCTGGGTTCCATTCTGGATTTTACTTTTGGTTCCACTCTGAGTTTCACGTTTCACTCTAGGTGGATTTTACTTTAAGTTTCACTCTAAGTTTTACTTTGAATTTCACTCTGCGTTTCACTCTAGATTCTACTTTTGGTTATACTCTGAGTTTCACGTTTCACTCTGGGTTCCACCCTAGGTTCCACTTCGGATTACACTCTAAGTTCCACTTTGATTTTCACTTTGGGTTTCATTCTAAGTTCCACTTCAGCTTCACTTTGTGTTTCACTCTGAGTTTTACTTTGGATTTCACTATAGGTTCTACTCTGAGTTTCACATTTCACTCTAGGTTCCACTCTGGGTTTCATTTTAGGTTCCACCCTAGGTTCTACACTGGGTTTCACTTTAGGTTTCACCCTGGGTTGAACTTTAGGTTCCACCCTGGGTTCCACTCTGAGTTCTACTTCGATTCCACTCGTAGTTCCAACTAGGTTCCACTTTGAGTTTAACTCTGAGTTACACTCTGGATTACACTTTGAGTTTCACTTTAGGTTCCACTTCAACTCTACTCCGAGTTTCACTCTTTGTTTCACTATGAGTTCTACTACAATTTCACTATGAGTTCCACTTTCGTTCCACTATGGGTTCCACTCTGAGTTCCACTTCGGTTCCACTTTGAGTTTCACTCTGGGTTCTACTTCAATTCCACTATAGGTTCCACTCCGAATTACACTCTGTGTTTCTCTACTTCCAAATCAAGATTCCAAGTTGAGTTTGTTTCGAAGTCGAAAATCCAAACATGCCTAGTACTAGTGGCTCGATGTGCTTCTTCATCTAGGCTTATCATCCTAACATCTCCCACACCAGTCTTTCGCACATTGGTTTGTCGTGCGTCAGTCTGCTGCACACCGGTCTGCTGCATATCGGTCTGCTGCACACTGGTTTACTGCATATCAATACGCTGCACATTGGTCTACCGCGCTTTGGTTTGTCGCACATTGGTTTATCATGAGCTAGTCTCCCGCATTTCAGTCTACTGCGCATCAGTTTGTCGCATGTCAGTTAGCCGTACACCAGTTTGCTATGCTTCGGTTTGCTACACATCGATCTACCGCACTTCTGTTTGTCGCACACTGGTCTATCACAAGCCAGTTTCCTACATTTCGATCTGTCGTGGTTTAGTCTACCACACACTGGTCTGCCACCATTGGTTTAACACTTGTGGTTTGCCACTCCGGTCTGGTGCTCATGGTCTATCACACTGGTTTGGCTCCCCTACTCTTGTAACACCCGATTTTCTATTTAAATTCCTATTTTACTTTACCGATATACGATAGTGGTTAGGCTGTTAGCTAATGCTAATATCTTCCTTTTCGATTGATTAATTAAATTTCAATAATTTCCATTTCATACAATACAATTATTATTCACTTAATGGAAACTATTAACCATATAAAATATATTTATTTAAATTGATAAACTCTATACAAAAAATTTCAGATCTCTAATCGCATATACAGAACCACTTTCTGTTTAATTTATATCCCCTTAACTTCTACAACATAGTAAGTACTGTACTACACAAGTCTGAAATATATAGAAAATACAATATACTTTCAATGCATAAGCAACCAGCCTTGAAGGAATACTGTAGGAACCAAAAATCAAGCTCCTCTTAAAAAACGGGAAGTCACTACAAATAGTCTGGGAGAGAGAAAGGTGAGTTTACGCTCAGTAAGGTAACAATTATGAAAGAGTGGTACTATGCCACTAAATGAAATAAAACATTTATTTAAAATATTTGCAATTAAATAATTGCATTTACGGCATATAAAACGTTTATTTGAAACACTGTAGTTTCAAATTCAATTAAACACCTGTTAAAAATGTTCTTTCAATATAATATCGATTCAATTCAATAATCAATTTAGTTTAAAATACTCGATGGAGACAGTCAACATCCAAGAGTCACATGCTGGTAATCAATATAGGAAATAATAGTGTACCTACGTACGAGCGAGGTATCCACCCCAAAGCTATTCCTATTTAACAATACAATAAACAATGGCCATTATGCAATAATCCATAGTGCACACTAGTCAAGTGCCTTACTGTGGGTGCTACGGACTTGACTAGGGTCTCGTAGCTAATACAATACGATACGATAAGTGCATGATCCTCTAGGAGTAATAGTCTCAAATCAATTTTCATTCATAAAAAATAAATCATTTCAATAAGAAATTATCTTCAATCAATACATAACAGTATAAATCAATAAAAATTATAATTGGGTGCAAATAAATTAATTAAATATTTCCAATGAAAATTCATCGCATTCCAAATATTGATGATGCATGTAAAATATTTAAATCAATAAAATTAGCAATTAAAATGGTCAACATAATAAATTAATTTAATTGAAATAATGGGCGAATAAACAAGAAATTCAATTTATGAACTTAGATAAAGTATACTAATAATATTTTGGAATCTCTAATTTAGAAAAATTTGGGCTATTGGTTAAAATTAAGTTTTGGAAAATTCGACAATATTTCTGTATGATCTCTAACCTAACCCCCTTGCATTAAAATCTCATATTTAATACTTGCAAACTAGTCAATATCCCACATGCAAACACAGTACTTTTCTAACTACTTCCATAATTGCTTCTTACCTCAATAGCAGTGTGGGATAGCAATCTAAGTAGAGGTCGTAAGAGCTGGCCTAAGGTCGAAAATCCATCTGAACTCACCCGAGACTGAACCCGGACCAACCCGAATTGACCAAAAAAGTCAAAAACCCGTAACTGAAAAGCCTGAAACCGAAAAAACTCGAACCCGACACAACCCAAACCCGATATGATCTGAAATCGAGACGGATTCGGTCCGATCCGAAACCCTTAAAAAACCGAATTTATAACCCAAGAAAATCCAAATTATAATTTTAAATTTTGAAAACAATTATTACTTATTTTACAATTATATCAATTATGTATTACCAGCAAAATAAATATTAAATCTTTTTAATTCAATTATTAAATAAATTAATTTAAAACACCATAATATATGATATCAAATAATCTTTAATATTATGCTTATTGTATTTATAATAATAAATATATTATTAATTTAATATTTGATTTTATTATAAAAATCATTATAACATTTTATTATTTTTATTTTATTATAAAATTTTAATTTTAATACAATAATAAATCAAATATATAAAAAAATTATATAATTTCAATATTTGTTTGAAACTTTGAATTTGATATTTTGTACAACACATTAAGAACATTATTAATAAAATTAAATTTAAACTATACTTTCTTAAAGTTTCAAGTATATAAAGATATAAAATTTACATTAAAAAAAAACCTAATCTTAAAATTAAAATTCAAGTTTTTAAGATTAGAAAAAGTTAAATAATTAAATTAAACAATAGAAGCACAATTTTTGTTGATAAGTTTAGACATCATTGAAAGAGAAAATTATAAATCAAGCTAGAAGTAATTAATTATTTATTATATTATAATAATCTTTTACATGAATAAACCAATTTGATATCTTATAATAATAATAATAATTTGTATATTATATTATAATAATCTGTTAAAAATAAATTATGTAATCTTTTAGTGTGTAAGTATTATTTTGATAGAATTAAGTATTTATTAAAAATAATTTATTTATTATTTATTAAATATAAAATTAAAATGTGGATAAAAATAATAATTTTACACTATAAGAAAACTACCTATGTGACGCTTAAAAAAATGACACTAAACTCAAAGATATGTTGATATAGCTCATTCAATCCTATAACGGCAGTCAAAATGTGTATTCCAATAAGTTTTTTGCCATTGGTATATCCTTCGTCGATATAAACCTATTTTGACGAATTTTAAACTGTCTAAATAAGTAATAGGCTTTTTCCAACGATTTGCGTCCATTAGTAAAGCTATTGTTGTTGGTATAGCTTTCTTTCCTGTATCAACAAATGACATCGTGAATGAAACTATAACCGTTTAAATAGCTTCCTTGCCTATATTGACATATTTTATTGTCAAAATAAATATTAAAGATATACCAACAACATGATTCCATTAATAACGCTATATTAAATTTCTTGCTTATACCGAGTTGTACCATTGAAAAAAACATTAAAGATATACCAATGACATGAATCCATCAGTTAAACAATTCATGAATATAACTACCATGCATATACCGACAATCGATCTGATTCTATCCAACAATCAATTCAATATTATACTTTTAGCAACGCTCGATTCCTATCAGTATAATCTTGTAATTCTCAATGATGGTACACACTATATATTCTGATAATTTATTACCTTTAGTATAATTTTGCATATTCCAACAATAAAAAACATCTATATAAATACATGAGTAAAACATTTTTTTAATTATATTTTTAATCAATAATATTATATTTCTAATACTACTCAAATATAGCTCCATATAAAGTTTAAAAAAAAAACTATGAACTTTTTTTAGAATCCGAGTCTTAAAATAAGTAAGGAACAAAAATCTAGAAACTACAAGCATCATTAAATGTCTACAAACACAATACTTGAAGTAAACAAATAACTATCCATAGTAAATGATCCAATCATGGGTTTTCATCCTGCATAAAAATAGAAGAAGCATAATTAGATATTTAAAATAGGAACAAAAGTATTATGATATTTCTAAAAATGATTACAAAATACATGCTAGGAAAGGATGGACTAGGTGTAAAAAAAAAAAGGTTCTGGACGTTTAATAATACTAATGATTTCTACTAACTGATAATACATATGTCCAACAGAAACAAGCTTTGCTTTGGAATGATGCGAATTATGTTTATCAAATTGAGTAGGCAATTCAGAAAAGCAATATAAGGAGACAAAACCAATCAATGACTTATTGCATTAAAAGTTTTGGTACTTAGCAAACACTAGAAATTGTCCCAAAGATAAATCAAATTGTATAACATTATCAGTTTGTAGTAATAACAAGAAACTGATCATAAACTTTATTGTTTTTGCCGATGATGACTGGCTCTAAAAGACATCAAAATCTTTTAGCGTAACAATTATTCAAACACACAATAAACATGCTTTGAAAACTAAATTAACTAAAAAATATAAAGAAATAGGACAAGAAGACTTACTATTCATATCTCAAAATTAACTTACCGCGAGACAAATGTAAACAGGTTAAAACCTCAATTAAAATTGCATAACTGAAATTAAATTTAAAATTGAAAAGAACTAAAATCGATAATCTTACCTACCGAAAATACTATACCTAAAGGAAACTTGGCAGTAAAACTTGAAAGCATATGAAGTCAAATAAAAACCAACACTTAAATTATTTAACTAACATGAATATAGAAGATGAAAACTGAACCAATTGACTACCTAAAACCAAAACTACATTGTTTGTTTAACTTTAGATTTAAATGCTAAACTACCTATCTTTGATCCTAACCTTAATAGATCTTTTAACCCCTAATGCTTTAAGTCTAAATTAATCAAAACTGACTTTGAAATACGAAATTTACACCCAAATCAGTACCTAAACTCAACAGCAACAGTAAACTAAACTCTTTTTGTGAAATTAACATGAGAACCGAAGCTTTGAAACTTGAATTATTAGAGTTTTGCTTTTGTTACTTGTAATAATGAAATGAACCTAGTGTCTAATGAATTTTAAGAATTATTAAAATAGTAACATAAATCAGAACTGAAAATAATTCAAATTGACTTTGAATTGTTCTTAGAGTAATTTAATCAAACATCTAATAGACTCCTATCCTTAATTATTAATTCATTATCAAATGGTTCAAACATATAATTCTAACGCATAATTTATCATCAAACAGAACATCATTGAGTAAAAAAATAGCAAAACAGATTTGAAATAGAAAAATAAAAAACCGAAACTGAAAATTGCATCAAATATGTGACTTAAGTTGGATTGAAAACCAAATATAAAATTGATGAAAACCTTTACTTGAAAATGCAAAACTGTGAATCATTAAGGCTTATTGAAGCTAAAGATAAAACTAAACTTTAAATAATTTAAACTAATTAAAATCTAAGGAAGCTTTAAAGGATAAACTAAAGAAGGAAACCAAAAACTTAACAACTACTAGAATTGAAACAAAAACTTTAAAGCTTAAATTACCTAGAATGCCCAAAGAAATAAGCCTAAATTTCTAATGAGTTTGATGCCTAAATCGGCCTCAAGCAGCACAATTTAATCAATTGATTTTTGTAGAGTTATCACAGGTGATTAAAAGAAAGAGGAGATTCACGCACAACCTTCCACTTTCTCACCATTTCTTTGCAACCAAACACAAAAGACCCACCTGGACACATGAAACCCGTGAAAAAGATCAAAACTTTGGAGTAATTTGCAAAGGAAAATCAACAAAAAATGAATTTTCTCACCTTTAAACAATGAAATGTTCGCTTAAAACACGAAATTCATAGCCAAATGTAAGATCGCAAAAAGAACTAATTACAAAGTAATTGGTTGAGAGGGGGCTTGGGTTTGGGCAAAGAAGAGTAAAAGGAAATACAAGTTCAAGAGTTTGTGGTTGGAAAAAAAGAGGAAAAGGATTTTGATAGGAGGGGCTAGCTTAGGGTTGGTGAAGAAGAAGAGGATGAAGGTTTGAAGGGAAGTGGGTCTAGGGTTGGAAACGGATTTAAGAGATTCATTGGAATGGGGCAAATAATGTTGTCGTGTTGATGAGGGAGAAAAAAAAAAGAGGGAAAAGGCAGCGACTTAGTATTGAAGGCACAAAGTTTTTTAATCAAAATCATATTTTACCGTCAAAAGATTATTTTAATAAAATAATTATAAATTCTAAAATAAATAAACAAAAATAAGATAAATGGAAAAAATCAATAAAAAATTATAAATAAAAAAAACAAAAAGTAAATTTTATTGTCTTTAATTTATGTTTTAATTTTTTATTAATTAATTATAATATAATAATTATAATTGATACATTTTCATAATTTTAAATTTGTTCATTGTGATTTTTTCTTTAGTGACAAGTGTAAAATATGCTTTGTACATTCAATCAAAATCATAGATATTTTTCAATTAATATGATTATAACTTTTTTTCTTAAAAAATACCATATATTTGTTAAAATAATATATAAAATTAATTTTAGTAATCAAATTGGTTGTTATCAACTATATATCAAACCTTGTCAAGTTAGAGATAATTAAAAATGTAAATATTTATATATTTGAGAATATTAAACTTGATTAAACACTCTAACTACTAATGATGGTTTATCCTAAATAAACTATATGGTCACCAATATTATACATAATATTATAAAAATCGTCACAAATTATTAGATTCATTATAGTGAGATGGGATTGCAATGCAAGTAAGATGTAATTAAAATTGGCTTTGAATATTTTTTATTAATCTTAAATGAAAAATGATTTATTGCTTAAAACCTCATATTATTATTATTATTATTATTATTATTATTATTATTATAATGTCTTTCATTCCATAAATATGAGAATATAATTTTTTATAATCATTCATTATTTATAAATATAAATCTCAATTGTATTTTAATAGATCATACATAGTTTTAAATTATGATTAATAATTATAATTTATATTTATATTAGCATGAAAGCGAGGTTTAAATTACGAGTATTAAAGATTGGTTCAAGCTTACCAACAACTGGTTGGCGTGGGTGGCAAGCGGCCTTCGTCCCTTAAACAAGGCCAGGGTTCGAATCCTGACTTGTGTATGGAGTGCCAGTGTTTGGGAGGGGGACAAGCCTAACCACGCTCTGCTTCTCCCGACTCCGGAATAGTCACCGAAGATGAAAATCGAAAGATTTCGATCAAAAAAAAGATTGGTTCAAGCTTTTAAGAGTTAGCTTTCAAGCTTTTAAGCAAATTATCTTTAATTAAAAAAAAATGTGAACTTTCCATCACATATAATAAAAGATTATTGGCACCCAAAATTTGTATAAATGGAGCAAACTTAATTAGCTTAGGTATTAAACTGTATTGTATCATGGGCGACTCAATCCATTTGACTAGTTGAGAGATACAAAACTAATAAGTGAACAACTTAATAGTATTAAAAATCCGTGTGTGTGTAATTTAATAATATACTAGAATAGTATTATTGTTTAAGTGAAAATTTTAATAAAATTGTTTTTATACTTTATTAATATTATTGTTAATTATATTTAAATAACTAGCATTATATTAATTAATTTAGTAATATCTACTATTTAACATTTTAATTAGACATTTGATCAATTGGTGTATATATAATATTATTATGTTAATGTGAACAAGAAAAAATTAATACTTAATTGGTGTATAACTATATATGATATGATTATATCAAATGTTATTATTCATAATATAATGTTAAGTAACTTGTTTAATTCAATGTTCTTAATTTTTAATGAGATTTGATTAATTAGTGTGTAAGGTACGATTATATTTAATATAATAATGTTAATATTATGATTTATGTACAAACCAAAAACAAAATAAATATAAAATTGAGGCAATTAGTTGACTGATTATTCATAATATTAAATATTTTTTAATGTATACTATAATTTTATTCAACATTATAATTGAACAATTAGTTAACTAGTTACACGATTGGATTTAATTTAATTACTAATTATGTTGGTATTTAAAAAACAAAATAAATGTAAAAAATTCTTAAAAATTTAAAATTTTATTAAAAATATAATAATTACTAAAAAAAGCTAATAAAACAAAGTAAAAAAAATTATTGAACTAAGAGTGTCCAAATTCCAATAGTTCAACACTGACCCAAAAAAATATAATAATCCAATAAATTATTATTAAGAGTATAAAGCTATTTATATAAATGTTTAATTGTTTAGTGTGATTTATTTATAATTTGTTAGTCATTTATTTGTATTACTAATACTTTTGGATTTTCATTTTCCTTTAGTTTTATTATATAAATAAATATATTTGACTCACTTAAAAAATAAATTTTTTATATAATTATTAATATATAATTATATATTTTATAACAAATATGAATATCGCAAGAAATTAAAAAATAAATAAATAATAATTGTCAAGTAATAAAAACATTAAATTGTAAAAATTTATATTTATATAAATATTTATTAAATTTTAACTTTAATTTAGCATTTCTATTACATTTTTATTTAACTATATAAAATTAAATTAATTATTACATTCAAAATTATAAAAATATTTATAACTTATAAAATTTCAACATAATTTGTCTAAGCTCGCCCGACGAAAATCGGATCGAATCCGAAACCGGATCGAAACTGAAAATAACCGAACCCAAAAATATCTGAAATGGAAAAAACCCGAGACCGAAAAAATCTGAAGCCAAAAAAACCTGAAACCGAAATATCCTGAAATCAAAATAACTCGAACCCGAATATAACCCGGACCGAACCCGCCTGTTTGCCACCTCTAAATTCAAGTTGCACCACTAAGCCACTTATTTCTCCAAATTACAAGCTGCAAGATAACATTTAAAATAATCAATATTCACTAGTTAAATTTATAAATTTCCTTTATTTTCGTAAACTCCTATTTTGATTGTTAATACTTAGAAAAATATTATGAAATACCTATGAACTTCCATGGTGGCCGAATATGACCATTAGCAGTACACCATTCTCTTCATATATATATATGAACGACTTGTATATCTCACCATCATCTAAAATACATTCACTGTTAAATCAAACTCACTCTCTCGCCATAAAGTCTTGTTATAGCTGAATATGCTAGGTGAAATTTAGTCAATTTAAATGCATGGTCATATTTCCTTACTATACGTATATTATCGTTTTATCTTTAATCCATTAAAACCAACTTGTTTCTTTCATGGACAGCTCCTAATCGAAACTGCCATGGCCTTTTATCCTTCTTATTCTTAGGCATTAATTTCACCAATTTTCTTTACAAGGCTCTTATATTAGTTTTATTATTTTCCTGCACCCAAACCATATCACCATCCCCATTTTCCTTAACATGGCTCCCTTCAAGACAAATTATTTCCTCAACTTGTTTTATGACTCAATTATCATTACTACACTACATATTGTCATTTTACATCATTTAATCATCAAGTCAGCATTCATCACCTTACAACTCTTCATAGCCGAATACTCAATATCACACTAAGCCTATGTTTGAGCTGATTTTAATTCGTGGATGTGTTTATCTCTTAGCAACCTTCCATTTTCCATCTTTCATACCATCAAAACACCATGAGTTCCTTTTAAAATCACCATGGTTGAATACATAGCAGCCACCATGATTAAGTCTTAGTTGATTTAATTACATGGCTGTTATCATTTTACATCATTAACCATAAAAATTCAACATCATCTTCTCAAAATTTCTACCATGACCAGATAGCCTAGTCTGATCTATACATGTTTTTACTTCAAACCAAAGCCACAAACATCTCATACTCATTCAATATAGCAATGAATAAGGGATAAAATTGCCTAAAATCAGTGTTGGAAATTTACCTGTATAGGAACCAATTCTGCCAGGAGTAAAACAGTTCACTTATGGAGGTTTTAGGCTGAGCTATGGGGATGGTTAGGAAGCTTTTGAAGTGAGGAACAACTATTATTAAGGAGCCTAAGTGATTAGATGAAGGAAAGGGGGAGTTCTAGGCTGAATGGGAGAGGATTTGGAGTAAAATGGGAGAAACAGGAAAGAAAATGTGCGGCAGAACAGACAACGAAGAAGGCCAAAGAAGATGGTAGAAATAGGTTATGTTGTCTTCATTTTATTGGTCATTAATTATATTTCCAATTTATAAAATCTGATATATTTCCAAAAGTCCAAAATGCCATCTTAAAATTTACTTATTTACATATTATGCCATTGTACGGAGCCATTTCTATCCAGGTCAAAATTTTTCATTTTATTTTTATTTATTTTCTAAGTTAACTTAGTCAAAAGTTGACTAGCCCTTGAGAAATGACCATTATGCTCTAGCACAACTTCACTAATTCCAATTATGTCCCACTTTTATTTTACTATTTTTATTTTTTGATTTTATTTTATTTTTTATTTTTCCTATATTTGGATCAAACATGGTCAAAAGTTGACTCTTAAGGTGGTTTGACCAGGTAAGAGTAGTGAAATTACTAAACTACCTAAACAAGTGATTTTCTCTTTATTCGCGTTGTTTTTAGCAATTTCACGTAATTCAGTTCATGGGTTGGATCCACGTGAAACTTCTTTATGCAAGGATTCTCCAATAACAGTCTACGTGTCTAAAGTCAATTTGGTTTGACCGTTATTTAGAAAATTTCTTCCAGCTTATAGACACAATCGTCATTTTTAAATTTGTTGCACATAAACTAAGATACACTAAAGAAAAAGAATTAGGAAAATTGATCTTCTTACCAGTTATGTATCTTGAGCCCACGATTCACAATTTGCCACTTCAGAACCTATCAGAGCTACGGTTTGTGCTGTAGGACCCACTTGGCAGATTTATCGACTTTTGTAAAATTCATAAGAATTAATCTTTATAATTTGACTTGATATATTATCTTAACACATTAAATAGTCGTAGGGAAAATTAGAGAAATTAGGAATCTCACATCCTCCCCACCTTTTGAAATTTGGTCCTTCAAATTTAAATCGATTTACTATTTGAACAGCTCCAGATATTTCTCTTTCATCAAACTCTCCAGCTCCCACGTGGCTTCCTCTATGGTGGAGTATTGCAAGAGAACTTTGACAAATGGAATTGTCTTATTCCTCAACACTTTTTCCTTTCTATCCAAAATCCGGATCGACTTTTCCACATAACTCATGTCCTCACGAATCTCCAAAAGCTGATATTCTATAACATGAGATGGATTCGGGTAATATCTCCGAAGCATCGATACATGGAAGACATTGTGCACTCAAAATAGCTCCGGTGGTAGTGCCAATTTATAGGCTACATCTCCCACACGATCCAATATCTCAAATGGCCTGATGTAATGAGGACTGAACTTACCCTTTTTGCCAAATCTCATGATCCCTTTAGATGGAGAAACCTTTAGAAATACTAAGTCCCCAACAACAAATTCCAGTGGCCTTCGTCTGGTGTTCGCATAGCTCTTCTATTGGCTTTAAGCTATCTTAAGTCTTTGGCAAATCAACCTGACATTGTAAGCAAATACAGTATGTTTAGATAATGTTTACATGTGTATGAGTGCATAAACATCAACAAGATAGAGCTAAATATTGTAAGCAAACTCAGCTAATTGCAAGCAATCTCAGCTAATTGCAGATGATTGTCCCAAAAGCCTTTGAAATCCAATGCATAGGCTCTCAACATATCCTCGAGCGTTCGAATGGCACGCTCGGACTCACCATCAGTCTGCAATTGGAAAGCCGTGCTAAAATTCAATTGAGATCCCATGGCTTCTTGGAAATGCTCCCAAAAGTGAGAAGTGAACCTAGAATCTCTATCAGATGTGATGCTCACTAGAACCTAATGCAATCGAACTACCTCCTTGACATACAAATCTGCCAAAGTACTGAGTGAATCTGTAGACTTAATTGGCAGAAAGTAGGTAGACTTAGTCAAATGATCAATTATCACCCAAATATCATCATGATTTGTCCTGGTCCGAGGTAATCCCATAATAAAATCCAATGTGACGTGCTCCCATTTCCATGTAGGTATAAGTAGAGGCTGAACTAGACCGATTGGTCGTTGGTGCTCCACCTTAACTTGCTGGCACGTGAGACACTTCGCTTCAAATTCTGCCACGTCTTGTTTCATGCTAGGCCACCAATACACCTTGCGTAAATTATGGTACATTTTAGTATTACTCGGATGCAAAGTGTACTTGGTGGAATGTGCCTCGGTCAAAATCAATCTCTTCAACTCCTGATCAGCGGGAACACATATACGGCCCTAAAATCTCAGAAGTCCATCATTACCGATAGTAAATTCTGATAATGCCCCTGATTGAATCTGCTTAACTTCCTCAATACATTAAGCATCCTTCCTCTGAGCTATCCCAATCTTATCCATCAATCCCGGTTCCACTAATAAACTTACTGTCATTCCATAATGCTTAGAAGGTGTAACACTTAAGTTGAGACTTGCAAATTGTTCCAATAACACGTACTCTTGGACCATCATATAAGACACTATTCCCACATGTTTCTTGCTCATAGCATCTGCCACCACATTGGCCTTTTCCAAGTGGTACAAGATCTCACAATCATAGTCCTTTAAAAGCTCGAGCCACCTCCGCTGTCTCATATTTAACTCCCTTTAGGAAAACAAATACTTTAGGCTTTTATGATCTGTGAATACCTGAAACGTCTGCCCATATAGGTAGTGTCGCCAAATCTTTAATGCAAAAACCACAGCAGCTAACTCTAGATCATGTGCCGGTTAGTTCCTCTCATGGTCCTTTAATTAATGGAAACCATAAGTGACTACCTTACCATGCTGCATCAATACACATCCTAATCCCTGTGCGGAAGTGTCACTATATACCGAAAAACCCCCTAAACCATCGAGAATGGTGAGCATGGGAGCCGTGGTTAACCTGTGAGACTCGATTTTATTACACTGTACACTATACTTGTGAATTATTGATAGTGAAATTTAATTATTTAGTGGAATTTAAATAAAGATGGAATGAATTTCCACTCTCAATTTGGAATTTTAGGATTCATGAATTGTAGTATAGTGTATAAAGTTGAAACAAATATGGAAAGATGAATTAAAGAGCATAGAATATGAGAAGAAAAAGAATCAGAAAAATTATGCATGGAAGAGTTATTCCATGGCATAAAATATCAACAAAAATATTAATAAGAGAAAAGAAAATTTTATATTATATGTGATGTATTTTGGATGTATGGAATATACATAGAAAAAGAGGAACAAACTTAAATCATGTAGCAAAAAGGAAGTAGTTTCCATGCCATTTACATGGCTGCTGCATGTACACAATTTGCTATTGATTATGATACAATTTTGGTGGAAAAAATTTGATAAATAATATTAGATAAAGAGGAGTTATTAAGTGGATGTATATTGGAATTTTATTGGCTGATTTATTGACTGAAATATGCCAAAGAAAAGTCAAGAAAGAGCAGCTAAAATGGACTACCGTACGCCACTTATGCTGTTGTTACACTTCCTTCTCCAGTTTTTTTAGCCGGTAGACTATGAATTTTATAGTATAAAATATAAGGAAATATGGCTTAAAAGATAGGATATTAAAGGTACTAAATAAGAGGATTTTTATTGGCTGAGATACAATTAAAGAAGAGTAGAATATCTGACAAAACCGATCAGCCAAGAAGAGTGAATATCACGTTAGTTGGTTGCTGACTTGGTGCCGTGAATTGCAGCTGGAGTCTTAAGGAAATTCAGCCATTGTTTTAAACAATAAAATTTCATTATAAGCAATATAAAAAGAAGAGAAATAGAAAATACCATTTGCATAATTTATATTGGAGAAAAAATGTCAAAAAGAAGGTGGTATTTGGTCAAAACGGGACAGTGGAAGAAGCTTTCCACCGTTACTTTATGCTGCAGATTTCTTCAGCAATTAAATGCATTTTAGACATAAAATGATGAGAAAATGGATAAGTAAAAAAGGTGGCAAGTTCCTATTGGATGTCTTGAATAAAAAGAAAACTTAAAGAAACAAAAACTTTAGCAAAATATTCATCCTCATCACAGATCCCTTGCTGCTCCACGGGTTTTGTTTTGCTGCTCAATATTGGTTCTGTTTGCAGCCGTTTCTTCCATTTCTCTCTTAACAAAGTTTCATCTTCATGTTATTTAATTACTTAACCACCTCCATAAACCTTCCTTGAACCTTAAAACCGTCAAGAAACTAGGAAAAAGGAGGGCTGATGTGAAAGAGACTAACAGAAAATGGAGCTACAAACATTCGGTCAAGGGTAAGGATATGTTGAAAATTGATGTTTTTCTTTGATTCAAAGCTATATTCTAGCTTAGTGTAAGGTGTAAATAAAGCTTATGAATTTTGTTTTACATGAGATTGGCTAGATCAAAATTTTCCATGGATAATGGATGTTAGGATGATATGAGAATGAATGGTATCTTGTGTTTTCATGCAAGAAAACAATAGGAAATGGTCAAGTGAGTAAGGAATTAAAGATTGAAATAATAAATCATAGTGAAAGATTGAAAATGAAATTTGGCTATGGAATGAAGGTTTCAGTTTGGACATGAAAAGTAGGAAATTTATGGTTCATGCAAGAAGATGACAAGGAAGGCTCACGTGGACAAGCATGTTTCAATTGGAAATAATAAATTGAAGAAAAGGAATTAAAATCAAAGAAATGGCCATAAAGTAGATTTCGGCCATGACTAATTGAATAGGAAAGATGTATTAATTTGGGACTAATGGTAGAAAATAACTATAAAAATTAAAAGAGAAGGATTGGTAGAATTAAAACCGAAAAAGAAGCTAGAATGAGGAAGTTGAGTTTTAGCACCAGTATAATTTATACTGGTTGTACTTGTATCAGAATATTAGTGGCTCCATTTTATGAATACTAGTGGTTTAAAAATAAGAGGGAAAATATTAATAATTTTTTATAAAATTATTTTGCAGCTGGAGTTGACGGAATTCGATAAATATAACCGGGTAGCTCGATTTCATAAGATTGGTAAGGGGGAGTGTGTGAGTTGTAGTAATATAATAAATTGCATGTTTTCTTAAGCTAAATTTTATGAGAATATTGGATGCATGATTTGGTTTGAAAACATGCAAAATTGTGGTTGATAAGCTGGTTTATATACTGCGAATTGTGTGCAGAAGGTTAGGAATCCGCAGTCGTTATGCTGTCGGAAAATTTCCAAAAGTATTCTAAAATATTATAAAATATTTTAGATGTATGAAATGATTTAAATGAAAATTTTTGAATATAATTTCCACCAATTTTCCATAAACTGGAAATTATGTAAATTGGAAATTATGAGAAAGTTATAAAATTAAATATTCATGTTTTATATTTTCATTAAAGTGAGAAGCTAATTATGTTTTATATGATATTAAATATTCAAAATAAATATTTATTGTGTTCTCACTTAATACATGAATATTTAACAACTGATTTACGGTATGTGAAAATGAGAAATAAATACCTTTTTTGGAAATAATTACTTAAATAAATGATTTGATTCATGGGATTTCCTTAAAGGTATATTCATGAGAAAATGAATGATTTATACCTTTATGGAATTAAGTGATGATTTTATTTATTTTATAAATTCCATAAAGGTGATGATATATGAAAATGTGAGAGCCTTATGGATAAACATGAAATATTTCAAATTATTTTGAATAAGATCCATAAAGGCTATGGTACGGTTTTTATACTGTTTTGAGACTTAGGCCCTGAGTTTCATGCATCATACTGTTATTGTTACTGTCACGTGGCTGATTGACCCGCCAGTCATTAGCGTCCCGGATGTCACTTGGCAAGTGTACACCGAGGACACCCTATAGATCATGGCCATAGATCTCATTGTATACTGTTATTGTGTCCTTTCGGGGATGATTACTGTGTCCCTTAGTGGACGATGATAGCATGATTTAATTGTAGGGTGATGCCTAGTCTCAACTTACTAATTACTATTTACTAAAAGGATTTACTGAATCCTGTTTTACTGTACTGCACTGGAAAATACTATTTACTGAACTGGTAGCTACTGATTTCTGTTTACTGAACTGAAAGCTACCGATTACTGTTTACTGAACTAGTAGCTACTGATTACTGTTTACTAAACTAGTAGCTACTGATTACTATTTACTGAACTGAAATCTATTGATTACTGTTTACTAAACTAAATTATACGGAATACTGTTTACTGAACTGAAAGGAAATTTACTGTTATTGAGAAAGAATACTTTGAAAATTATTTCTAAACTAGAAATAATTACTGAACTGTTATCCAGTGATTTGGATATTTATAAGCTACTGTACTGAAAAGACTGTTTACCATAACTACTGATTTACCACTGTACTGTCATGTGTTTTGAACTGTTACTGAAGTGGTGGAAATTAAATGATTTATTCCATTTAGATTTATGAAAAAATAAATATTTTCCAGCATATAGATTTCATTATATCAAGCAGCATATGACTCTTTTACTTAGCATGTGGTTCGCTCACCCTTTACTTTCAAAATTTCCAGATTTATAACGAGGATTATTTGATGGCTTCCTCAGATAATTATAGCTGTGAGTAGCCCACTAGAACAAAAAGCATTGAAATTTAAAGGTACAGTCACTTCTCTTATATATTTAGCCATTGGTATACAGTACTACATTATTGTAAAATAGAAACAAGGGATGTAAAGTGTATGGAATATTGTAAAAAAAAATCTTATATTTCAATTTATTAAATAAATGTTCACCATTTATTACTGTTAAGGATCAAGTGTTAAAAGCATCACAGATAGCCCAACCAGCAAAAATGTGTAAAATACTAGTAAATATTGTGTAAAAATGTACACTCAAACTGTTACATAACCTGCGCTTCAACTCCTGAAAACTACGCTCGCAGGCATCATCCGACTGGAATTTCATATCCTTGCGTGTTAAGCGCGTCAAAGGAGTCGCCAACCTGGAAAAACCCTCAACAAATTGTCTATAGTAGCCGATTAGACCCAAGAAGCTACGGATCTTTATCACTGTTTTCAGCCTTTCCCATTGCAAAATAGCCTCGATCTTCAGTGGATCGACTGAAATCCTTACTAATAATATGCCTCAAGAAAGAAATCTGGTCTAGCCAAAAATCACCCTTGCTGAACTTGGCATCCAATTTTCAATCCCTAAGGGTCTGTAGGACAATCCAAAGGTGTTGCTCATGTTCTTCCCAGGATCTCGAACACACTAGAATATCATCAATGAAGACAATAACAAACTGATCTAAATATGGTTTGAACACTTCATTCATCAAGTTCATGAAAGTCGCAAGAGCATTAGTGAGACCGAACGACATTACTAGGAATTCATAGTGACCATATCTGGTTTGGAACACCGTCTTGGGTACATCCTCACTTCATATCTTCAATTAATTGTACCCCGATCTCAAGTCTATTTTGGAGAAAACCTGTGTTCCTCTAAGCTGATCAAAGAAATCATCAATTCGAAGAAGAGGATACTTATTTTTGATTGTCACCTTATTCAACCATCGATAGTCAATGCAGAGTCTTAAGCTGCCATCCTTCTTCTAAGCAAATAATACAGGAGCGTCCCATGAGGATACATTGGGTTGTATAAACCAATTATCAAGAAGCTCTTGAAGCTGTTTCTTAAGCTCCTCCAATTCTTCTAGTGCCGTCCAATAGGATGGTCTCGAAATGGGCTCAGTTCCTAGCACTAAATCGATAGTAAACTTGATTTCCCTATCTAGAGGAAGTCCTGATAAATCGTCCGAAAACACATCGGGAAACTCCCTGACTACCAGAATCTCATGGAGTTCAGGACGTTTCTGCTCTACGTCCACCATATAAGCTATAAACCCTTCACAAAATCAACAATTTTCATTAATTTCGCTTTTCCAACAATTCAGTAAATAACTATTTATTTATATTACACACTAGTAAAATTTACAGTATAGCTAATAGGAGAGAAGAAGGTTACAGTTTTAGCATAACAATCTAACATTACATGATTCTTAGCCAACCAATCCATGCCTAATATAACATCAAATCCATACATATTTAGTAGGATTAGGTCAGCTATTGATTCCCTCTCTCCTACCCGTAGCTTACAGTTATGATACACTAGATCAGTTATTTGCAATTCCCTAAATAGGGTATTTATTTGTAGTAAGTGTCCTAGCGGTTCAGATTCAATAGGCAGTAAGATGGCAATTTTAAGTGACACAAAAAAGTGGGTTGAACCCAGGTCAAACAATGCAGTGACATTTTTATCAAAAAGATAAATATTACCTTTAATCACATCAGTGGAGGTACTGTCAGCGGACTCTCGATCTATAGCGAATACTCGGCCTTGGATCACGGCTTGCTTGCCTTTCTCCGCTGTTGTGGCCCTACGTGGAGGTTGAGTAGGTCGCTAAGTGGTCTGTAGAGCAATAATAGGATTGGTACCCTTCTCTATCTCTACTGGTACCCTCAGTCTATAATTAGGGCAATCCTTAATACGGTGACCCAATGTCCGCATGCTAAACAAGCTTCGGTAATCCTTCGACAAGGTGTTGGACCATGATTTTTACCGCATGTCTCACACGGCTTTGATACACTTTTCTATGGGTCCGTGGTATGGGATCTATCATCAGCTATTCTGATCCCTGTACAATGATCATCAAAGAACTCGCAATTTCAATACATTTCCATCTAATCATTAAATTTAATAAAGATCATATATGATTTATTTTCTTACCTCTCAGATCCCCTAAACCTAACTAGAGTTTTGTCACTAGAAGCTTTCTCATCTGCCTTACGTTTACCTCTATCCTTCCCTTCACTTTTAGTCCTGAAATTAGCCTGATACAACTCATAGTCCTGCTTACAAAGCTGAGCCTTACGGATCGCTCCATCGTATGTAGAAATATCCATTGGATATAGCTTAGACCGAATAGTAGGCCTCAAACCCTCCATGAACCGATAAATCTTATGCTCCTCACTCCTTAGTACCTCTGGGTTGAATCTGCTCAAAGTAACAAATTTCGACTCATATTGGTCGACAGTCATGCTTCCCTAAGTCAGATTAAGGAACTAAATCTAAAGCTTCTTCTGAGTAGTGCGTGGGATGTACTGTCTATTAAATGCCTCCAAAAATAAATCTCTCGTGACCTCTGAGTGTTGAGCCTCCAAAATAGTCCGAGTGGACTACCACCAATGCTCTACGTCGTCCATTAGCAAGTAGGCAGCCAATCCCATCGTCTCTCTATCGGTACATGTCATATGTCTAAATAGTTTAGTGACCGCCTTTACCTAGTTCTTTGCAGCCAACGGATCTCTGTCCCCCTTAAACTTAGGCGGATCCAATTTCTTAAATTCTTTAATCAAACTTACATTGCAATAGGCATTAAGATCCTGCCTCTCTGTAGCCTGAACTAGTAAGGGAAACTCTTGCTATACTGGTGGTGGCTGCACTGAGGAGTAGGAGGCGCATTCCCTGATGGAGTGGGAGGCACTGTAGGTGGGGCTGGTGGTGCACTCATGGCCACATTTAGGAAATTCACCATAAACTAGGTAAATAAAGTGGCCATCATCTCTATACTCTACTCTACCCTCGACAACTAGGTGTTCAGGCTACCTGATGGAGATGAAGGAGGAGACTGTGCTAGGGGCGTTTTCACTTTGCCCCATCCACGTCCTCGACCAGTACCCCTTCTATGAGCACTCATGCTGCCAACACTGCAATCAAATCAAACATTTTAGTATAACTTTGAATAGTTATACCATAAATATATACTCAGACAAGTAAAGTACTAGGGATGTAAATTATTTCTAGCCTATTGACACTGACAAACATCATATTAACCTTGCTTTGATACCAATTTTGTAACACCTGATTTTTTATATAATTTCTCATTTTACTTTATTGATATACTATAGTGGTAAGGTTGGTTGCCGATGTCAATATCTTCCTTTTTGATTGATTAATTCAATTTCAATAATTTCCATCTCATACAATAAAATTATTATTCACTTAATGGAAATTATTAACCATATAAAATATATTTATTTAAATTGATAAACTCTATGCAGAAATGTTCAGATCTCTAATCGCATGTACAAAACTAGTTACTATTTAATTTACATCCCCTTAGCTTCTACAACATAGTAAGTACTGTACTATATAAGTATGAAATATATAGAAAACACAATATGCCTTCACTGGATAAGCAAGCAACCTCGAAGGAATATTGTAGGAACAAAAAATCGTGCTCCTCTCAAAAAGTGGGACGTCACTTCAAATAGTTTGGGAGAGAAAAAGAAGGAGTGAGTTTACGCTTAGTAAGGTAACAATTATGAAAGAGTGGTACTGTGCCACTAAATGAAATAAAACATTTATTTAAAATATTTGCAATAAAATAATTGCATTTATGGCATATAAAAATTTTATTTGAAACATTGTAGTTTCAAATCATAGTATTTTCAAATTCAATTAAACACTTGTTAAAACTGTTCCTTCAATATAATATCGATTCAATTCAATAATCAATTTAGTTTAAAATACTCGATGGAGACAATCTACATCCAAAGTTCACATGCAGGTAATCAATATAGGAAATAGTGTACCCATGTATATGTATGGGCCAAGTATCCATCCCAAAGCTATTCCTATTTAACAATACGATAAACAATGGCCATCGTGCAATAATCCACAGGACTCAGTAGTCAGGTTCCTTACTGTGGGTGCTACGGACTTGACTAGGGTCTTGTAGCCAATGCAATAAGATATGATAAGTGCATGATCCTCGAGGAATAACAGTCTCAAATCAATTTTCATTCATAATAAATAAATCATTTCAATAAGAAATTATTTTCAGCAATCCATAAGAGTATAAATCAATAAAAATTATAATTGGGTGCAGACAAATTAATTAAATATTTCCAATGAAAATTCATCACATTCCAAATATTCATGATGCATGTAAAATATTTAAATCAATAAAATTAGCAATTAAAATGGTCAAAATAATAAATTAATTTAATTGAAATGATGGGTGAATAAATCAGAAATTCAATTTATGAACTTAGATAAAGTATACTAATAATATTTTGGAATCTCTAATTTAGGAAAATTTGGGCTATTGGTTAAAATTAAGTTTTGGAAAATTCGGCAATATTTCGATATGATCTCTAACCTAATCCCCTTGCATTAAAATCTCATATTTAATACTTGCAAACCAATCAATATCCCACATGCAAACACATTACTTTCCTAGCTACTTCCGTAGTTGCTCCTTACCTCAATAACAATGTGGGATAGCAGTTAAAGTTGCACCACTAAGCCACTTATTTCTCCAAATTACAAGATGCAAGATAACATTTAAAATAATTAATATTCCCTGCTTAAATTTATAAAATTCCTTTATTTTCCTAAACTCCTGTTTTGATTGTTAATACTTAGAAAAATACAATGAAATTCCTATGAACTTCCATGATGGCTGAATATGACCATTAGCACTACACCATTCTCTTCCCATTTTAATATTGTTATGAACAACCTTTATATCTCACCATCATCTAAAATACACTCACCATTAAATCAAACTCACTCTCTCGCCATAAAGTCTTGTTATAGCCGAATATGCTAGGTGAAATTTAGTCAATTTAAGTGCATGGTCATATTTCCTTACTATACATATATTATCGTTTTATCTTTAATCCATTAAAACCAACTTGTTTCCTTCATGGACAGCTCCTAATCGAAACTGCCATGGCCTTTTATCCTTCTTATTCTTAGGCATTAATTTCACCAATTTTCTTTACAAGGCTCTTATATTAGTTTTATTATTTTCCTGCACCCAAAACATATCACCATCCCCATTTTCCTTAACATGGTCGAATGGCCCCCTTCAAGACAAATTTATTTCCTCAACTTGTTTTATGACTCAATTATCATTACTACACTACACATTGTCATTTTACATCATTTAATCTTCAAGTCAGCATTAATCACCTTACAACTCTTCATAGCCGAATACTTAATATCACACTAAGCCTATGTTTGAGTTGATTTTAATTCATGGATGTGTTTATCTCTTAGCAAGCTTCCATTTTCCATCTTTCATACCATCAAAACACCATGATTTCCTTATAAAATGACCATGGTCGAATACATAGTAGCTCACCATGATTAAGTCTTAGTTGATTTAATTACATGGCTATTCTCCTTACACCACAAGCTATCATTTTACATCATTAACCATAAAAATTCAACATCATGTTCTCAAAATTTCTACCATAACCGAATAACCTAGTTTGATCTATACATGTTTTTACTTCAAACCAAAGCCACAAACAACTCATACTCATTCAATATAGCAATGATGACAGGATGATATTTTGTGAATTTTATATGTGCTAATATATTTGCTTTATTGATGTTTTATGCCTAAAAGAGCTTATTAATATTTATTTTATGTTTTAGGTATTAAATATCAAAGTTGGAATAAAAAGAAGCTAAAAAGAGCAAACTGCAGTATTTTCTGTCCAGCTTGAAAGATTAACATTTTTGACCAATTTAACGACCTGATCTCGAGAAGTGGCCTTCATGGAAGTTGTAGAGGACTTCTCAAGGTTTCCAGAATGTCCAAGATCGAAAAAATCGGAGTTCATTTAATGGGTCAAACGTCTGGACAAAGTCAGTATGAAATTCTGGGTAGAAAAACGAGATTGAGAAGAAATTCCAACAAAGCAAGTTCAAGACCAGATTTTGTTGAGAGAAGATAATTTCTTAATTTTATTTTGTCTTAGATCTGTAATTAATTAATAAAAATAGGCCTTAGGAATTTTACTTAGAAAATAATTGTAAAAAGATGATGAGATAAAGGTAAGAGTTTGACTAGTCAAATTACTTGTTTTCCAAGTAAACTCTTATCTGAATCCCACATTGCTTTGGAAAGTCTTTTAAACTCTTCCTTAGGCCTATATAAAGAGCACAAGGCTCTCATAAACAACATCCCTCACATCCTTCTTATCCCTCTTCCCTCTTTTAGTCTTGTAGGATTTTCTTTAGTGTTTTTAATAAAATTTTATTTTTTTCTTTATTTTTAATTAGTTGCTGATTTCTTTATTATTTTTAATTCTGATTTTGTTTTCTTTATTTAAATTAATATTGTTTGTGTGTTCTTGCTTGCTAGTTTGTAATCTTGATTAGTAATTCTGATTTTATATTATTAAAGATTACTTCTTTGATTGTTTCTTGCATGATATTTGTAATCTTTATAATATATAACTTGAATTTTATGATCTTGAATATGTCTAGTGAGTAGTTTTCTTATTCAGTTATGAGGTAAATTGATTATTCTTGGGAAAAGCATGTTGTGAGATTCTTGAACCTATTATATAATTGTTCATTAAATATCCAAGATTCTCTGAGCACATTATAATGATTGTTTGATTAATTAGATAGGGTGCACACTATTTAGTTAAATTAAATAATCTACCGTCAGATTAAAAACGTAAGTCCGTAATTGCTTGTTGAGTTAATCACTAGGGATGGAGGAGAATTAAGGTTTAGATTAAATAAACCAAGCTTATGTGTTTGTTATCTAATGTCAACCCATATCTTTCTTGTTGTTAATGCTGCTACAACATATATCTAGAGAGCTTGTTCTAGGTAGGTTAAGTAGTTAGAGATTAGTTAAAGAGCTTGTTTTAACTAACGACTCAGTAAGGAAAGATGGTGTAACAAAGCTTGTTGTTATGCTACGGTTGACTATTTAATTGACAATAATATTTTGTAATCAATGATCAACATCAAAATCCAAGAATGATTGATTGCCTCATAACTGAAGCTTTTTGCTATTTGTTTTTTATATTTAATAATTCTTGTTTTCTTTATTTTAGAATAGTTTACAAAACCCCAAAATTTCTTCTTCTTTCCCTAAACCCTAAAATTATATTTTTAATTTAGTAAATAACTTAAATAATTCAGTTTCTGTGGGTTCGACCCTTGCTCCGCTATCTACATAGTAGAGTTAGGAAATTTTATTTTGATGACTCACGACACTCATCAGGATTCTAGTCACAAACTTCAAAAGATTAGGGACTATATACAAGCAACCCAAAGCGCAGTGCCACAGAGCACCACAACATCGACCACCACTACCTCCCAAGACGAGAAGTGAGAGCACTCCATAGAGCAAGCTTATGAACCACACTATAATTATGACCCATACTATAATTATGAACCATACTACAATACCTACTATCAAGGATGATGGGATCATTCTAATTTTAGTTATGGGAATCAATATGAGGTTTACAATGTGCCATTCCAAGATACATATCAAGCTTCACCTCAAGACTCAGGTATGCCTCCATCTCAAGAATCAGGTATGTCTCTTGAAGATATTGTTAAGATTTTTAAGATTAAAACTTTACAATTTTCACAAGAGGCTGATGTTTATATTAAGAATATTGATCACCATGTGTGTCAAATAATGAATTCTTTAAGTAACATTGAAGTTATGACCTCTCAACCTGTGGAGAATCCAAGAGATAATGTTATCAACATCACCTTGAAAAGTGGAAGGGAAATTGAATCCAAGGAAAGTGCACATGAAGATGTCAACTTACACAATGCAAAAGGGAGTTAGAATTTCGACAACTTTATAAAGCACTATGAAGATGTTGAAATTAAGGAATCCAAAGCTGAGATAAGTGATAAACAAATTCCTTTTAATGCTTCTACTTACCCTCCTCCTTTTCCTGGTAGGTTTGCAAGAGCTACAAATGAAGAGTAAGACAATGAGACATTGAAGACATTTAGGAAAATGAAAGTTAATATTCCTCTCCTTGATGAAATTA